>JBAMHX010000022.1:16879509-16901000 GCA_037177515.1 Pseudomugil tenellus
ATATATATATATAAAATAAATCATAATTAAATTTGTATATATAAAATAAATCATAATTAAATTTGTATTGGGTGACTCATGTAATAGAAACATGGCTGTCGTGTGCAGCTTTGCCAAACTACAAGTTTCTATCCACTGTGGTGTCTTGTGCTTTTAACTATAAACAAAATAAGTAAAGTTGTGTGTTTTCAACAGCTAAAATTTTATCGGGACACCTGGGAAAGTCACAAGCTCTTTGGGGAGGGCCAATTAGGACACAATCTCAACTTTGAGAATACGCTACTCATAATAGTCTTTTGCAATATAGTGTCGCTGACCTTTTTTCTGGCCTGAGAGAGACCGATAAAAGGGTCGTTCTATCAGACTATTCAAACCCATAAAGTCAGACTTTGTGCTCTGATTCTTATCCCTCCGCTGCAACTGCCAGACACGCCGTTGCTCTGGAGAGACCTAACAAAGCTGAAGGAAGTGAGAGACTTCCACATGGAAAAGGCAATTAACAACTCAATGCCCTAGGGGATAAAGCAAGAAAGTCTGGGAGGGAGAGGGGCTGTTTAGAGATATAAGCCAGCAAGGAATGTGTGAAGAAGATGGACAGCAGAAAAAGGCATAATGCTTTCATTTATGACTCAAAGCAGTGGTATTATAATGAAAAAAACAGTGTCAAAGTATCGGCAAATAGCTACTTTTTCCTATGATTTTCTTCCTAATGTCCAGTTTCAAAAACATCTTTGCATGCTTACTGCACCCACGGTGGGGGCAGGAATGTGGTCAAAGACCATCAGTTGGATGAAAGATAAAGGGAAAAGGAAGGCAGTTGAAAAAAATAGGAATAAAGTCAAAGAAACCTTCAACAGGAAGAAGATGCAAGAAAGGAGCAAAAGGAGAAGTGAGGGAAGCAGATAAAGGGCCATTGTTATCAAAGTGAAATCTGCCAGTCAATGCCATCTAACTCAACACAGCTGCTACGCCGATACCATCTGCACAGAAGAGATTAAAACCATCGTAACAAGCAAGTCCTGTTTTACCACAAAACATCGAAAAAGACAGAAGGAGTAAACTTTCTTCCAAACTAGAAGAGATGAAGTGATAAAAGGCAGAGACACATGCCAGGGACTCTTATAGAGTCATCACTTACCAGCCACTGTGCTGACATTCAGTCTAAAAGTTTAAACCGGGACCAGGTGTTAGTCACAGGAAGCTATTCCTCTCTGACATAGCTGGCTGACTTATCAAACTGCTTTGACACCCACAATCATTCTTGAAAATCAGCCTTTGGCCTGATGCAACAAAACAATCCTCAGGATCGCACACAAAAAGTAGTGTTGCTTGAGAGTGTGTTGCACTTTTCACAACCATGCTCTTGGCTATTCCTCTAGTATTGCACTCTCCTATCTTCCTCCTTTATCTGTGGGTATAAATCCAAACATGTCAAACTGTGAGAAAGGTGATTTTGCACTATCCTGCACAGATAAGAGATATATAATAAAGCTTACTGTATGGTTACTTTTTTGTGGCCAGACGGAGCCATTACAGTATGAGTCAGGAGTGGGTTAGCTTGATGAATCTGCTGTCTGTTAAATATGATGATTCAGCTGTGCTATTACCATGAGTGATTTCAGCTTAAGGCAAGGCTAGCACTTCAGCTTTATGGTCACAGAGACAGAGAGCCACTGATGAGGAAACATAAGTTAATGTGGAACGTGATGGGAATGAGTCTCAGATCGGGAGCATTTTTAATCAGGTTCTTTTAGAATTATGGTGAAGCTGACGTAAATTTCAAAGTGAAGATGTAGGGCAGCGGGCAAATCGTCGAGCAGAACACACAAACCCTTAAAATTTGGCTAGGAGGAGAGGTTAATGACTTACATGATCAATTTAGTCTTTTCATTATCCTTTGCATATCTTATAATTAATGGAGAACTCTTTACAGCAAGCCATTGCAATCCAAGCCCTTCACTTCAGATATATAACTTTGGAAATAGAAGCTGAAAATACACAAAGAGTGAAACTAACCTGGAGAGTGAGGAGAAATGTGTTTTCATTTTGAGGAGGAGCCCAGCTCAACTACTAGTCCCTCCATTTCATTGGCAGGAGGGAAACACTTGCCATTTCAATGTTTGACCCAGACATATTTTGAAGTTCCTGCACACTTCAGCATCCATATCGAATGAAGATATTTCTCCATGTTTAGCATTTAAATAACCACTCTTATAATCAACAACCTCCCTACAATCTCCCACTAATTAAAGCATAATCACATAATGCAACGTGCATTGAGCAGTAATATGTCACCTGACAACATCCATAAGATCAAATGCAGACTTTAAGAAAAAATCCTCATGTAGCTTTAAATATCAGGACAGACATATGTATAAATGGGGAATACTATGTCTAATGCATTCCGCTCCAAAGAATTATGTGAAGCCGGCAGGCAAGTGAGATGAATGGCAATGACTGACTGTATGAACTGGCGGATAGGAGGAGACCCTCACTGCACTGCATTAACTTTTAATTATGACTTTCTGGAAGATACAATAACCCATCTTAGACCAGATTTGCTGAAGCGTCACAACCAGACTGTGCCCATCTGCACCAACATTTATGAATTTTAACCCTCTTTTTTTCCCTTTAAACCACAAAGCTCAGTGGGTGATTCAGCCTACATTTCTACAGGAAACTGCAATGCTCCAGCATGCATTTTCCATATTTTCCCTAATTCCTTCACTTTTCCTTACAATCTGCTACTCTTTCTCTCTTTCTAAGGTTTCTCTCCAACACTTCCTTCACTGGGGCCACAGGGCTGATCCAAGTAGACCCCGGTGTCTCTCGGATCCTCTCCTCCCAGTTGTTCCATGTATGGAGTCTAAAGAGAGGTGCTTTGGGTCAACCAGCATGGGTTACTGTCGGTCAGTGGACTCGTGGCCGATTAGATTTAGAGGGGGGCATTCTGGGATTGGTAGGAGGAGTCGGTAACAGTCAGGGACAAGGCCTTGGAGCTGGTGTGAGGGGAGGGGATGGCCAGGGTGATGGTAACATGGGGGGTCGCTGGAGGCCAGGACTTTCTGTTGAGGGACATCGTCTCAGAGTAGTGACACTAGTGGAACACCCTTTCGTTTTCACACGGGAAGTGGATGAGGATGGTTTGTGTCCAGCTGGCCAGCTCTGCTTGGACCCTAGAACCAACCGGTCTGACATAGTCCACGGTCTCTTCCACCAACTTCACAACCCAAACTCTACAGCAATGGATTGGGAGGGCATTGGTGAGTTATGCTTTTGGATTTATACATATAATACTACAAGGTACTTTCATGCAGCAAAATTCCTGATTTACTATATGAAGAGCAATGTGTGTGATCAGCTCTGAGGTCTACAGTAAGCTAAGATTTACTACTTAAAGCTTTATATAATGTGAGGGACTACATCTCTATTGTACTTCAATAACAGTACTATTTTTGAAGTCTTATCCATAAGAGATCACAGATGGTCAGTGTAGTTTAAAAACATATCAGGTACAATGTCAAGGTCTGCACTCTTCAGATGCATCTCTGTTTCATGAATGAAAAGCACGAAAGACATTAAATCAATAAGAGATGAAGACTAGCGTATCAAAGATATATCTGTTTCTTTGCCTGAGGAGACCAATGAGTAACTACAAGGCTCATAGTTCCGCAGTAAGATTTAAGTTACTTTAACTTTCTTTTACTCAAATCCATAGATTGAAAGCAATTTGAACTTCTTGACAAGTTGGTGCAGAGACTGCTTAGTTTCATGGCCACTTCAAACCCAGCCTAAAGAATTCCAGATGCTGGTGCTTGGGCTTGGACTTTTAAATACATCTTTTGCCAAGCAAAAGCGATTGGCACGCTACACATTTCAATTAACTGAGATTATATAAGGTTTGCCAGACAAATCAAAATGGCAAAACTGACAAAGGGTAAATTTCACTTTGCCAGCTCCTTCTTTTTTTAATGAATATTTTTAAGGGTTGTTAATTTTTTTTGTAGCCCAATATGCAATTTTAATAGATTTAGTCTCATCCATGGTGCCAGGGTGATTAAAAACGTCCCGGCTGAAGATTCCGTCGACAATCCATCAACATTTTTCATGATTCGCTTTTGTGGACAAGTTCCAGGAGTTTCAATCTATACACTTACAAATCATACACATAAGAATACATGAATGGAAAATGTAACATTGTCAATTCTTTCTTCGTAGACTTACCGGAGGACCTGAGAAAATGCTGCTACGGCTACTGCATTGACTTGTTGGAGAAACTTGCAGAAGACATGGGCTTCACCTTTGACCTTTACATTGTGGGAGACGGGAAGTATGGGGCACTGAGCGGAACGGGGCGCTGGACTGGGCTTGTGGGGGACCTGTTGAGTGGAACCGCTGACATGGCTGTGACCTCTTTTTCTATTAACTCTGCCAGGAGCAGAGTTATAGATTTCACCTCGCCCTTCTACTCCACCAGCCTGGGCATTCTGGTACAGCTGCTTTACGTACTCAGTTTGTTGGAGTTTTAAGTTTTGTTTTGTATCTTAAAGGAACACAAGACATGTCTTTTAAAAAAAAAAAAAAAAAACAAAAAGCTCATTTTGAGTCACAGTGTAACAGCACTGCAGCCTTCTGTTTTTTTTCTGTTGCTGCCATTGTTTTATCTGATGCTATACAACCTTTTTAATTTCACCCCTTGCCCTCCTAATCCTGGTATTCTGGTGAGGAGCAGCAAATCATTCTTTGGGCAATAATTAGTTTGCAGAGTTTACAGTGAGCATGTTAATCAGAAAAGTTCAAACTCTGAGTCAGTATAACAAAGGTTCCTATGAAAATAAGAACACTGTCATCTTAAACAATGAGCCTGTTTAGATGAACACCAAAAGTGATCAATCAATTCAAGTGATCCTGTACATGGCATGACCTGATATCAGTTCATAGTTAGTCTTGTATTTATTTTCACTATATTAGTTTTATGATATATTTTGCATTTGATGCTGCAGAACTTTAAAGCTTTGAGCACTTAATTTTTTAAATGAACTTTATAAATTAACTTGACCTTGATATCTTTTATCAGATAATACCATTTATATGATTAACAAAAAATTGGATTAGCACATGTATTTCCCACAAATACTCTATCATTGTGCATGGAAACCCAATTCTTTATGCTTTGTGTTGTTTTTACCTCAGTTTATGTGCAAAAATTGCTCCACTTCCATCTTTCTCACATCTCCCATTAACAATATGATCATGTGCAATGCAATGAGTCTGAGTATAAACTCAGCAAAACATTCACGCATAGTCTATTTTGCAGATGATTCAAAGATGAAACCAGGTGTTTTGAAAGTAAAAGATAGTGATGTCACTATGTGTGTATTTTTCTTTAGCAGAAAATAGACATTTCCATATAGATGTTTCAATTCAGATCAGATCATGGATAGATAGATACTCCTCTTGTCACAAAGCAGCAAATCCCAGTACACTGCAGTCAGCACGATGCTTTAGTTTAATGTTGCATACACTCAATTCGAAGTTAAGATTGGCATTTAATGTGGAAATAGCTCACAGGTAAAAACAGTTTAAAAGCTTGTTTGTCCTTGCTTTATGAGAACAATAACATTCACCCAAAGGCATCAGGTCAAAAACATGAAGGAATTATCTGATAACTCTGTTATTGGATTTCAATGGTCATGTAAACAGGCTCAACGAGTTCTAACACAAACAAAACAGCTGATCTGCAATGTTCCAGACTGGAAGAAGCTTAACTTTTACAGTTTTTCTCTAAATTGAATGCATGCCTAAATGTTGAGGTTTGTTTTTGTACTTTCAGGTTCGTAGCCGTGACACTGCAGCTCCCATCGGAGCCTTTATGTGGCCACTCCACTGGTCCATGTGGGTGGGCATCTTTGTCACACTGCATCTCACAGCTCTCTTCCTAACCTTGTATGAGTGGAACAGCCCATTCGGCATGACACCACATGGCAGGAACCGGCTGCGTGTGTTCTCCTACTCCTCTGCCCTCAATCTCTGCTACGCAATACTGTTCGGGCGTACTGTTGCCACCAAGGTATAGTAGCTCTGCTCTCTGGGATAAATAGGGATCATGTAGAGTGGGGTAGAAATAAGAAATGGCACGGAAAGGAGGGGGGGTCAAAAGGCTAAGCATTATGGGAATGAGTACACAAACAGTGAGAGTGGGTTAAAAGAGTAAGAAACAAGCAGGGAAGAGATGATGGAGAGGGCTACGGAGGAGAAAGGATTGATAGAGAAGAGGTTAAAAGGTAGGCAGTGATAAAGTAGAGAGTATAATGCATGTATAGGGGAGGAAAGGGGAAAGGGGTGAGTGCACCAACAGAGATTGCAGGAGTTATAGTTAGAAAGATAGGAAAGGATGAAGGTGGTAAAAAAAAAAAATGGAGCCGTTGGAGGTTAACTCCCCAAAGTATTATAAGACAAAGTTGAAACAAGGAGTTGGGGAGAAGGAGGAAAGTTGAGGACTACCAAGGTGAGGGCAGGGTGGATGGAAGACTGACAGAATGGTAAGTGCAAATATAACAGTTTGCGGGTCACGTGGTGGTGGGCAGCATTGGGAGGAGTGGGCCAAGCAGCAGGCCAGGGCCAGAATGCTGGCCAGAGGAAAACTTGTTTTTTTGTTTGGTAATAAATATTCAAAAAGTTGAAAATCTATTTAATTTTCATCAAATATATTTAAACATCCAGCTTTTTTGTTTGCATGTTTGACATAAGTATATAGAGATATTAAAAGCACCTCTTTTGCACCAGGATCCTTCAGAGTCGTGTCAGATCTGACAGATCGTGTAACATCAACAATCCCAGTGGGGCACATTCAGCTTCAATCCACATGAATAATGCCCCTGTACTCTACATACTTTGTTTTCTATTCACTAACATTGTACCAAAATCCATCACTGTGAAAACTTATAGTCCGAAATTTTAAAACAGAAGTGTCATCTCCTCAAATTATGCCTGTCCCGAATTTGATTTTGCAGCTCAGCATGATTTTCTTAAGGACACACAGTCCCTTTAAAAAAAAAAAGGGGGGGGGGGGGGAGTATGCAAGTAATTAGAAAGACTTTCCACTAACTGAAAGGTTACGGGTTTGATCTTTGTGTCTGGCAATGTGTCAGTTAACAGTTGTGTTCATTAGCAGCCTTGCAACCTGTTAAAATGTCCTTCAGCAACACTCTGAACCTCTGGATGTTGAGTCAGTGCCAAACGGTGATGTTTACTCATGCTCTGGGGAGGACAGGGCAAATAAATCGATTGCTAAGCCTTTATTGTGGAGTTCAGTTTTGATATTTTATTTAATATCTCTATACATCCATTTTATTCAGTTGAGTGTTATGGGGAGTTGGAGCCTATCCCAGCTGACAATGTGGGAGAGGCAAGGCCCATCCTGCACACATTGCCAATCCATCACAGAGCTAACTAAGATAGGCAAACAGCCAACCGCATTCAAACTCAAGGCAATGTTATCAAAAATGGATGCTACACCTAAGCAGTGTTAGAAATAGATTTTTTTCCTTTTGGTCCCTGCTCCATCATTAGCCACCATACTCTGGAGATCAGAGATCCAGTTCCTGTAGACAGTGGCAATTCAGCATTTCCTCCAAGGTCAAGCAGCATCATAAAATAGTCTGTGACACTTTCACAGAGACCCTGACATGCAAAGCAGAACAAACTTCAAAATCAACATTTCAGGAAATACAATAATTTACTTCAAGTTCATTTTAACTGTGGAGGCCCGGTACTGATGTTCTGACTGAGGGACCTTTTAATCACCTGAATCATCACTGCTCCAACAAAGCCTATCAAAAGGGAAAGTGACAGCTTAGAAACAAAAATATTTTAAAGCAGCATTGTGAGCTCTTTGAAGCCCCCATGAAGACCATTCAGCACCTATGTTGCATCTGGTCTCTTTTCTAAGTACTCTCCAGTGAGTAAAAAACAAATAATTATTTTCTTATCTCTTGCTCTTTCTTGCTTTTTTTTCTTTTCCTCCATCAGCCATGGTGTGCATCTATAATGGCTAATGTGTTGATGCCCAATAGCTGCCCTGTGACAGCATCCCACAAAGCAAAATGTGGTCTAGTTTCTCTACCCCAGGAGGCTGCAGGGCAATAATGACCGCAGGAGGGGTCTAAATGTTGAACACTTATTAAGTATTGCTCTAGAGATGTTTTATTTTTCCACCTTCAGGCAACCACAGATAGCACTTGCAATCACAGTTATCAGATACGCTGTAACATTTCCTTTCCTCGTGGAAGCCAGTTGTGGATGCTATCAGACTTAAGGCTCACATTAACAGTCTTGTCTTGTATTGATTATAGACTCTTAGCAATCCCAGCCAAAAATAACAGATAGCATTGTCTTGTGCCAACACATCGTCTAATCCTAAAAGCTCTTTTTCTTGTGAAAAGCAAACACATACTGTTGGTGAATACCAACAAGTATGTGGGCTAAGCCGTCAAACTGACTGTTCTAAAGTGAGTTTGATGTCTTTTAGAAATCTTGACAAGCTTTACAGTGAACAATGCTTCATCACAAACAAATGCAGCTGTATGCTCATGTTTAATTATGTTTGTAATGATTCATTTTAAACATAAAGTTCTTTTGACACAAGCGTTTTTTATAGATTTGCAAGAAATATTTTCAAATCCATTCAAAAAGAAGACAATAACATCATGGAGCTGAATAAATACACACACACACATACACAGAGGTCTAGCAGTGTTCCTCCTACCATTGTCATCTGTGATACTTTATGTTCAGAAAAAAAATCTCAAGGGAGGATTTCTTCCACCCAAAATTCAATAAGAATTCTGGGTATAATGTGCATGTCATCCTTCCCTTTTCAATTAACCAATTAATTATACAGAGTTCAGCTCTCTTCTGACACCTTTGTAATAATGAGTTACAACCACGTTTGTGTAATTAACATCTCAATAATCTCAGGCATTTAAAAAACTAGAAATATAATTTTATATTAAGTGGATTATTTATTTTTCATTCATTCACTCATTCATTGCACCAGTGTGTTTTATTTATTTATTCATTTCATAGATGAAAAAGACCAGAAAGAAGAAAACTCGTTTTCCTCTTGTGTACGTTACCAAACCCTTAGACCTGATAAAAAGAAATAAAAATAGTGCCTTATTTAAAATGTGTGGTTAGCTTAGAAAATATTTAGCTTTGTTAAAAAGGCAAACTGAATGCTTTGTCTTAATGTGTGCTACAAGTCCAGTCATCATCTTTTCCCATACTTCTAATTCTCATTATCAGTTCAGCAAAACAATAATATACTATCGATAATTCCATCTATCACAGAAACATGTTTTTTCCTTGTTCAAAATATTATAGACTCATTTCCATCCGTTTAAATCATATCCAGCACTAAAACATACATTCATAGAAAACACATTTTCTCAGACTTTACAAATCTCACTACAGATAAAACAGTTTTTGCCTTCGTGCCAAATTGAGTGATTTCATATCAACAAACATTTTGTCTACCAGCTACAGTTAACTACTCTCACAACATCAGAAGCTAATTTAAGAGGTAAAATGTTAACCAATCATCAACCTATCACACTTTTGTCATATGTGAGGTTATTTTAAAGAAATAAAGAATATTGATCAATTTGTCCATACTGTCCATACATTGAGGGTCGATGTCTGGCACCAGGCGTTGGATGTTTGCATAGTGCAACACCTGCTTCATATCAAATGGTTTTCCAACAGCATGTTGCCAAGTTTGGCACACATGTGCTGATGACCAGTTCATTTGAATCAGGTGTGTTGCTGCAGGGACACATTAAATGCCTGCAGGATACGAGGAGCATGGTAATCCCTGCTCAGAGGCACGGGTCTCATGTTAATCCATGTTATTTTCATCACTGAACTTAAAAAGTGAAGTGAGCTTTCCAGCTTTCATTCTGTCTGGAATGACTTCAAATTAAAAAGAGAGATTATAAATAAAAGGTTTAGTAATGCAAGCAGTGGTTCTTTTAACAGTACACATATTAATCCCATTGCTGTCAGTCATAGTCTTCTTTATGCATTTCTTACTCAAAGTGGGATCAGTTGGAAAAATCTCTCTTCATAACATAGATTTCATCTCGCTCTCTCTAGCTCTTTCTCTCACTCAATTTTTCTAAGGATCATCATTTTTCATTGATTTATGTGAGATTTATGTCAAACAAAAAATAGCTAAGCTTATTTGAGAAATTTACTTTTGATATTTAATAATATGATTATTTTACCATATAGTCACGGTCATGGACACAAATGAACCAGTTTTTGTAGTTTATTTCCCCACTATTTTCCACCCCTAACAGATTATTTAACATGGCCACCACATGGCCAACACCCCCTTCTCGTTAATTAAGTCTGTTGATATAATTAGCTTTCCCACATGGGGCCATCAATATAAACATATTTGAATATATTGAATATTCGTTGATATAAGAGAAATTTGCATAAACACTTCTACAATTAAAAATGAATCAGTGACTATGCATTCTCTTACTGACATTAAATTAAACCCCTCAACTGTAGTATATCTGCATGGATCATTGATGTGATTGTATGCTTTATTATCTGGAACTATCAGAACTATAAATCTAAAGTTCTGTATGATCAGTTTTAAAAAACAAAAGATTTGTCCTGTGAGTTCTTGAGTCATTTATTTCCATTAAATGTAAGAACAAATTTAATCTTCTGTATTACACAACTCATACCTTGCAGTTCGATGATCTTTACTGGATTATGTCTTTACACCAGGCACCCTCTTCACCTTATGCATGCAACACAGCCTCCCAGTCTGACTCCGTTGTTTGTATTTTCATGTTTATAAAGACTCTGCTCCTGCTGGGGATTATCAAACACCTTAGCTTCCTCATCTATTTCAAACACTTAGTCTTGCAGGGAATATGTGAGACTTGATCTTTCTGAAGTTGCTTTCTCACATGTCCATATTTTGCATGCTCCTTGAACATTTGAGTTGCAAAGTTCTCAGCAAAGTATATCCTGCAGACATTCTTCTTTGACCTAATGTGTGCATTAACTTGTTTGTTTCTCTTTTTTTAGTATAACTTCATGACATTAAATATTTTTTTGTTATTCTTCTTTTGAGGGAACATATTTCTTAAATTCTCTTATTGAAGATTTATTTATCACTACATATAAAAAAGCAAAATGAAACCAAACAAAAGTGTCTCTCTGTGTACGTTTTCACTCCACAGACTCCTAAATGCTGGACTGGGCGTTTTTTAATGAACCTTTGGGCCATTTTCTGTCTACTGGTGCTGTCCAGCTACACCGCCAATCTCGCTGCAGTCATGGTCGGGGAGAAGACTTTTGAGCAGGTTTCAGGAATTCATGATGAGAAGGTTAGAGTGCACACAAGGACACAAGCTTGCAGCAGCATGAATGTCAATATACCACACGCATGCAAACAGAGACACAGCTACTTGTACACACAAACTAATCTCACACAAGGACGAGCTAATGAGCAAAGAGCGGAATTATTTGTGAAGGATTATCTCTTTCCTTATCACTAAACCGGGTGGAGAGTTCAGTGCTACAGTGAATTCAATATGAGCCCCATCTTTTCTCTCTTAATCATCTCCGTTACCATCTCAACCATGGCCTTCCTGTGTCATGTCCCCAGCTGCATCATCCCTCCCTGGGCTTCCGATTTGGGACGGTTCGGGAGAGCAGCGCTGAGGATTACATGAAGAAGAGTTTCCCAGAGATGCACGACTACATGAGACGCTTCAACCAACCCACCACACCAGAGGGTGTGCACATGTTAAAGTAAGATGCAAGCTCCTCTACTTTCTCATTTGCAGCAGTTTACAGCTGGTTAAATGCAATCAGACCCAGACAATGTGATCACACTGACATTAGTTGTGCATAACAATTCTTTCCGCTGACAACAAGATTAAAACATTGAACAGTTTTTAGCGTTCAGTTTCAATTTTTAATACAAATGTATATTTAGCGAAGATAGACTATGCATGTTTTTTCTTTTATATATAAGTGTGAATTTAGAGATGAACAAAGAGTTAAATTACGCTTTAGGTTCTGTATAACAGCTGATTTGAGCTTTTTTTCCCACCTGCAGTAATGTTATGTCTAACCCATTTGTCAATGTTGAGCGCACACTGTTTTGCAATTGCATCTGTCAAAGATACAAACGAACACCCATTGCTGCATGTATTTGCAGTCTGCATTAGCATGAGCATTTTCTCCCCCCCGTCCCAGATGCCTTTTACATCAAGGTATAAGTGAGGTAAAAAGCACACATAAATTCCTTTGACAAAGTCCTCCCAATTTAGGAGGGAAAAGATTTCCTTGTTTGAAATGGGGCGTTCAAGTAGAAATGAACAAGAGTCAGGAACAGACTGAAGTAATTAACAGCGAGGATGGATGTTCAATGGGATGTTGAACGGCGACAGAAAGCAGATGAAAGTAAGGAAGCAAGTTTTACTTAAAAGTTTTATTCACAGAGAGCTGCTGAAAGTGCTTTACATACAGTATTGTGAAACAAAAAGGAGATAACACAAGACACAGTTGACTCTGCTTCTATGGGGATCTGAGATAAGAACTGCTGTTTATGTGCCAGTGTGGATGGTTTCTGCATTATAACCTGAGAAAGTCATATTAATAAACCCAAGAGATAATTAGGGATAATTATTTTATCTTTTAAAAAGACTATGTTGACCTCCCTGTTTCCTGGTATGGGTCTAGGTATGACAGAAACAAACACATAACTAAATGTCATCCTAACACATACAGATATTATACAAAAAAAAAATAAATATGTTTTATCATATTCTGGATACAGGGAGTTCACATGTATCCTTTTTTTCTGTATCTCACGTTTTTTCAGACACATTTCTGGATTTCCATTGAAAACATAAACACGATCCATGTACTTTTAAAATCTAATAATTATTATTTATGTTATTTATTTTACCATTTATGATGACAAATAATCAAAAAGTGACCAAAAGATTGCAGTCGATGATCTAGATCAGGGGTGAGGAACCCTCGTCCTCAGGTTTTCCATGCAACCCTCCAGCACTCCTGATTCCGATCATAGTGATTCATATATTTGAACCTGGTGTGTTGGAACAGGGAGACAATGGAAACTTTCAGGACGAAGACCAAGATTTCCCACCAACAATATGAGATCAAACCATCAATATTCTTCTTCATTATTCATAAAACTAGAGACAGAAAAGACACTTCTATGCTTAAAAAAGCAGTAAACTAAAATGTCACATCAACTTATCTGTTGATGGGTCTTTGTGTTTTAATTCCTTTCCCAGTTTTCTTTTAGTGTCTTTTAAGTATAACTGAAAATTTAGGTTTCTGACTGTACGCATGAACGATGACCTTTGTCATATAGATAAACACCAGAGCCTTCACAGAAAGACACAGCAGCATCTCTTCTACATGAAGACACCAGAGCTTCCTCCCGTCCTTCTCCTGAGATCATGTGAAGCTGCAGCATCTGTACGTGACTCACCAGCAGCTCTTCAGCTGACCAAAATTTGGTTTTAAAGGTCATTCCCACAAAAAAAAAAGAGCTGCTGCTGCCTTCTGCTCTCATCAGCAGAAACAAACAGCTTTTAATGCCACAAAGTTCCCACAGCATTCTGGCAGATGCATCCCACTTCAGATGCTTCTGGTTTGAACTAACCCATAACCATCACAAACTTCAAATATTCAGCACAAGCATAAAATTCTCTAACTCGAAAGAGTGCATGATGATATGGTTCATGTTCTTTGGCTGCAGGAAACTACCACCTGTTCCTGGTAGCAAAAATGTTAGGAGATTTTAAACAATGAGCAATTTAAACCACTTATTGGTTGATTTAATAATGCCGTAAATTACTTTATCTATGGCATTCATCACTAGCTTTGTGTCTTCTTTAATGAACCATGATGTTGTTTTGTAAAGATACAGAGCAATTAAATGCAAAACAAATCATAAATCTGGGCACAACGTTCAGCAACTTTTCATCATCAGCTTGTAAATGTGTTGCAAATCGTTCGCAAGTAATTAACAGCTTTAGGCTTAGCTACAAGTTGCTCTAAAATGCAGAAGCTTTCATGTTCTCAGTAAGAGAAATGTGATGTTGATGACTGACAACAGAAGACAAGGTATGGTGTTTATGAAACTATGAATATCAACTTCATACTGCTGCTGTCTTTTTTTTCCTGCTCTGATGTCAAAATTAACCAAAAATCTAAGTGGCTTTGGAGAAAAATGTCTGCTAAATGACTGTAATGTAATGTAACCAAACACTAACCTGCTCATGTTTATTTTGTTTACAACTTCAGTTTTGACCTGAGTTTGTTAATATACCCCCTGGTAAAATACCCTGATATGTGTATGCAAGTATGTGAACAAGTATGCTCAGAATGGAGCCAGCTGCCTGCATGGACGCGAGGTTAAAAAGCAGGAATATTACTGGCTTAAGATTCATTCCCTCACAATGAAGAGAGCAAGTTGTAAAATGTGGTACCCTCAAGGGTGCTGCTGTTTACCTGGGAGCCTTCTTGCATCCTGATTTTGCAATAGCTTTATAAAATCTTTCTAACGTACAAACTGCAAAATAACTGAACTATTAAGAATACAGGTTCAGTTCCCTTTGTGGAACCCCGGGGACAATCCTCTGTCCACCTGAAGGTACAATTAGATGCTTTAATTTCAGAGTGTGAGGAGAGCGATAATGCAGATAGAGAGGAAGAATGGATGTTTGCATCAAGTCTGAGATGGAGTTAAGAGATTAATTGCTTAGCAAGCGTCGGTTAACACAATAATGTGTGTGGTGTGTTTATGCACACGTGAGTAGATGAAGAGGTCCACATTTCACGTTAAAAACAGATTTTATGAGAGGTATATTATACCACAAGGTGGGATATATATATACAAAATATATTGGATTTTTTTTCCAGACAATTAAAGGTCATGCCATAGAGAGGTTTTTCTTTAAAAAAAGAAAAACAAATAATAAAGTTAGGCTTTTATATATATGACATAATGTCATATATATAAAATTCATAATTGCTAATTAGGTTATAATATAAAACTCTAGGTGATACTAAATAAGAATTATTTTAAGCTGAAAGAGTCTGCTTTTATGAGGAAGCAAAGCCAATTAATAATGAGAATTATTATTGTTATGACCGATATGTAATTATCGATAGTGTAATTGCCTTTAGCATGGGCTTATCCCCCGTATTTCTGTTATTGTTGCTATTCGATGCACACACTGGAACTAGCACTTTGATTCACGCCTTTGCAGTTTTACAAGATTTGCTTTTTATCCTGCTTTTTGTTTTGTTCCACACCTTTTTCTTTAATGGATTTTATTGAATAAAGTATATATAAAAAATGTTGTTTTGAGCTCTGTATCTGTCATTAAGTGGCCATCTAGCTGCTAGTTTGTTAGCTTGATGTTAGCCTTGCTAGCCTGATAGCTTGTACTGTTTTTATTCTTTCCCTTCTTAAACTAACTTCTTTTCTGGTACCAGTAAAGGACAATGAGTACCGCAACAACATAAATCACTCTACGTTTTATTTTTATGTAACAGCTCTAATAGCAGGTTTTGAAAAATGTAATAAAGCTTGCACTGAAAAAAAATAGTTTGTCCTTGCTGCATTCTTCTGCTGAATAGAAAATACACTCAATGCTATAGTTACACACGCGTTTCTCAGGCATAATGCCTGCTCCATGAAGCACCAGCACAGATATGAGATAGCGCACATGCTGACTTTGTGATACCAGTGGGAAGATACAACGTGCTTGTTCAGAGAAAGAGGATGATGAAAGCGGCATTTGTTTGCGTGCAAAGCAGAAGTGGAAGTCACAGTAATGCAGAGAGATGGAGCGAGGATGTAAAATACTGTGTTGGCAGAACTACTGACCCCAATACTGCTCTCAAATTTAAGAGAGAAAGAGAAAAAAGAAGTCCTAACCTTCCTCCTGAGATGGAATGCCGCAGGCTACGCATGCAGATGCACTCAGATATGTATCCTCAGAGGAACTGATATGTGCTCAAGCACCCACTGCACCTATGCACAAGCTCAAAACTTGCAGCTCTAGCTCAAGCAAAGACACTATTGTTATTCCAAGACTACGCAGCAGAAAACTTCTGACCCTCCTTAGTCCCACAAGTAGTCCCAATCCTCTTCTACCAATCCTTCTTATTTGACAGGTCTAGACAGGGAAAGTACTTTGCTCCTTCGCAAGCACAGCAAAGACTTTGTAAAGTCAACCTGTTTTGTAGTAAATGTCTTGAATAACAACAAGTCTCAAGTAATTTGATCAGACTAGTCTATTTTCTTCCCTCAGCAGACCACATGTATGCCTGTTTTCTCCAGTACACTTGTTTATGCTCGTCTATCTGTCTGCCAGTCAAATCTAGGCCGACACCTAAAATATTGTGTGTATATTTACATGTTTTCACTGTTATGTTTGTCGGTTTATTTTTTTGAGCCTGCACACTGCTGGTTGTGGTCAGCGGCTCAGGCTGTGCACGCACAGGAAAAGTCAATAATTGAGGGTCAGTTAGGTCAATTAGATCAATATTGCTGGAGTAGGAGAGTCATCAACAGAGTGTATTATGGCTTATCGGTCTGCTACAGTGGCTGTTGGTTTAGGTAATGATGTATGTGTTTACATTGCGTATTAGGTTGCAGGTAATCTTATCCTTTGTATACATGACAAAGCGGTATGACAGCCCCATATTTAGGATTCCAGAAAAGGGGTCAGGCGTCGGAATAAGTGTGGGAATATAAATTTGATTTTCTTTTAGATTCACTTTTTTTTTTGCAAACATGTGCTCTTCAATTAATATTTCTCTATATGTCTCTCTATCTTTGTCTTGTGATTTGTGTGTGTGTTTGTGTGTGTGTGTGTGTGTGTGTGTGTGTGTGTGTGTGTGTGTTGGTGGTGAAGGACAGATCCTCCTGCCCTGGATGCGTTCATTATGGATAAAGCCCTGTTGGACTTCGAAGTCTCTATTGATGCAGACTGCAAGCTGCTCACTGTCGGGAAGCCGTTTGCTATTGAAGGTGCTCATGCTGTCTCACACACACTTTTTTCCATCACTTACAGAGACTTTGTATTGACTCGCATTGATGAGCAGCTTGTAGAATTATCTTAAAATTTCTGGAGATTTTTTTTTGTTGTTGTTGTTTATTTTCTATCTTTTTCATGGCACTGTTTTATGAGAGTTTTGTCTTATGTGTCTTTTCTTTTTTAAATATGCTATCTTTTATGCTTGGCTTGCTCTAACCAAAGCTATGCAGGCTTTAACTTAAACATACAATATTGTTCAAAAATCTAGAGCTTCTCTTTGCCTCAAAAATAGAAAAGGCTGCAGTGATTCTTGAAAACATGCAAATGCAGGTGGAAATGTGGAATGTAAGACACAACTAAGAGTTTATGCATTTCTAAGGAGCTTAAAAAATGGATATTTGTATTGGCCACCATCAGTTTTTAAGCATTTATACAGTTTCTTTAAGTGGGATTCAGGAATAGTTCTCATGGCTTCTTAATGGATTTCCCAAAGTTCTTTGGATCTTAGCTGCCTTTACTTCATGTTTAAAAAAAAAAAAAAAGATCCCATGGAATAAAGTAAACACCAAAACTGGCTTATCAACATTCAGATTTGTAACCACAGTCAAAAACTTAGAGGAACAGTGCATCTGTATGCAAATGGTATATGTAGTAAAATATCAGTGCCTCTGATCTAGACATACATAAAAAGCAGAAACATAAATTTCCATCATTTCATACACAGATTCAGATCAAATGTTGTAGAAAGCTATATGACTGACAGAATAACAAGTGTGTGAACTTCTAACTCCGCAGGGCACCATTCCATTTATTATTAACGACACAATGTTCAGTAAGAAGACTTGATTATTAACTGGATGGGGTAACTGCAACACAGTTATGAAGCATATAAACAAATCCACAGTCAGTCAGAAAAACAGCTAATGACCCACACAGGGGGTTATTGTATGCTGGTTTTCTTACAGTGCTTGCATGAATGTGTGGGTTTGTGCATGTGTGTAAGTGAAGGGGTGTTCATTGAGTGCTGTTTGCTGTGCTTGTGTGATCCAGTGCTGTTCTTAAAGGAGATTACTTTCCTTTTAGATTTCAGAAGAGGGTCATTTTTAACAACTAAAGCCTTTGCATTTTGTTCTGACAGTCACCATGTGCACCATGGCATGCATTAAAAAACATCAAATGGGATCAAGAAGCTTCCAAGATACATTGTATAGCTGTTCTCAAGCTTATGTGTTCTGCAAAGAAATTGACAAAGAAATGTTTTTTCCTACCTTCTTGGCTGTGTAAACTTGTAAACTCTCACCTAAAGCTTAAAAAACCAAGAATAACATTGCTTTGTAGCAGAATATATGGATAAACTTCTCCAACATTAAATCCTTTATCAAAGACAAATATATACTTAACTCACTTTGATAGGTCCACCTTTTTTATAGATGCTTGTCAAACAAATATCTGTTATATGGTTAGTACTTCATGCATTGAGGCTTGTAGATGCGGTCATGACAACTTGGTGAGGCTCAAACTGAGCTTCAAAATGCGGATAAAAATGGATTTAAGTCACTTTGAACATGGAATGGTTGTTTATGCCAGACAGGCTGTTCTGAGCATTGCAGAAACTGCTGATCTACTGGGGTTTTCACACACAAACACCTCTAGGATTTACAAAGAACAGTCTGAAAAAAACAAAATATCCAGTAACCAAAATGCTGTGTTGATATCAGAGGTCAGAGGAGAGTTGGTAGACTGGTTAGAGACCATACAAAAGCAATACCTCAAATAACCACTGACTGCAACCAAGATATGCAGAATATCCTGTCTGGATGCACAGCATGTCAAATGTTGAGGAAGATGAGCTACAGCAGCTGAAGACAGCGCTGGGTGTCACTCCCATCAGCTGACAGCAGAAAGGTAGAATTCACTCAGACTCACCAGAATTGGATGAAAGAAGATGAGGAAGAAATCTGAGTCTCTGCTTCAGATGCAGCATTCAGACAGTAGGGCCAGAATTTGGTGAAAACATGGAAACATCTTGCCTGATATCAAGCGTTCAGTCTCATGAAGTATTTTCTTGGCAAACTTTCAGCCACATTAGAACAAATTTAGCATATTTTAAATGCCACAGTGTATCTGAGCATTACTGCTAACCATATCCATCCCTTGTATGACCCCAATTTATACATTTTTTGATGTCAGGTTATAATGCAGTATATGCATTATACTGCTGAAAACAAACTAATCTCAAACTAGTTTTTTCAACATGACAGTTTTCAAGAAACACTGTCCTCCAGTGGCCTCCACAGGCCAGATCTCAATCCAACAGAGCAGCTTTGGGATGTACTGGATGGCTCATAAATGTATATCTGACAAATCTGTAGCAACTGTGTGATGCTGTCTTGTCAACATGGATAATATTTGAGGAATGTTTCTATGACATGAAGAATTACGGCTGTTCTAAAGGCAAAAGGACGTCCAACTCAATTCGAGAAGGGTGTACCCACTACTGTGGCCGTTGAGGTGTCATTTCTTCTGTTACTAAATTAAATGTTGTCTCATTTCATGAAATTACAAATGTATCAATATATTGTGTCGGATATAACGAGGGAATAATAGTGCTAACAGTAATAATTCTATAGCACTAATATCTGTTGCATAGACACGTATGCCCAGATGAAGTGAAACCTGATTACTTTTTGAAGGAAAGCTGCTGATGACCTGCCATGCGATTCTGTCCATGTTTTAATAGAAGTTTGACTTTCTTTCACAGTGCTAAATGAAAGGTTTCTTCTGTTATTGTCATTTTTACAATATTCTGGTCACATGCCACCTTCATATATCCCCCCTGAAGGTGACTTTAAAGTCTTTTTTGCTAGCAGAACAAATTTACTAGCTAAACCTTTAACTTCTAACCTGCCCAGTTTTTAAAGGAATATATTAAGCATGCATCCTCATGCTTGCCCTCTGCAGATTTGTGGTCATGCAGCTGACTGTACAAATGTACATTTCTGTTAATCCAACCTTTTCTCCTCTTTTCTCAGAGATATGCAGATACCACTAAGAGTACCACATGGGACTAAACACCAACTTTGATGTAATTTCTCTGTCAGTTCAAGCATACCCTCAGAAAGACCCTACTCCCACCTTCCCTACTACACAACCCACTACACGACCACTGTGCATTACAGATTATGGCTGATTTCGTCCCCGTATCAGAGAATGAGCAATGACACACTGCCGTTGCTCTGCTAATGTTGTGGAGATGAGAAAGTGAATCTCATTGGTATGTAGAATGAGTCAGTTTGATGAGTATTTCAGCCACATACCATATGAAATAGCAGGCAAAGAATCAGCACTGGCATCAGTGGCCATTTACCCCTTCAGTGTGATGAGGAGTGGAAGGGAAGTGAATTACTCAATAAGTCTTAGTGGTTTTGGAAGAAAGAGCAGGAAATGACCCAGACAGGAAATATGAGAGATTAAAAAAACCACAAGGAACTGTGGAGGAGATTGTTTAAAAAGAAAAGTGAGGAAAGAACATGAGATGAAGAAGGTATGAGAAAGAACAACAAAGGTGGAAACACAGGGGTCTGAGAAGGGACTGAGGGAAGTGGGAGTTGAGCATGAGAAGGAGATAGAGGGCTTTCATTTGCCCACTGCCAGTGTGTGCCTTTCTGCACAGCGAGTGATAAAAGAGCCAGCCAACAGAGTCCCCTAATCAAGACAAACCTTCACCCCAAGCAGATGGACAGAGGGAGGGGGAGAAAGAAAAGGGAGAAACAGAATGGAAGAAAGAAAAAGAGGAAGTGTTGTTGGTCCATGTGAGGCTGGATTTATAGAGCGGTTTGTGGTCAGGAGATATAGGGAAGCGGAAGAATTGGGAGAGTGGAATCACCGCAGGCAAGGTGCTCTGCTGAAATCTTCTGGCTGCTTAACTGGAAAGAGATGCGGGGGTGTCACTGTGTGTCTGTTTTCAATGAGTGCTGTTGGAAGATGTTTACGACAGCCTAGACACACCCCATTAATAATATTGCTACTGAACACGAAGCGGCGCACTGCTTGCTTTTAGGTGTGTATGCGGGGGCTGGTGTGTGTGTGTGTGTATGTGACCGTGTGTCCCTGTGTGCATAAGTGGTATATGCAAGTTCAATCAAGCAGGACGGAGCAGGTCTGCAGATCAGGATGAGGGCGACAGCAGACTTTGTTGCTGTGCTGAGGCCGTTGTTACTCGGGCTGCTCACGTCTGACAGAAACGGCACGCAGACACCTGTGTCAGCTCAAATGTGTGTGTGTGTGTTTATCTGTGTGAAATTCAAATGCAAGAGAGCAATATTAAGAAAAATATGGAAAGAAAACTTGCTTTATTTATATATA
>JBAMHX010000022.1:16924235-16945434 GCA_037177515.1 Pseudomugil tenellus
CCCTCTGTAGCTGGGATTGGCTCCAGCCCCCCCGCGACCCCGTTCGGGAATAAGCGGTAGAAAATGGATGGATGGATAGGCAGATATCAAATTTAATTATTTTCCTCATGATCTCAGCCTCATGAACTATTTTAATGTCACTTAACATTGAGAGCCTGTGAAGAGACTGAACATCTTTTCCTCTGATGGTGGAGAACCCTGTCAAACAATAATCCCCTGTCAGTGTCCACTTGATTTGAAGTCTGAAGGCTGTTTCGATGGTTGTAGCATATGATTCACATCATTTTCATACTCGAACCTTTCCGTGAACCTCCATGCCCTTAGGCTTGGAACATAGTGATCAGAGGAGCAGCTGCCCCCATTAGGTCGGGATGTATCAGAGGGTAAAGGTGACCAGTCACAACAACTTTATATTGATTGGCAATAACACATCCTTCTAAGGGTCAAGCAGACCCAAACCATGCCCTCATTACCAATTAATAGAGCACCTGATCCTCAGACTGTGGATGTGTTTATGTCACCTGTCTGTTGTTTGTAGGTGTAGCAGCAGTGTGATGGCTCTTACTGCATCAGACTAAACAGACGGGACAAATTAAGAGAAAAATCTGAGTAAATGATGAGAAAATGACAGATGGGTGTGGGAAATGTCTCTAAATGGCTTGAAGATGCTCATATTTTGTGACTTAATCTAACCTGTTAGGTAGTTTGCTCCGCTGTTGTAGCAAAAATAAAAAATAAAATGTCCCCCAAATACATTACTGCTGACTTTCTCCATCACCATCCTTGTGGTCAGTTAGCCTTGTGTTTTCCTTGCTGTCAGACAGATTGACTGCCTGTTTCTCTCCACCACAGACTACCATCCACTTTCTTTTTCCGCACACATACACAATCTGCGTTAGAGTATATGCACAAGAGCATATGCATGATGTTTGCAAGCACAATCCAGCAGCTCGGACTCTCATTGCAACCACACACATGTGATGTGTACCACAGGGCAAATGCTGCTGCGATAGATAAACGACCCCCTTCTTTCAGGCTCATTCTATGTGTGTGTGTATGTGTGTGTCTGAAATGCAAGTTAGGGTGAGGTTTAAATGCTGACTGGAGAGGGTCACTGAGACCAAGCAGCTGTGAGAGTGAGACCCAGCACTCAGCGTCTTCTTAAGCTGCTTTCACACACACTGGAATCCTGATATCCTCCTCGTTTCTGATCCTCTGACCCCTCCCTGCTTTCCCCCCAAACCAGACACAACACACACATTCGAGCCAACCTCTTGATTTTCTATTTTTCTATATTTTGCTTTGATCTGTGCTTATCGTTTTCCTCCTCTTTCCTCTCCTCTTTTCCTTCTCTCCACAGCATTTCTAGGGGTCATGGAAATTAGATTGTAGAAGTCTTTGATTCTCCGCGCCTCACGTCGCCTCAGGGTCAGGTCCTCTTATCTCGCAAGAAAACAGGGACAGAAACAGAAAAGGGAAAGGATGAAGGCTTAGAGATGTAAAAAAATGACAGATACATGGTTAAAGAGGGAATTATGTCAAAAACTTAAGTGTGGGAAGGTGTTGGGAGAACACACTGGGAATTTAGACAGACAAGAGGAAGAGGGACAAAACAAACAGCAAAAATAAACTGAGCAGAACAAAGGGGGGGGGGGGCAGATAGAATGAAGAAAAAAATTTGCACAGTTTTCATGAAATATGAACTACTTGAAAGTATTTACAGATGCTTATTTGATAGAAAAGATGCTTTTTTTTATTTAATACTTAGACATTTTGTGCCAGAAAAGCAAGTTGGAGACACTCATTTGTGCCACCATATGTTTACTAAAACCCAGTCTAAATGCTGTTAATTCTGAAGACCAACTTCAGATTTTGGTGGTAATTTATAATTATAATGTAATTTATAATTTATAAGAATGTTGCTTATTAGCAGCTGATATATATATATATATATATAATATATATATATATATATATATATATATATTTAAAAAAAAGAAAAACAGCAGAAAGCAAAATAATGAACACAGTGAAAAAGAAACTGGGTCAAATGCAAAGCGAAAGTAACCTGGGTTGCCAGGTTGGTAAGAGGATGGTGCTGATCATAGATAAGTGAGAAGAAGTGATAAATAAATGGGACAGGGCGCTGTGGGTGAGGAGGAAGGAGAAAAGGAGTGATGCTGGTTGGACTGGAACATATGGGCATAAAACTGGAGCTGTAGGGAGAAATGTGAATATTTAACTCTGTTTAGCTTTCCACTTGTGCCCTCGGCTTTTTCCCCTCTCTGGGAGACATTCTGTATGCCTGCAGGTAACTGAAGGCAACATATATTTGTGTATGTTCATATGTGTGACAGGAAGATGTATTCTGAGTTTATTTGAATGTTCAAAAGTTTTAAAGTGATTCTACATTTGTGGAAGTTGTGTGATGTGATTATGAGCATGCTTCAATGCAGCAGACAGACAACTGGATAAGATCAAATAAAACAAAATGAAATGACTGTATTAACCTTATCCCATTTCCATTTTTATTTTGTTTGACAGCTGAATATGTCTGAAGTTATTTCTTAAAAGCAGTCTATTAAGATTGTATCAGCTCCAGGTGCTTGATACTGAGACTATTACTTAGCTCTGGTGAAATGATAGTTTTATAACAAGAGCATCATCTGAAAAATCACCTCAAGCTCAAAGACAACATCTGTGCAGTGAGTTAGTCTACTTATACATACAATCATTTCCCACAGACAAAGTTCAAAGCAGCAGAATATCAATCATCTGTTCACAGCATCGCAGCATCTTGCTACACCAGCGTATCGTGCTTCTGGTCAGCTGAGTAGGCCAGACTTATTGTAACTTTGTGCTATTACATTTTTTACAATAATACAGAAGATAGTGTGAATTTCCCCCACAAATGTTTCACTAATAATCAGTCACAGCTGTTGAACAGCAGCAGGATACATTAAGGAGGAACAAAGTGATGCAAGGTAACAGAATTTCTCTGAAACAGTGTGACAGTCAATCACTGCTAAAAATCAAAATATTTAACATCAATTCAAGCTAGATTTTTTTTAACTTTGAGTTTTAGTAGATTAAATTCTACCTTATGTTGCTTTGTCGCAAGTAGCTCTTAGCTTGGCTATCTGGTTAAATTTCTTCCCTGATTCTTTCCGTTACTAAGGGCACCCTGACACTTGCACGATTCTGTGACAAACTAGTCGTAAACTGGCTTGAATAGTGCCTAAACCTGTCGGGATGAGCATTTTGAAATGTTTAAAATTTGGGTCACGACAAAATTTCTCCACCTGGTGGTGAACTATGTGGCAACTGTACATGAACACGTTGTGAAGTCGTCTGAACGATGCGGGAGGATGCGTGTCAGAGCGCGGCAGATAGCGGCATCTTCTCTTTTCTGCAATGACCGTGTCTCTGCCAATCAGCATGTTCTCTCTTCCACTGACCTGCGGTCTGGGAGGCCCCCTTTTTGCGGGAAGCGCGTAAACTATGCGCAACCTATGTGTGAACTCATGGTGCCAGTTTGCAGACACTGATAGGCGCACATTTGTGAACTAGTCGAACTTGTTGTGAACTAAGCGTGAATTAGATGTGAACAGTGCGGGAGTCTCCCGGTTCGTGCCCCAAAATGCCACAACTTGCCACGACAAAATCGTGGCCAAAAGTCGTGCAAGTGTCAGCCTACCCTAACTCTCTTGACTGCTCTGAATCACATGTAGATCGTCCCACTCCAAAGCTCTGAAATAACCATTAAAATGCCTAAAACAGTTGAAAACATAAACTTGGATAAAAAAAAGCCATTCTGATCGCAGAACAATAGGCGATAGATAGCGCATGCGTTAATGAACCAATTCTCCAGTAATAAACTTCCGTGGCATCAACAGAGGAAGGACATGAGCAGAAGTAACTTCTTTCATTTAAAACTACAGACACAGAGACACTGGCACTGAAACAAAACTTGTAAAAAGACATTTAAAGATTTTGTAATGTTTGCGGAAATATTTGTAAGAAATACCCTGGATATTAATTTAAATGTTTTAACCTTGCAGGATGCGATTGGTCCCACCCCAAGATGGCATCCCCCAAAAACAAAAGCAAGAAGAAACCACCCAAAGACAGCATGACCCTGCTGCCATGCTTCTATTTTGTGGAGGTACAAGGAAAAAGTCACAAGTTGAAGTATCTTATTGTGTTAAACTGAATTAGTAACCTCAGTATAATTTTGTTTTATACTAACTTTACTGATGGTGATTGCTGCTTTTTTATCCATGTGGGTGCGTGTTATCACTAGTGCACAGTCTGAAGTTATTCTTTACCATGTACGAGGTTGTGTAGCTATGAGCTTATGGTAAAAGTGAAGATGAGACGTGGAATGAATCACTTCTTTCCAGGCAAAAACGACATGCTAGTCACTCTTTCCTTTGCCCTTGGCGTTGTTTTATATGTCGGGGATTCATATGCATGTGTGTGCACCCCATCTGTCCAGCTCCCCATCGTCCTGTCCTCCTTGGTGTCCCTTTACTTCCTGGAGTTGACAGATGTCTTGTCCCCGGCGATGGTGGGATTCCGTTGCCATGACCGTGACCTCTCCATGCCCTACGTAGAGACGGGTGATGAGCTCATCCCTCTGTTGATGTTGCTGAGTTTGGCCTTCGCTGGGCCAGCAGCCTCTGTAAGTTTTCATCTCAAATATCTGCCTGTTTGCATCTCTGAGCATTGAAAGGTCTTAGAGTGATTTAAGAACTGTTACTTTTTCCTTTTTTCACAAAATACAGAAACTTTGTATTCATTCGTAACCCTGTTTAAGCTAGTCTGTTTTGATTTCAAGAAATTTATGTCAAATTGGCAAATGAAACAAAGCTGTAACCCTGATTGAGCAACTCATTCCCGATAAATTTGCTGGCATTTAATCAATTTTTGTCGGAAAAAATCTAAACTGAATCAACATATGTCATAAAATGCAATCTCACTAGCTCAGATGTTTGTTGATATTATTTTTGTCTAAATGATATTTTGCAAAAAGGGGAAAAAAACACATTGATTATAAAAAATAAGCAAATACACAGCTGCTTGAACTCTCACAAAACAAATTCAGTCTCCTCTTTTAAATGCAAGATCAATTCATGCATATACACCTGGCATTTCTATGCACATCATGCCACATGTTTACTCAATCAATTCACACACTTGCGCACAAACACACACACATTGCTAATCCATCAGCAGCATAGAACAGACATTTCCAAAGCTAATTTATCACACTGATTGGAAGTGAGCGCTGTTCAATAGCGACTTGCCTCCATTCTCTCCCAGCTGTACTTGCTCACTGTAGATCACAATCACAGACATTTATATTTGATGTTAATGGCACCTTGTTTTCTACTCAGTCTTTTTTTAAAAAAAAAAAAGTTTTGTACCTTTTTGTTTTGAGCATTTCTGGTTTTGTTTCTCAGTAAACTTGAAAGGAAAACAGGGAATTATGTGTATCACACCTTCTCTCCCCCGTCTTCCCTGTTGGTGACTATAGATTATGTTGGGAGAAGGCCTGATGTACTGCATGCAATCCAAACTGAAGACTTGTCCCAAGTCAGAGGGTAGTATAAACGCAGGAGGGTGCAGCTTTAACTCTTTCCTACGCAGAACTGTTCGCTTTGTTGGTAAGTCCAACCACAAGTCTCAAAGAGTCATAGATGGAGAATTTATTAGCTATACAAGCTAGCGAAATGATGATGCTAAGCTCTTAGCTGAATGTGAAGCTGTCTGTGATCCTGAAAATATGTTTTTGTTCACATTTTTGGGAATTAATTAAGTCAAACTGATACAGCAAACAGTCCGTCAGCATACGATCATAAGAAAAAAATGTCCTTAACATTTGGTCATTTACGATGGCGTTAACATAGTGTGATGTTAGGAAAAACGTTTGGTTTAAAGGAATTATTTACTGCCTAAGCAAAGATTGTGTATTCTGTAATTGTATAATTTTTCTATCATTTTATTCCACTTTTCATCGTAGAGACAATAAGTTTGTTACAGAGATTAAGTAAAGGCTGACTTTAAATAAAAAAGGTTTGATATAAATAGAAATAGCTTGAGAGATCATTTTAGTTTTGAAGTAAAAAAAGAGTAATCAATTCACCTTACATGGCTTTAAAATAAAAGAAAGTAAAAAATAAGTTTTTTAATTTTTAAAATAAAAGAAAGTGAAAGCTGGCGGTGTTGCTTCGAGACTGAGTGGATTCATTTTTGTTTGTCGCCGCAGCACGTGTTTGTAAATGAACAGCTCTGCATGAGGAAGCCTCCAGGGGCTTTTAGTTCATTTAGCAATGCTGTCTTACTAACTCTCCCTCTAACCTCTCTCCCTCAGGTGTTCATGTATTTGGTCTCCTAGCAACAGCCCTGGTGACAGATGTCATCCAGTTAGCTACCGGCTACCACGCCCCTTTCTTCCTCACAGTGTGCCAGCCCAATTACACAGCTTCGGGAGTGTCATGTGACAACAATGCCTACATCACACAAGACATCTGCATGGGGAAGGACCAGTATGCTATTTTGTCTGCTAGGTAAAACATATTGTTACTCTCTGACTCCGTGTAGCAGACAGACACAAAAATGCAACCCTGTATGCCTACAATAAAGACCTGTGTTGATGTGCAGATAAAGTGCAGTCAGTACAAAGAATTATTGTTTACTACAAGATCTTATCTAGACCTATGTGATCATAGAAGGTGCTACAGTGATGCATAGGCAGGCTTTTGGCAGGAATAACTATGAGATCTCTATAAAATTTATTTTGCTTCAATAATTCTAGGTTTCAGCAACATCTGCTTAGTTTGATTTTTACAATAAAACTATCACATTGTGGGACGTGCTCCCAATGTTTTTTGTTTTTATTTGTACTTAGAGTTTAGTAAACTGGTAAAAAGACACCATAAACAGGTGTTTACATAGAGCAAATTTTTGCTTTGTTAGCTCATATCAGCATGAACTGCAGTTCAGTTAGAAGGAAGTAAAAAAAACAGTGCAAATTAATAAGATTTATGTTGGACATGGAGATTCTAAAGAATTGATCTTAATTCAGTTTCATTTGTGCTCTTTAATGGCCCCATAGCATTCTGCCTGTTAATGCTCACGATCAAGGACATGTACTTAGTTTAACAAACACTCATTTGGACTCATTTGATGTTAACATCATGTGTCACACATTTAACTGTATTCAGAAGGCCACAAACATTTAGTTTACACAAATTTTTTTATGATAGCATGAGTTTTTTTCTGTTTTCGATTTTAGTCATTCTCTTCTAACTCTCCTCCGTTGTCCCCTTAGGAAA
Source organism: Pseudomugil tenellus (assembly GCA_037177515.1). Taxonomy (NCBI): domain Eukaryota; kingdom Metazoa; phylum Chordata; class Actinopteri; order Atheriniformes; family Pseudomugilidae; genus Pseudomugil; species Pseudomugil tenellus. Next base: position 16,931,576 of record JBAMHX010000022.1, read on the forward strand.
ACATTTCCATCCCAGCATGCAACGCTATCTGGCTTTGCTGCTGTGTATATCTCAGTAAGTACTTTCTTTGCCATATTTGATTATAATGCATTTGAATAATGCGTATGTGTCTGAATTTGTGTGTTGTTTGCTGAATTTATCTCAATATAAATTAATGTTTTTTTTATCTGTTCAAATATAAATTTCCCAGAACTTCAGGCTCCCATTCCAAGCTTACATTACTGCTGAACATCCAGTCTTCATCTTTATATCAGCTGTTGCAAATTTCTGCTTTTGGCCTTTCTGCAATCCAGCTCTGATGACACCAGTATGTGAACTGTAAAGCAAAAAGTATTGTCATTTTTCCATGAGGCCACACCTTCATATACACCCCCTTTTCAATTGCAAGCTATTGGCTATATGACTGCCTCCTCACTGGGCCCAGTATGTTCATATTAAAAGTCACTAGACAGATTGCTGATGAAGGGCAGACAAGAGAACGAAGCAGCTGTTTCAGCTGCTAGATGTACAATGAGCAGTCCAATCTAAGCAGTGCATTATATATATATATATATATATATATATATATATATTTCTTCTTCATGCCTAATATTTTTAGCTTTTTTTTTTTTAAATGTGCATTGTAAAACTGACACTTTGGTGGTGTTTGGTGGTTTGGTGACAAAGTGGACACAGAATATAGTGAGATTTCTCCATACTGACAGTTTTTTCCTCTTGCTGCAAGAAGAGTGGGATTTTATGCCCACTAGCCCATGGACATGCTTGTTAAAAAGGGTGTTTTTGCAAGGCCTGCCATTCTGCCACTCAGCTGTCCTGTATTTTATGTAATCAAAATACAGTGTGTGTGGTGAAAATATGAATGCCCAGAGAACTGTATTCTCCCCCTTTTCTCTGCCTCCCCCGGGCTCTGACCACCTCTATTCTACTGTCAAAGGATGTTTGCCTAGCTAACCACATGCACATCATTCATGTTGCTCTCTTTTTCAGCTAAAGCTGATAAACCTTGAATTCAGGTCAAAACACATTGTATGATGGAAGTGTTCATTATTTTTCTGTCAGTGAATTAGAATCAATTCTTTAAATAGACTAATTTTTACAAATGTTAGGCAAGCATAGCTTTCAAATGGACAACCAGTTAGCCTAGCCTACTAGGATCAGTGATGAAAGCGTAGCTCCAGCCAAATGTAACATCTAAGGACCTTATCTCTTGGCTCAGCTCATTTACCAGGATACCAGGAAGGGTTTTTTTTTGTTGTTGTTGCCTAAGAATAGGCTGAAGAATAACCTAAGTTACTATTTCACCAGATCAAAAAATAGGCTCACAACCCTAAAGATTGATTAGTACAGATTATATCGTGTAATCAAATCATATCAGAGTTTTTTTGTATAGCCCTTATTATACATTAAGCTGCACAAAGTTCTTTATATATTAAAGACAACATATATATAAAAAACGCAGATACAGACACCTCTGTATTTGCACACCCTTGGGCCTCCCTCTTACAGATGGCGACAACCAACCCAGACTCCCAATCCAGAGGCATTGACCCCAATGTCCATGTGATGCTTCAGACCTATTTCTTTCTTTCTTGGTCTATAAAAGATGGACCAAAATTTATCTAGCACTGGACTATTCTACAAATTCTCAAACAGTTCACCTTATGATGAACTTCAAGAATACTAGAAGAGAATTTGCAGTCAATTCACTGGTAATTACCATATGTCTACACTTTTTTTCCTATTGCCAATGTACATGTCTTTCTCTTTGCAGATGTACTTCAATGCCAGCATCAACAGCACAACTAAGCTGCTGAAGCCACTGTTAGTATTTGCTTTCTGCATGGCAGCGGGCCTTGCTGGCCTGACACAGATAACACAGCATCGCAGTCACCCAATTGATGTCTACGTGGGATATCTGATCGGAGCTGGAATTGGAGTCTACCTGGTTAGTTGACAAACATAAAGACTGTCTGCTTCATTTAGGCTATTTAAGATTGACATAATTAATAGTGTGTGTTTTTTTAGATAATTACTGTATTTTCAATTGAGCTTACACATGTAAATTTGTCTTGAAACGGATTCCTTGTGTCAGGCTTGAGTTGTGGACTGTACAGCATACGTTTGTGCGTATTTCTGGATTCATTTTATCCCCAGGGACTAGTTAACATCCAAGATGCCGCCTGGTGGGAGTGACAGCATACACATTAATAGATGTTTTTGATAACAAGGTTTGGTTGTTTTACTGTTACTGAGCTGTACTATTGTATTATTTTAACACTATCACAGCATGTCCTCACAAATTGCTTCTTTTTTCCATCGTCTCTCCTCCCTGTGTGGCTTCCATACTTTTCTCTCAGAGCATTTTTCCTTCTCCTCCTTTTTTTGGCAGGCTATATATAGCCTTTTCTATTATGGAGGATTGGGGGGGGGGGACGAATAATCCGATAAGAATTCTCTGGAACAATTTCACACTTCATTTTAAAAAACTTGTCATTGCCATTTTCCATGCTTCTCTCTTCTTCTCCCTCTCTTTTTTCTGCAATCTCTTGCGTTTTAAAGAAGGAGGAGCATTTCCTCCTGTCATTGAGGATGAAGATGGGGAAAAGGATGGATTCATGCTGACCTCAGACTAAACAAGGAGGGATGCTTATTGATGGGCCCAATCTCTACAGAAAGAAAGGCAGTTTTATTGCCAGGCTTCTATGTAATCGTCAGCCATCCCCCCCCACCAAAGATTAAATAAAATTAATTTAAACACCTAAGTCTGTATTTAACATGTAGAGTGGCCATGTTTCCTAATTTATTTTACACCATTTATCCCTCCTTTTTTGTCTCTTAGGCTGTGTATGCAGTGGGAAACTTCAAAGCATCAGAGGAAGACGCTCCCTCTTTACAGAGATTAACTTCAGTCCATCAGAAAGAAGGCCTCAGGATATTAAGCCAGCGGAGTCATGACTCCCTGTACAGGAAAACTCCCAGAGTGTCTGAGAGTAGGGAGGAGCTGGGAGCTGGGCTGGGGTCTGGAGCCCGCAGTAAGGTCAGGAGGGAGAAGGCATCCCTGGCCTCCCTGAAACGAGCAAGTGCTGATGTGGAGCTGCTGGCAACCCGTGGTCCCATGGGTAAGGAAACCATGGTAACGTTCAGCAACACCTTGCCTCGAGTCGCAAATGGCAACAGTCCCATCTCTCCCTCTGATGAGCCTATCATTACTCAGCGTCACATGACATTCCATGTGCCCTTTGACCCCCAAAAGTCCCGACAGCTTGTGTCAGAGTGGAAGCAGCGCTCACTTGAGCTCCGCAGCCAGAGTTCACGAGATGAAGATGAGGGAGAGGATGAGAAAGAGAGTAGAGGTGAAGGAGGAGCAGCAGCAGGAGATGGAGAAAACCAAGGGATGCCTTCATCTCTTTATCCCACAGTGCAGGCTAACAACAGCACCGCCACACAAGCTGCGGCCAGGATGGTGGTGGCACCCCCACTAGTTCACATCCCAGAGGAGGCCTCTCGGCCACCACCTGTCTCCCCAAAGAGTGCCAAGACTCGTGCCAAGTGGTTGTCACTCACAGAAGGAGAAAGGGTGAAAGAGCCTGGAACAGGACCCATCGCTGTGTCAACTCCCCGTGTTCCCAATACGCAGCCCAACCAGCTTCCCAGCCAGCAGAGAATCACTCAGGTGAGGTAGAAATTACACAATTATTGTTTGTATATGAGCTAACAATACAGTGAACAAATGTTAGTGAAAAACGGAATACTGTACTAATGGTAGGCTAACACTTGTACGACTTTTGGCCATGATTTCGTCGTGGCAAGTTGTGGCATTTTGGGGCACGAACCGGGAGGCTCCCGCACTGTTCACGTCTAGTTTCTGCATAGTTCACAAATAGTTCACAAATGTGTGCCCATCAATGTCCGCATTGACACGAACTGGCACAATGCATTCAGGCATAGGTTCCACATAGTTTAAGCACTTCCCGCATTGAAGATTTTGTGCAAATCAGACAGTGTTGTTCTGACTTAGGCATCCCATATAAAAAGGGGGCCTCTCCGACCCCAGGTCATTTCTTAAATGACTATAGAAGAAAAAACATGCTGAATGCCAGAGACACAGTCATTGCAAAGACTTCACTACATGTTCACGTACAATTGGCGCATAGTTCACGACCTGGTGGCGAAATTTTGCCGTGACTAAAATTTTGAACATTTAAAAATTCTCGTCATGACATGGCACGCAGTCACAACGGGTTTACGCACTATTCACACCAGTTTACGACTAGTTTGTGCACTGGCATGACTCGAGTCGTGCCAGTGCGTGCCACAGAATCGTTCAAGTGTCAGGGTCCCCTAACCCTTTCACTGATTAGATTCCAATAAATGGTACGCACACAATGGTGCAAACATTAATAAAAACGTAACTTAAATCTTATTATAAAGTCTGTCAAGATAATTAACATGTCAGTGTCGTTTACGGTGGAGGTGAAGACCCAATTGCAGGTTGGAGGCAGGTTGAAAGTAGGTGAACTTGGATTTATTTTAACTAAGGAACACTGGCACACATGGAGCAATAAACAACCAACTCAACTCATTCAATTAACCAGCATACACTGAACTAAATGAGGCACAGGTCGAAACAATGAGGAAACACAGGTGAACTAACAACTAATACAAACAGGAAACTAGGAACTTTACAAAATAAAATAGGAAACCAAACCAACCTAAACCAAACCCCAGAAAGTCCAAATAACCCCCGTAGTTCAAACAGTGACATGTGGTGCTTTACAGTGTTTACCAGTATAAAATGATGTGATTTCATATTGCTTAAGTCAGGAGGAGATGCCTTTATCTATGCATGCTGATGAAAACTTATTGTGTCCTGTAGGTCATAGCCATGTCAAAGCAACAGAGTCATGGACCAGCGTCTTCTTCAACAAAGACTTCAGAGGGTGGTTCCTCCTCTGGGGGGGGCTCCAACTGCTCTGAGTCGCCATATTACCGCATCCCATCTGATCGGGACAGCTGCACCGGAAGCAACTCAGGGAGCATCGCTGGCAGCGGGAGCATTGTCACAATCGACGCTCACGCACCTCACCATCCAGTGGTGCGTGTGTCGGCCAGTAACGGCAAGCCATGGGAGTGGAGAAACACCATCAGTGGGAATATGATGAGCGCCGACACAACGGGAGACAAACATCGCGCGGCGCTGCAGCGACAGGACAATGTCAGCCACTACAGAGATTACCGGACGCTCCCAGTAAAAACAGACTCGCTCTGCTCCTCCACAACCAGCGGTAGTGCTGAAGGAGGAGCGGATTTGCCTCCTCCACCTCTTCCAACCGCTTCCTCCCCCTTACCTCCCCCACCTCAGTTATTTTCACCTCTTCCTCCACCACCTCCTCAGGCCTCCTCTTCCCCCATGCTCCCCACTCCACACTCAAGCCCTTCCCCAATGCCTCCACCCCCTCCTCATACTGCCTCCTCTCATTTGCCTCCTCCTCCTCACCCAACTTCTCAGTCTTCTCCATCCCCTCTGCAATCCTCCCAAATGTCCCCTCTGCTTCACCCTTCATCCACTCATATGCCCCCTCCTCCCCACCCATCATCCTCCCAAATGCCCCCTCCTCCTCACCCATCATCCTCCCAAATGCCCCCTCCTCCTCACCCCTCTTCCTGCCAAATCCCCCCACATCTTCACCCATCTTCCTCCCAATTGCCACCTCCACCACACCCGTCTTCCATGCCTCCGCCTCCTCACCCATCTTGCTCCAGCATGCTTCCCCCTCCCCCCCACCCTGACTTGCTGATAGACGGCCACGGTCAGGCGCTGTCCCGCTCCTCCACGTTGCCCCGCCGGCCCTCCGGTTCCGCCCGCAGCCATGCTGAGCAGGAGCATTACTACAAAGCCATGCAGAACGAGAGGATGTTATAGTAAAGAGGAAGAACAACAGTCATTCATCATTGTTATAATGCAGATTTTACCTGAGCAAAACTAATCTGAGCAGACAGTTAATGAAGGCAGGATGGGATAAACATGAGTTTTAAAAAAAAAACGACAAAAACATTTGGAGTGACTGGAGTTTAGGACAATGAGGGGGACTGGCGGCTTGCAATCTCGGCAGGATTTTTTTTTTTTTTTTTTTTTTTGCTGATGTGATGTAAAGTGCCACCAATGGCAAGACAAAGAATTGATAAAAGAAGAAGAGCAGGGTGAAAAAAATAAATATCAACTATAAAACCTGGTTCACTTCTGCTGTAAGAACCTTCTGCAGGGTGAAAAAAATAAATATCAAATATAAAACCTGGTTTACTTCTGCTGTAAGAACCTTCTGCGTTCCTTTCTGACACATTCAGAGAAGGAACTAAGGAGGATGAAGCAGAAAGAAATCACAATAAACTGTGTGGGATTTGCTAAAATGAGTTTCCCCTGAGAAGCGGGATCAGACTGAGAAAATAACTACAGGCAATGCTAACTCATCTTACACCAGTGCAGCTGTTTGAGGTCGCCAACTATTGCACACCGAGAATTTCCTCCTGTGTTCAGATGAAAAACATCCTCGCCCAACAGAGATAAATTAAAAAAGAATCTGGTAAACTCAAGTTCAGTCACAGGTTGAGGAATATTAGAGTTTTTACCTGTCTAAATATGCAATCCATGTGGGGAATTGTATTTTTAATAAAGAGGAAATGTGTCATTATCCACTGGAGAGCCAGCTTGGGAACTAGGAGGAGGGGTTGGTGTAAGGAGGATCATGCACACTTGGGTACTTGTATTCAGACGTCACTGAAAGGATTAGTTGTAAACATGAGAAGCAGTGGAATAGAAAGAGTGTTGTTCCAAAAATGGAGTGAGGGACTGGTCTGCAAAGGCACAATGAGGCAGGCAGATGGTCCGCTTTTACCTTTTTGTAAAACCTGCCTCTGAACAGTGCTTGAAGATAGAGATAAGTTTTTTTGTTTTTTTTTATCAAACAATGTTCTTGCCATTTGGACTTCTGTAATGATGGGAATAAAAATTGAGAGTTAGTCAGCCAATAAGGGTGCTCAACATCACCTCCAATGTAACGGAAAAAGCAGGTATCGGTTGGGTTGTGGGCTGTGTAATTAGCCACGCATATGAAATATTTTTAAAAAAGCAATATCTGAGTTTTCGGGTTGTTGTTTTTTTAACTCAGTCTTTGATATACATCCATTTTTTAAACTAAATCTATTCACTTGCAACCTTTTAACCCACTCGGGTCTATTCAAACTTCATTATCATTTATCTTTTGCAAAAACACAAGACTATGGCTCTGGTTAACCCTTTAATGAGTATGCCTTATAGGAAGTTAGTCTTTTCTCTTTTTTCCATACCAAACAACTCTGTTAAGCTGAGGACCCTATAAAATTACCGTTTGATAACCCAACAGATAAGCTGAAATGAAAAAGGCTAACAAACAAGCTCAGCTCAAGAGCCATGTGGTTACATGCTGTACAGCTCTTAACCCAAACCACTCAGTCATCATCAGTAAATACTGTTTGCTTGGTTGCTAGGAGACTGTAGATGTTAAAATTCTGAACAAAATGCATCTACCGGTGAGGATTGTGTATTGTAGCAGAAAGCTTCCCACAACTTCGGTGGGCTTTAGACTGAGATTGGTTTATCAACTGGAAAATTATGCCGAGCATTTTTTCCTTCATCAAAATGTCTCAGATATTTAAAACAATCTATCATGTGTTCAGTCAGCTGAACAATGTGAAGCATACACTTCAAGGGAACGTCTATCATCTAAGTAAAAGTGATTTTCCCAACCTGTAACTTGTGTATTTATACATTGTTGTAAAAAGTTATCTGCCTTCATTTTTACCATCAGAAGCTTTTTCACTCAATGACAAGTGCTTTATTTTGGGCCATAATTTGATCATATTTTACCACAATCACCCTTTTATCCCATTATTTTGTAAAGATTTTTGTAAATTTGTTCTCAGAAGAGGCTGTGTTAAGTGGAATAGAGGTGCTCTCCAGATAGGTAGCCAGTAGATAAAATTGCTCGTCTCTTTGTGCAGCATGTGTGTATGAGTGTGTTTTTTTAAACTTCTGTGCTTCAAGTTTGTGTTGTTTCCTTTTGACAGAATAACATTCTAGTGCATATGCTACAACTTTGCCCAAGTTTGACTGTAAAGATACTTTGCTTTCTCAAATATTATTAATATTCTTGTTATTATGACACAGTCCTCTTTTATGGACTAATGTTTTTTAACTGTGGTGACGTGTAACATTAATAACTTTGTTGAATAAAAAGAAAATCCAACTTCTTAAATGAGGTTTCACGTTGTGGTGCTTGAACGCGCTGTGGCTGGTCTGCATGCCTTTAAATGGAGATAGGGGTCGATGCAGCAGCATCTTTTACTGCAGCTCTAATGAAAAGGATCTTCCTCATTGATTCCCGGGCTATGTGAAGACTCACATGGACACAAACACAGCCAGACGGATGTAACACGGGCACATTTGCAGTGCAACATTTTATGTGAGGTATAGTGTCATGTTTCTGTAATGAATTATGGTAGAATATTGTTCAATCCCAAATGACCTGCAGGGCTGAAACAAGCTCAGGCAGAGGCCTGTTGTTCATGCGGGAAAATAATAGTGGAAATGTAACAACTTTTATATGAATGGGTGTTTCTGTGTCCACAAGTGTGTTAAAGTTGTTAGTTTGGGGCATGAATGTATGTCTGTTGGTCTCTGCAGTAATACATATTTGTGTGCATGCAACATTCTGAGCTGTGCATGAAGTCCATAGAGGCAGTGAGTGTGTGTGGGGGGGCAGATGGTGTACTGAGGCTTGAGGACAGTCAGTCTGTCTGTGACTCACACTTAGCAAGCCAACGGCTCTTTCTCACACTAGCTTGTCCCTCTCTTTTGCCTATTGGTGGCCCATGAAGCGCTACATGGCACTACACAACAAGTGTGTGTGCATGTGTGAGTTCAGGAGGCAACAGAAAATGGACACTGAGCTGTCTGCATGCATGTCTATTTTTGTGACCATGTGCTTCTGTACACGCTTGTACAGTGTGTTTGTGTGTGTGTGAGCTGCTGTCCAGAGAAATCTGCTTGCATCCATTTCAGGACTGATTTACCACAGAGGTACAGCACAAAAGCCTTTTGTTGGCATTTTCTTTTTAATCTTACTCACTTCACCGCTATCATTCTACCTTCTGTCACCTCACACAGCTCTGTGTCAACCTTCACATATGAAGGAAAAGGATTTAGGGCTTTTTGCAGCTTGCAGTCTATTCTGGCTTCTACAGATTTTCATTCCATATGGCCATGAAAATAACCTTACTGCCAGTGTAGTTAAATAGTGGATCATTTTTTCTTTAAAAAGGACAGCAGTGGACAGTAGTGACAGATCATAGCATAAAAGTCACAACATCTACCTAACCGATAATGAAAGCTAACCTACGAACTGTTTAACAGCTTCCACAAAGAGATTTATTGTGAAATGAAAGGAAACGTGATGCTTTCATGTTCCTTTGGTGTGATGCTTGTTAGTTTTCAGTCTGAGACTCAAACTAAATTAAATAAAGTCTCACAAGTGGCTATTAAACCATGTTAAGAAACCTGTCATTTGTCAACCCACCAGGCCCGAACCTTGTATTTAACTCTGCTAGAACCCAAACTAGCTTTAATGTGTCAATCAGCCATCTACCTCTGCGGCTGGAGGCTAAAACTGACAGTTGCAGGAGGTTGAAATCTTTGAGTCCGTAGCTTTTTTTAACCCAGGTGTTCAGAACAGAGAAATGCTTTTTTTCAGTCAGTATTTGATAAACAACATGACGCCTCCTTCCAGTGCTTATACCATAGGGGTTCTCCTATTTACCTACAGGCTGTTGAAGCTGATAAATGTTGCCCACAGTTACATTATTAGAGCACAGCCGGAGCCTGACACATTTATAGGATGGTCTTCACCTCACCAAGCAACAGCTACTTTATAGCTCAGACCTCAAGCTCTCTGTCTTTAAATTATCTATTTTTATACCCATTTTTAAACTAACAGATATGCAGTCATGCTGCAACTCAGTGAGGCTTTAGAAACCATTGTTTTTAGCTAAATGTTCTCATCCCAATCTGCTTTTACCTTGCATAATCTAAGCACGTATAATGTTTAACATGGTCAGCATCTTTGCAAAGCTGGAGCCTGTACAGGAATATAATTTAGTAACACTAAGCGTACTGTTGAAGATCACTGGCTCTCACTTAAATGAATTCTGATCTGTGCATGAATGTTCAATGTTGTATTGATGGTGGTAACACTAGTATAGATTTCTACTGTTTACGCTTTCAAAAAGGGTTTCTGTACCCAGCGTGGTTATCATAGAAGACAAATTCCTTTGACATTTGTCATAAATGAGAATTATTCTGTATTTTTTGGAGTTTCTGATCCATTCTACACAAGTGTTGTATTTCTGAGAGATTATTTGTAAGATAACTTATATTCATTTTTTCCTTTCTTTTTGTTTATTTGTTTTGATCAAGAGCCAAGTCAGGTAACCCTCTGTAGATGATAAAATCATCATCCTGATGTAGATCTCTTTTTTTTCAGTCTCAGCTTGTTTCTAGATGCACTCCTGTATAATGTGGCAGGTTAGGAACTAAAAGCACCCAATGAAATGTTGCCACTGTTTAAAATAAAAACATAAAGCACAAGAAATCCACACAAATTCTCAAAATTTGGAGACATCTCAAGTTTGCATGGTTATGGAACAGGTGGGGGGAGCATAAATGGAAGGTAAATGGTCTAATCCCCATCCTCTTGGTGTGCTAAAGTGTCTCTGTGAAAGACATTGAACCTCAGGTTGCTCCCAGTGACAGTTAAGAGCTTCGCATTGCTATGCTGTTCACACTGTCAAAATGTGTGTGTTTATAGTTATAGTTTCCACTTTGTGGAAACTAAGCTACTTCTTAATTCACTTTCAGAGCAGCAAAAATAGACTCGTGCAAACGTATAATCTTCTTACAGCATACTTGTTGATTTGTGGGCAATAATTTTTTTAATTATCTGTACGAGAGCTGGAGTGCATGACTGTTTGCTAAGACAAGGCTAAGGTGTCAAAAACAGCATCAAACTTTGAAGTTTGTATTAAATGACAATGATTATGGACATTTAATTAAGATGTGAAAGCTTATCATAATCTGTGTGAGGGTTCTATGTCCTTTTTTTGTCACCCAAACTTTTGGATCTACACACCATTTTCAGTTTCATAACTTGGGAGATCAGCTTAACTATACCCTATAAGGCTGTAATTTCCCAGAGCTTATGCCTGCAATTGTAATTGTTGCATCATCTATTTTATGCTATTCTATGCTATTTTTAGCGTCAGAACTATCCTTCTAATAAGAGTGAGTGACATACGGAAGCTTTTCTTGCGATATTTTAAATTAAAGTGGTCAAAGGACCAAGAAAGCATCAAAATCCCCATTAGCTTAGCTGGGATGTCATAAAACTCAAAGTATATATTTATTTATTTTTTATTAAAGGCTAAACTACAAAATAATGCTATTTCTCAAAAATGGACTATTCAGCAAGGCTTTCATGTGACGGCTAACAGAAACCCTCCACTAGTGCAAAAATATATGCATGTCTTTCATTTCACCTCTTCTTCAATTAAACCTGATGTGTCTGTTCTGCAGTCTCCTCATGCTTCCCTCTGAGAATTGAGGAAATAACAATGGAGATGGAAAGATTTTTCTGTGTAGCCTCACACGCATGGGCACAATCAAAAGCATATAAAGCACATAGAGCATATAAGGACAAAGTCCTGCAAAAACACACTTCAACACTGAGAGAGAATAAAGACAAACATCTCTTACTCATATTGCAGAAACACACAAACAGAGAGCATTTCACATGTGTAAAATACTTTCTTTTAGGTTTGTGTGTTTTATATGCAAGTACAGATAAAAGTAGGGTGGAACAGGAAAATTAAGCATGAGTGGGCTGATGTGTGTGTTGTTGCTGTACATGCATGAGTAAGACTGTACAGTACATGGCTTCAATACCCTACAGGCTTAGGAATGGGTAGTAACACACTGACACAGTTATCAGACCAAACTAATTGGGTCTGGGACTATATGTGCACATGTGTGTTGGGGACCCTTTCATGCAAATGCTAGAAAATCTCCTCACAGGACAGCTTGTCTGTTTTTATTCATAACTCTCTCACCTCCTTACCTTTTTAATATGGGTCAAATAAGACTGAAGACTTAAAGGTATCCTTCTGTCTGCGTCCTTTAACTCCAGATGAACAGCCCTTCGTTCCTGCAAAATCTTACCTCCTCTTTGCATGTCTTTGCAAAAACGTGAACATCATAAATCTCTCCCTGCCAGGAGAATCTGTCTGATGTGTCACAGTTTTTTTTAATGATCTGCTTTTGGCAGATGATCATGCACTCTTACTACTGGTTGACCCAGTTTCAGTCACTCACATCCCCACTCTTAAGATGCTGTGGGATATAATGCATAATGAACACAAACATTTACCTAACTCATGTCAAATTACACATTTTAACACATTCTCCATGCTATAATAAACTCCTCAGCAAATATTTGTGAACATGAACGTATATGGAGCTCATATTAGCATTTTACCTAATCTGGAAATAATCCAGGATTAAATTCCACTGGAAAAATTACAGTTTCATCTGCTTAATTCCAGTCTAAATCAGTGAGTCTGGGAGCATCTATATAATAAGTAAATTAAAGCTCTGCAGCACTAAGCTCATCTAAACGCATGCCTTACTTCATATAGCTACAAGAAGAAGAATGTTAATATTAACTACATTTGAATCTATCTGTAAATGCATGTAACTGTTTTTTTTTTTAGTATTTTTTAACTTGATAGTCATCCTCAGTTTATGTGGAATGACAGGAGTTGTGGGCGATGATCAAAGGTCAAAGATGAATCACAATATTCAATGGCCAAAGAGAAATGGTTGCGCTAAGAAGATCAGAGAGTGGAAGAGGAGACGGGAAACAAAATAACATCACATAAGGCCAGGAAAGCCAGAGTTAAATACTAGGGGATGGAAATACATGAGAAAATGAATGACTAATCAAATGTGTGACACAAAGTGAAAGGAAATTAGGCCGTGGGGGAGTGATGGCAGGAATTGAGCGAATGAGAGAGAGATGGAAGAAACTTTAAAAGAAAGTAAACAGGGAGAACACAGAAAAAACAAGGGAATTAAAGTGCAGTCATTACATAGAAAGACACATTTTGTATATAGTTAATAAGAAAAAAAAGAGGAAAAAGAACTGAGGATTAAAGTGATGTGTTTTTTTTAGATTACACTTTGACTTTTCGATAGTTTGTCTTACTTAGGTTTACTGCTTCCTTTAATCTTTATGTTGATTCTGTTGCGTTTGACTTACATCACATCCTAAATTGCTGATTGTCATTTACCTGCACTGTGAGGATGAAGACCAGAAATGTAGACCCTGCAAGAGGTAGTTGGATATAAAACAGAAATCTTTAATTACTTAAGAAACAGAGCAAAACTTAGAACACTTGGGGGTAGATACACCGAAGTCAGCTGAGTAAATAGGAATAATAAAAATGAGGAAAAAACACAATTATCTGGCAACAAAAGGAGGCAATGACTAATGAAAGAAGCTCAGAGGCAGTTGGGGACCAAAACCTGGTCTGTGGTAAGATTGGAAAGCTTACAGGCACAAATAAAGCGACAGCTTATAGAATCAAGCAAAACATATAAATATGTTTAATAAAAAACAAAAACCAAAAGCAAGCATGCAAAGAAAGAAAGAAAGAAAGAAAGAAAGAAAGAAAGAAAGAAAGAAAGAAAGAAAGAAAGAAAGAAAGAAAGAAAG
>JBAMHX010000022.1:16945534-16967680 GCA_037177515.1 Pseudomugil tenellus
GAAAGAAAGAAAGAAAGAAAGAAAGAAAGAAAGAAAGAAAGAAAGAAAGAAAGAAAGAAAGAAAGAAAGAAAGAAACCCATACAGCATAACAGTATAACTACCAGGTTTTCTTTATTCACCGTCAGATTATCAACTTGTTTGTGTTTATATTATTTCACCATGCATGTCAAATTAAGTTGTAGTTCTGCTAAGACCTGCTTTTATTTAGTCATTTACCAACTAAAAATCATGATTCTCATCCATCTGCCTCATCACCTGCTTCACATACAACCCTAGACAAGAGAATTTAGTTGGTAGAAAAAAAAGCAAACCTTACGAGAGGTGAAATTAAAAGTAAGAAAAATTGTTTTTTAATTTTAAAATGATGACGGGAAAAAAATACGGGTTGCCACTCCACTCTGACTCCAAGCTGAGCCGAAAGATGGATCCCAGACTGCAGCGTAACACCCACTGACCTGCACAAGAGACACCGATTAACACCTTGTCACATCTGATGCCAGCCTGTTCTGGCATCATAGAGGGGGGTACTCATAGTGATGGCCGGCATTAAAGTCAAATTGAAAGTCAGAGGCTAGAGGAAAACGCAGAGGAAATAATTGTTGAATAATGGAAAGTGTGCAAATAATGACATTGTTCTGTGATGGGGCCAACATGTCCATTCACACACACATTACCACATGAGCATCATTATTACACATCATGCTACAATGGAGAGAAGTAGCAAGTGAAGTGAAACTCATCTTATTTTAATCTAATTACATTACAAAATAATTGAAATATTAATTGCTCATAATTTACTTATAGGGATTGATGTAATATTTTGCTGTATTTGTTTGATTTCATTTTCAACCACACCAAACGAAAAAGTTTTTAAATGTTGTCAGACACTACATACACCCACATACACTGGCACAACAGCATAGGAGAATGCAAACTATCTCCTGCAGCACACAGAGGCATGGATGGCATTTTAAATCATACTGCGAGACAGAGATGGAGGCCAATAGACAAACAAAACTAAAAGACAGAAAGAGCAAGAAGTGAAATATTTTGGCATTTTTCTGGCCCAGTGCACTGAGAACATTCCAAGAAACTATTCCCTCACTTCTCCAGGCCTCAATCTGCCTTTCCAACTGCCTTCTTTAGTACTTTCTTACCTATTCACTTTCTCAACACTTCTCCTCTGCTGCAGATTTTAACCGCCTGCCTTTTTCAAATTCCACCCGGTTATTTTCATTTTGAGTAATTTCTATTCCGGTAATGTTTATTCATGACCAAGGTTCTTAGAGGGAGATAAGCAGGCTAGTGCTGAGCTGGCCTGGAGGGCTGTGAGGACTCCAAGTCACAAACAAGCACACATATCACATGCACGTAAACACTCAATAAACCACTTGCTGCAAGAACCAGTAGGATCCCACACACTTGTTTTGATTCATGGTCGCATCACGATTCTTGCAGGTCTACTTTTGGTTTCTTGCCACGCGCAAACTCTGATGTGGTGTCCGTGAAACTTCCTTATCGTTATCAAATTGAGTCATATCCCTTGTGGTGTTTCTTTTTGTCAAGGAGAAAATAAATTTTTTTAGAGAAAATGGGACCTCAAACATGCCCAACCTTCATCTGTCAGCTGTATTTCCATGATCTCATGACAAACACACACACACGTATGGCACTGTAGAGACTGCATCTCTTTTCCAAACCATCTTCCAGCATGTACTTGCACGTCACGTGCATGCATTTTAACATGGCTTGGGGCAGAGAAAGACGTGATGTGTATGAAGTGAGCAAGAGAGGGAGATGGTGATATAAATTTTCTGCGAGAATAGCTTGAAATTCTTCTTATTCACCTTCACAGGCTCTCAGATTTGCTTTGCTGCTGTTCTATCTCCTGGGATTCCACCGTGTTGTTTTTGATCAAATAAATTTGATCCCTTTTATTCCTTTGATAAAATTCATCTTAAATTTCTAATTACATAACGATGTATGTGTGGATGTATGTGTGGATGTATGGATGGATGGATGGATGGATGGATGGATGGATGGATGGATGGATGATGCCAGAGAATGAACCAGCATCCCTCTAGCTTGCAAACCATCACTGTACCTTTTGAAACTAAGCCGACTCAATGGCTGCAAAACTACACAAAGAAATAACATCAAAGCTAAAGACACACTATTGTTCTAATAAAAAAAGAACGGGAAAAATATGACAAGACACAACTGGAGTGAAAGGAGGCATAGATGGTCACAAAAACATAAAAGGAACTTCAAATATATATAAAAAAATTACACAAGAGTAGATCAGTGCGCTAAGTGACAACCTTAAACACTCTTGTGGTCTCTCACCCTGATAAGCTGGCTCTTCATGAGTTTAATTCAAAAACATTTTTATACCGCTTCTTAACAGCAATGTCATCTCTGGGTACTTTACACACATCAACTCGAGCCATTTCACGGGCGCTTCTGGCCCAATTTTGCGGCACCCCTAAAATACAGGAAATTTATTTCTTTATTTTTTTTTAACTATAAGTGCTTGAAAATAAAAATAGCTAAAATCACATACTACTTGTTTGAAATGTAAGGCTCTTAACAACAAAAATTTAGCAGGCACCCCTTCCACCTCAAAAGTGGTTTGATCCTTTAACAGTGTTGTACCAAAAAAAGCATCCTTGCTGTGAAAAACACCCCTCGCAGGGAGCGCTGTAACAGGATCTCACCTGTAGATTATATGTAATGAGTGTTTCACACAACGATGTGCTGCTTTGCTAAGTGGCTGATGTGCAATTGTCGTTTAAGTACCGACTTAAACCAAGACCCGTGGCACAGTTCCTAACTGCTACCACTCAATACCAACACAATATTATTATCAGTCCTCATGTTTCCTGCATTTAAGCCAAGGTCACTCCTTTATGTAGTTCACTGGAAGTAAGCTGGGATGTTTTCCAACTATGAAAAGTTTCAGCAGCTGGTCAGCTGTATGCCCTGTTGAAACGGGAATTATAAGCGTCTGATGTTCATTTGTTAATATTAACGCCAAGGTTTTACTGACTAGCTAACTAGATGCCCATTAACATAACTCCTGTTGCGTGTGTATCCACCACTTTCTTGGCGTATAACTGTTCCCATGATCCATTGCGTAAAATTATCCGGTTAGTAATTAGGAATAATGATTAACTAGTACAGTTTTAAAACGTAATACTACTTCAGAAACATCTTCAAAATAACATTTCCATTACTCAAACAATGGCCAAATCTCAAAGATGGATACATGGGTCGCAATATTTATCAAAAGTAGACAGAACAGAGAGTGTGTGTCCCATCTGTCTACTCTAACAGCATGGGTAGATGACAGAGTTCAGGACTCTGGTTTTTTAGCTCCAGTCGTTTAGCTTCGTTCACCGCGATCAGAATTACGGATTTGAAAAATGTGTTTCTTTTGGGTTGCTCATTGCTGCTATGTCCAAACTTCCTTTTCTGGTCTCTGAAATCTTTTAAAACTTTATTTTATTGATTAGTTTGTTAATGCACAGCCAGCTCCAGCCATCTCTTGCTGATGCTGCAGCTGCTCTAAATTTAAGTTTTATATACTTTGGCTCACTGCCAATAAGTCGTGCTTTCTGGCAAAGATCCAATGTAAACAGTCTGCTCCTCTGTTTATTTCTGCACATTTTTATGGTTAATTTCTTCCTTTCTATTAAGCTGTTGGTCTGTGTTCATTTACATCACCTATCTTTCCAAAGTGGCCACACCTTTACCGTTCTCTTGCTGTCCTCTCCTACAGCCACTTTCGCGAAGTCACACAACAATACATTAGGCGCACCACATAGTAGTGCGGTCTGTACATTTTGGAGAAAATTAAAGACTTAAGTCTGCCCTTTGGTGGTAAAAATATGGCCCGAAATAAAAGATATCTAGTGAACTAACCTGCACTAATAGTTAGAGTACTTACAAGGCTCTTCGTGTTGCACTTCAATAGTGCCGGTGGAAGCATATCTCATCAGCTGCATTGTGGTATATAGTTAGCCTTTTGCTCTAATTTGCTGGTAGTTAGATATAATTCTTGATTTGGATTCAGTTCTGTTGTTTATGATCAACTAAATAATTTAAGCAGACGACGACCTTCTTGGGTGGGGGTTTTAACTTCAGTGCTGCAAAATCACCTCATTTTCTTTTACTTTCGACGAGTTCTGTAGGTTGTGTATCCAACAACAACACAAGTTATCTCTGAATGCATGTGCACGTATAACATCAAATCTCTCTTCTAAAAGACTGTTATGCTTGCTAGTTAGCGAAGACCGGAAGGGAAAAACCGAGCTGCCGGGGGACCAAGTGTCATGGCAACATCCAGTGTTTTGCCAAGAAAGTGGTGGACAGAGAACGTGCAGTCACATAATCCCCACTGTTTACACCACCATGTTGATGGTGATAACCACCGCAAAAGCATGTAAACACAAACTAAACCATAAATCAAGCATGAACACACACAACTAGTATGGATCTGGTATCAAGCACTCTCAAAATATATCTGAAATAGCTTAATTGAGTTCCTGCGTACAATTGTCACATTTTGTTGAACATCTGGAAGGTGAAATAAGAGTAGATATCGTCAGAAGTGTTCTCTACTTGGGAATAATGATCCCTATAATCTCTGCATTTTATTGATACAGTATTTCAAAGAGGAATGTTCATGAAGGTTCTGTTCGTGATTGGAAAATTAATTATAAAACTTTTCTGTAAAGACGCTCGCATCCCTCCCCCACCATTTCTGGCTGCAACTTTATATCCACGTTTATCTGTGCAGACATTGCTGTCACTGCTCCGCATAATGCCACCAGGCTCTCCTCTTTAATAATCTCCTTAAAGTGATGCCATTGAAAATGTGCCTCTACGGCTGGGCTGTAACTTAAAAATAGCAAGATGCTCCACTGTGACTGTCATGTTTACTTCAGTATATACAATGACATCACTCACATTGTCATATCTTCACCATAGTCTTTTAATCAAGCAGGACATTTTTAGGTCCATAACGTGCATATAAGAGATCACAAACATGTTGCATTTATTTGGAAATGTGAACGAACTCTATAAAAAATGGAATACTACAAAATAATCTGAATCGAGCATTTTGTCCAGTCTGAACCAGCAAGTGCTCAATATCCCTCTATAGTATCAGCCAGGCTACCTCTATTGGATTGTGTAATTTTGGTTAGCTAAGAAGAAACCTCGTCAACTACAACACGCACTACAAATGTGACATCCACAGCCGACCTGATATAAAGTATTAATTGCATAATCTTCAGGTAACACTGAGTTCCCAGTCCTCTGTCTAACAGCTTGTTACATGCCCAGTCCTCTAGCCTGAGGATGTATGACAACCTGGACTTTTAGCTGACACTCCCTTCACACTCCACAATGAGCTGGAGACCTTCCTCATCAACCAGACCTCATCAGTCATCATCCATTTCACCTGCTGCCAATCATCCCTGTTAAGGACCTGTTAAGGTTATACATTGGCTCCACCACACAGCAGCTCCTCTCTAATCAGACTACTCATCGAAGAATAAAGAGGAAGAGAATTCAGACATTGAGGGCAGCTGTGGTTTCTGATCATTGTCTGCCCTGGGATTGTGATTGCTGGCTTGGCTTTTTGAATAAGTGATTTTTGACATTGGATTTGAACATATATTAGTACAATACCCTTGTGTTTTGTTTTGTTTTAATTTAGTTTCCCTTTTGTTTTGCATGATTGTGCATTTTGAATCTGGTTAAAGAAAGAAGCTCTCACATGTTGTGTAGTAGCCCTTTTGAGTTTGTTTTTATTTGCAGTTTGTTTGCATTTATAGATTTTGTTTCTCTTTTTAGAGGCGAGACATTCTACGAGGGCTAAGACAGCAGATTCCTCTTAACGATCAAATATTATTCAAAAGGAAGATTTTCAGCGGATCTTTAAGGTAGAGACCGTGTCTGTATCCCAACCCTACACTTGAAGCTGGTTTCCATAAGAGACTCTGGGAACCACAATTACACCTGCAATTTTTAGAGCAAATTACTCTGTTTGGAAAATATACTAAGATATCTCTGATATATGGAACTTGGTCATGGAGAGGACCGGGCTAGTTCTCATCAGAGACTTTGCTGCATCATTTTGGATCAGAGGGAGACTTTTCAGGGCACATCTTGCACAGTCCATAAATAATTGTTGTAATATTATACAGGTGGAACCTGTTTTAAATGCGAGCATAATCAGTAAAAGCATTTTATTCTGGTTTCCTAAATAACCTTTGATCAAGGCAAGTTCATAAAAAAACACCACCTTCAGTCTATCTTTACATTTTTGTCTAAATGCCTGGATGCTCATGGGAAAATACCTAATGTTCTTGTTTCCCATAACGATTAGCGAGGATCTAAGATTTCTACAAACCACATTAACGTCAAAATATTGTTGGTGGGTTCTAAAGTGTTTATCATTTAAGACTTGTTTTAATTTTTGGAACTGGTAGAAAATTAAGATGGACAGGATATATATAATGTGTATTTTAGTAAGAATGAAAGGAAATATAAGGTGATGACATCAGCCATGTTGTATGGGTTGGAGACAGTGACACAGAGGAAAAGATGGGAGGTAGAACTAGATGTTGTAGAGCTGAAAATGTTGAGGTTCTCTTTGGGAGTTACAAGAATGAATTGGGAATGAGTACATCAGAGGGTCAGCACTTGTTTTGAAGACAAATCCAAAGGCCAGACCAAGATGGTTTAGTCATGATCAGAGGAGGGCAAGTGAATATGATTGGAAGCACCTGGCAGAAGGCCTAGACAAGAACCAGTGGAAGAAATTTGTGGAATTGCTAAAAGAGTGCAAATTAGTTGCCATAAGCAAAAATTATACAGAAATGGAAGTACATGATTTTTTTCTATGGCTCTCCATGAATGGAACAGACATAAAGGGGAAAAAATAAGAGAATGAAAGTGCTTAATGTGGCAGTTTGAAGGCATGTCAGAAGAATATTTTGCAAAAGCTTCTATTATCATGATAAAATATAAAGTGGCAAACAGGAAATAAAACGGATCCATCTATATTTCTATAAACTATTTCTACTATATGAATATAGTAATATATTATTTTATAGCCTCGGCTGGCTAATATTGCAAAAGAATACATACCCTGTAGATTATTGCGCACATGCATGATTTAGTGCCAGAATACCTGGAGACAGCTTGTCACTGAACTGAAAGATGCCCAAAGCAGTTTTCAGTTTGAGCGCCTCCTGGTGGCCAACCTGTAAATGATAAATCACTTAAAATCGAATCAGTTCATCCTCTCTATATCTATGCATATGAAAAACATGAAAAACCTAAATTAAATATTGTTCAAGTTATCGTGTTAACACGCAGAATCTGTAGTGGAAGCGGTGAAACCATAGGTTTCTGCTCAGGTATGGCAGCCATCTGCATCCACTGGTTACAGTAAATCTGCTCCAGGAAGCCACATTTATTAAGATTTATAAAGTGGAGCAACCACGAGCCCAGGTTTGTTGATTCATTCATACCTATATTGCATTGTTTTAAAACAGACATCTTTTACTCAACAGATGCATGTTTTTGTATTTGGAATAGATATATATTCATAAGAGCTTGAATAAAAGGCAACTGGACTTCTTTTCTTGGTTCTTCACTTAGTCTGTTTACATTAATACCAAAAATCTGATTAACTTATTTCTGAGTTATCATATTATTCAAGTGATCATGTACATAATCTCAATATGCTTCATTAAATAAAAATTCTAAATGTAAGACTTAATCCCTATCAAACTTGATAAATAAGGAAGATCCAGTGGTTGTTGGTTGCGTCAATTCACAGCTGTGATGAAGCATCTGGATGACCAAAATAAGTTCTTTCCTTAGAGATGATTAGAGATAAAACTCATGGTTTTAACCCTTGTGTGCTGTTCATTTTTTGCTACTCAGCCAATGATCATGAACTGGTGGACACGTTGCATTTTTGCAATTTAAAATAATACAGTCAAAAATTTTATGTAACACTACGCAGCAGGCCCGGATTATATACATTTTTCTTGGTAAAAAATAATGAAAATGTTAGTTAACAAAGTTAATATTGCCCAAGTCATAACTTGGCAGTTTACACAATAAACTAGAATTATGCAGTAAGAGGCGACTGTTAAGGGTAGACCTACATACCCAAACACATCCAACCTTCCTTTTCCCCAGTCTTCAAACAAAGTCCCACATACAAAGATGGTTTATCATGTGTATCATCATGTGTAGAATGGAAGCTCCCCCTGCTGTTCACTGACTGTAGGTGCAACATGTTTTGGATAATCTGAGGATGCAGATGTGAGTATAATTAAGGTCAAGCATTGTGTAGAAATATCCCTGATCTTCATAAGTGACCTGATGAAGGCAGCAGATTAATGACTAAGCGAATTTGGAGTATAAGTTGGAGATTGAAAGCCCCATTCATAGCCTGGAATGAAGCAACTGGGATGAAATCCCATCTGATCTGAAGGAGTCTTGACACTCTGCCTTCTTGCCACTAGATGGGGAGGTGGCGCAGTAAAAGTGGCAAGAATGGCGCTTTCTCCGCTGGTAGGAGAACTGGATGCACACACACTGCTCTTTCATAGAGGCCCCGAAGCACACAGCCTGCTTCCTTGCACGTCATATGATAGGTCTGAACGAAAGCCAGCAGGGCCCAAGTTAGAAGAGGAGGTCCCGTATCTCAATCAACGTACTCGACCAGGGCCCCCTTTATCTCCACAAGGCAGGGAGGCGTATCTCTTTCCCCTCTGCGCTCCCCTCCACATACCAGTCTGACTCTCTCTCTCTCACCCCTGCCGTAACCAAACCACAACCTGCTTCAGACGACGCCCTGTTGCCCATGAGATTGTCACTAAGAGCGGAGCCAAGTCCGGCGCGCGTCCTTTTCGCTCGACAGGAAGCCATTGGGGTCTTATTAGCGTCGGGCTGTGCGCGCGAGCTGCCAGCGGCATCACTTCGGCAATAACAGAAGGGGTGCCAAGCGAAAGAAGAAGGGGAAGAAGGAGGGAGAGGAGGAGGAGGAGGGGGAGGTGGTTTGAGAGTATTCTGAATTTACGTTTAGAAATAAACAACACGACACCGTTTGGAAGACGTCTGCAGCGGGACGCAAAAGGGATCTTCAGCAGAGTAAGCCGTGATTTCTTTTCTCTCCTACGTGTGTCGGTGGTTCTGTTTTTCTGTTGCTGACCTGCTTTTTGGGCGATTTGTCCAACGGCTGCTTGTGCAGCATCATTTGCTTCGGACAGGAGGGAGGACATAACGGGACAGAGTGATGGAGCATAGTTTGGGAGGAAATTAATATGATTAATATCTGTGATGCCTTCCTTCTGAACAGAAATGGCTATAAACTCATCCTTCAAAGAATAACGCAATCAGGAAAAGTCATTGGATTAATTAGAGGGTGGAATTGCAGAATAACATTATTATGTCATGCTTTAACGCGTGACCAGGACCCAACCTTGTAGCACAGTCCTCTGAAGACATGATAGGGCCGACAGGTGTAACAGGAAGACATGTTTACGCGAAAGCCTTTGATGATCCATCATGTTATATCGATCTGTTTCATTGCAATGTTTCTGTGCGTCTGTTTTTATGCCTCGTTGGGAAATTTCCAGTGGCGCCAGCCGCGCATAGAAGCCGCTGCATGGATGAGAGATGCTGACTGGTTACAGACTGAGGAGGAGAGGAGGCAGCTTGGGGGGGGCAGCAGGGGATTCTGTGTGTTGTGATGTGAGCAGTCCGCTCCAACATGGCGCGCATGAGCTTATAAACCTAGGCCATTACATACTCCCGTCTGGAATTTACGCTGTGCAGCGGAACAGGCGGTCGGCTTTTTGGGGTATACAGCGGGGGGATAATAGTGTGCATCCTCAGTGGACCGTGGCTGGCTTCTCCATCTTCTTAGAATAGCACGTAGGCTTTTGTATGTGTGTGTTCTGCTTCTTTTTCCTGTTACTGAATAGAACAATGTTACCATGTCCATTACTTTTACTCTGTTTATAATCATGTTTGATCACAGCAGGTATAAGGAGACAAAGGGTGCTGTTATGTTTGATCCTATGAGCATTGTTTCTCTCCTGGATTACTGCTCTGTGTTGTGGACAGGATCTTTGTTGACAAGAGCAGCTAGGGCATAGTATTTGTGTGTAAATATAACACACCCATCTGCTGTGCAAAATAGCTAGACACCTGTTTGATTCTTAGAGATGCTGGGAAAAAAATTCATGTTTGTTTTCTCCTGAGCTGACAAAGCTGGAGATCATTTCTGCAGGCTTTAAACACTGTATATTAATTAAAGCTACGTGTAAAATGATTTGTTTTCTTATTTTTGTTATGGCCGGTCTCTTTTTTGTAAGAAATGAGTTTGCATTGAGTATAATTTCAGTCAAAATTCATAATTTATACAAAACTGCTGAATCAATCAACATGTAAATGATGGGAAAATGGGCACAACCCAATCAGTGTTTGCTCCAAAACAAAAATGTTGTAAGTTTCGATCCACTGCACATATCTGCCTTCTTTTGTTATCTTTTGTGTTGTATTATTTTAAGAGTGAGACACAGGTCTACGAAAGGCCTCAGCCAGGCTGCAGCTTAGGGTCTATATCCGGTTGGCTGCTCTGTGTTTTGTCAGCAACTCACAGTGGAGCTGACAGCACTTGTCTTGTTCATCCCATCATCATGTGGCATCATGACTGTGGGCAGCCTCATCTCTCTTCCGTGTATGCTTGCATATGCAGCTTTGTATGTGCATTTTTGTCAGTAGCCAGGCAGTTTGAAAGAATGAGTGAAACACATAGATGGATTGTTTGTGTGTCTACAGTGGCGTGCTGAAGATTGTCTCCTGACCTGGGAGGCATGATTATTGGATGGCTTTGCCTTCGTTGATTTAGACTGGGAAGTCGGGTGGTAACCAGAAGGTTATTCCTTCATATTCATGGCCTGGCAGTAAAAATAAAATTAGGTTAGATAGAAATGAGTGCCCCCAACTAACCTCGAGATAAGTCTACATTAAGACTTTTTATGTGTAATAACATCCAAGCTGCTTGTCCACAACATGTACAGTGGGTTGTAATAAACCCTCTTTAGAATAATAAATATACACATAAGTTCTGTTATGTGTAAACAGTTGCTATGTGTGAAAATATAGATAAGAAGAATTTACTTGTATATTACATTTCATGGATGTACAAGACAATTCAAAGTGATTTACATAAAAAATAAAAGCATTACAGATGGTGCGAAGGAAGCATTGAAAAGAAGTAAAAGGCAGCAAGAAACCACAAAAATCACAATAAAATATCTAATTAAAATGATTAAAAGTCAGATGAGTTAAAGATTAATGTGCAAATTACATGCATATATACATGAGAAAAAGAAGTTTTTCATTTTATCATTTACATTTTGGGTTTTGGGTTTTATCTCTACTGGCAGTTTGATCCATTTGTTTGTAGCATAACAGCTAAATGCTGCTTCTCCATGTTTAGTCTGGACTCTGGTTTGAACTAGTTTACCTGAGTCTTTGGATATAAGAGCTCTGATTGGTTTATATTTTCTGACCATATCACCGATGTATTCTGGTCCTAAACCGTTCTGGGATTTATAAGCAATCAGCAGGGTTTTAAAATCTATCCTGTGACTGATTGGAAACCAGTGTAAAGATGTTAAAACTGGTATGATGTGTTCAGATCTCTTAGTTCTAGTTAAAACTCTAGCTGTTAAAAGACCATTACAGTAATCCAGTCTACCAGGGATGAAAGCATGGATGAGTTTCTCCTGGTCTTTCTTAGGAACTAAATTTTTAATTCTGTTGGCTTAGTTGGCAAAAAAAAAGATTGTTTCAATGATAGTTTTGATGTTGCTGTTCCATAAACACTCCAAGGTTACAGAGTTGGTCTGTGATTTCAAGAGCCTGAGTCTCCAGGTGTTTTACAATGTGGACCCTCTTCTCTTTGCTACCAAAAATTATTTTGGTTTTGTCTTCATTCACTTGTAGAAAATGTTCACTAATGCAGTTGTTTGCTCCAAACAATGACATAGTAGGTCTATTGGACTGCAGTTGTCACATAAAGTTGTGTATCATCTGTTAAAGCTCTGTAGTAGTTGACCTAAAGGGAGCATATAGAAGTTGAACAGAAGAGGTCCAAGGACTGACCCCTGAGGTACTCCACAAGTCACGGCCACTCGCTCAGATTCATAACGATGTAACAAAATAACTCCGCCCTTCTAAATAAGACCTGAACTGGTTAAGGACCACCAGAAACTCCAACCCAGTTGGGGTTGGTATCAAATCTATGGTATCAAACACAGCACTGAGATCCAGCAGAACCAGGATTAATACTGGATCTGAAACAGAATTTAACCTGGTGTAATTTTGGCCCTGACCAGAACTGTTTCAGTGCTGTGATGAGGTCTGAAGCCCAACTAGAATTTATCAAAAGTTCTGCCTTTAATTAAAAAGTAATTAAGTTCATTAAACAGAACTTTTTCAGTAAAAGAGAGGTTAGAGACAGGTCTGTTATTGTTCATTCTGGAGGCGTCTAGAGTCCTTTTCTTTAGGAGGCTTAATGGCAGCTATCTTTAGTAACTTGGGAAAAATTCCTGATGTCTGCGGGGTGTTAACTAAAGTAGGAGATCACTTACTTAGACTACTGGGGTAAAAACTGTTTTTAAAAAAGTCAGACAGTATTATTTCCAGAGTGCATGTAGTTTATTTAAGATGCCATACTATTTATTGTAGTTTTTTTAATCACATATTAGATTATAACAAAATATCATAGTTGAATGTGGGTTTCACACATTTTTACATTAAATTTCCACCCAGTCTTGACAAAATGTGATATGCTTGCACCTTTGCCATTTCTGCTTCTAAAACTTATCATCTGTTGTAAACTTACATATTATCACAAAAAAATATAGAAATATATTTTATATATTCTTTTCTTATAATGACTTGTTTGTAAAAAGCTTAGTAAATAATAAAATTTGTTTTTAGTTTTGGTGTAAAATACTTGTACTATAATCTGTTGGAAAAACTGCATAACATTGCAGAAGGTCTCTAGCTAATTACTTTGAACTACTTTACTGTCATTAAGAGACATTATACAGTAGTTATAAAACCAAAATCAGTGAAAAGTTACTTGTATGTATTACAAAGGGGCCAAACAGTTCGATGATGAATGGTGGTATTGTAGAGTTAAAAATAAGGAGACGTGAAAGCTTGCTTAGCAAGCATGCAAAATGAAGAGAAGGTGAGTAGAGAAGTGAGATATTAATAGATAATGTACTGTGTTCCACCTTGGCCTTTCCATCTCCTACTTTTATACACTTTCTAATAATCTCCTTTTCTCCTGGATAGTCACTTTTTTAATTCTTTCTTCCTCACTCTCATAGCAAATCCCGCTATTTGCTACGTTGTAGGTAGGCAGGATTAGATTAACTTTTTTCTCTCTTCTTTCCCCAGCAGATCTGTCTTCTGATTAACCGTCATTTTTGGCTGCTAAGTCGTTTTAATCTCAGGGAAATGTTCTCAGCAGAGTGTATGTATATGAGCCTGTGTGTATATGTGTGTATGAGACTCTTGCAGTCCAAAACACGCGCACACCCACATGCTCATATGACGATCACCACTGTTGTTGCAAAGATTATATCAAAAGCACTATTGATAAGCAGTAGAGAGGGATCATCCTTCTTTTTTGTACTGTAGATGACCTGAACTCACACACACATCGGGTTTAAAAGAAAGACAGACATGAAATATTTAAGCTCCTGTAAAGGAAACCACTTTTTTTCACACCAAAAAAGATTAGTCAGGCTGATATTGGACAAACACAATCAGTATAAACAATTCCTAACTGTCCTGAGAGCCTTAAGTGGGGGTTGGGACTTTGCCATAAGGAAAGGCACCTATTAGGCCTAATGGTTCCTGTGTTAACATTGAGAGGCTGCTCTAATAACACAAGTCCATAGGCTTTGAGATATATGGAAGCTGCTGGTTGAAAGATGCAAAAAGCACCTGTCGGGATGCAGGAGACGCCCCGCTATGGAAATTGCTTTTATCTTAATGGACAACCGTTGCTGTCAGCAGATCATGATGTTAATTCTCTTAAATTGTGAGATGGCAGGGTTAAAAGTCAATTAAAACCATTACCATAGTTCTCTCTCATTCTCTTCTGCTACTCTTCTAGCTTCTAAGAATTTCTCTGTGGGTTAAATAGTGAGGCAGAAGTTGCTATTTGATATTTTAAAACAGCATTAACAGATTTCTTGTCAATCTATCCACTTGGCTTCAAAATGTTCATACCAGGTTGTTTTAGAAAAATATCCAAATAAAGACAAAAACATAGGTGCAAACTTTCTTTGTTGGATATTAAAAGTTGATTTGCAGCTTTGTAGGATGGCCTAACATTATGGTGACTACTGTTACTAATGCCTGAAAGCAAGTTAGAAGGGATCAATGTGGGTTTCTGTAACCTACCCAAGGACACTTAAAGATGGGAGCTGGAGATTGATCCAGTAACATATTGACTGCAGGACCAGCATTTGATTACCTGATCTATACACAAAGTAACATTTTATGAGACTTATCAAATTTTGACAAGTTGCAACCAGTTCAGTTTTGTCAGATTTGTTAATAGGTGATCATGAGTAATCAACTCTTTGCTGCATGCTCCGCTTTGCAATGTTATCATTGCATGTGTCTTAGCATGGTTACAGACTTTTGGATGACAATCAGAAGTTAAGAAGCTGTAATTTTTACAGTTTTATACTATTTTATCAGCAACCTCTTTCCCTCTATAACCATTTTAATCAGAGCTCATTGTTTTCCAAGTGTGGAGTTAAAACACCTTTAGTGGATGTCTTCTTCCTCCACATGTTGTTCAACAATTACCAAGCCCCAGTCTTCAAAATATGTTGTCACACAGATCAGTGGCATCAAAAACAATACACATGTTGTATTTCTACCTTCTACAAGCTAAAGCTGTTCTGTTCTCTGTGCTGTGGCTGTAATCACAATACAGAGATCAATAAGGCCTCATAAGCTAGCTCAGTAAGAAGTCCCTGGACACTGCATGTACAAGAACCAACAAGCAAAGACAGCGACTCAACAGATTTGTTTACTGGGGCAAAAGTGCATGAAGGTCAAGAGTATTCGAGAAAAAAAAAGGGCAGCCATGAAGCAAGATGATAAGATAGGCATAACTCTTAAATCAGAGTTGTTAAGGAGATGCATAAGAGGCAGGAAGTAAGTGGCTTTTTCAATTAAATTGACTTTTATGAGTACTAAAAAACTTATTCCACATCAGAGAGGACATGTGTACATATACTTTAAAAAGATGATCATCTGAAGCAGTTTGAAGGCTAAAGAAATATGAACCATTACTTTTTCTTTTCATATTACTTTTAGTTTCCTTCACTGTATGATTTGGGGTTTAAGCACTAAACGTACTTGGTAAGGTTTAAGAACCAAAGCGGATTTTTAAGAAAACAAACAAAAGAGTTATTTTTCTCAAAGAAAAAAGTGCATCTGAGATTTTATTGGTTTTGTCCTGTGGACTGAAGACTGATGCTAACTCTACGCTTTGGTATCAGTGACACATTGGAAACACTCCCTGACTTAAAACCTGGCCAGAAATAAAACTCTTGGCCATGGCAACAACTGGGATTGCTCTGTTTGGTATGCCATGTTTATAATAATAGGCTGTAACAGTGTCAGGTTTATCCATACTGCTAACGCCATAGACACCCTTTGCTAATCTGTATAAAGACTCAACTGAGGCGCATCATATCCACTAACATCCTGACTCTTCCGTGTCTTGCAGTAAAAGCGATCACACATAGTACGTAGCTGCCATGTACTCTTAGAAGCTTGAATCTAGTTATGTGTAATTCTTCACGGCATAGGAATGAATACACAAAAGGGTGTTGGTTACTGGTATGGCTGTCGCTGTAGGCCCTGAACTGACCTAACCAAGAGCCATAAACCAAGCTTACAGGCCTCCCACTGCACTGATTTGTGACACCATGGGTTCCTGACAATACAGGCAGTTTGTGACGCCTTGGGAGTGAAAACAGGCTGGCTTGCATCGGCCCTTTTCAACATTAAATCACACTTTAGAAAGCTCCATATTAAATTATTCTACATTGCCAGGGTGATGAATCCTGCCCTAGCAATACCCCCACCCCCCCCCAAACAAAGTTTTGTGTCTAACACTGGCTTTATCTGTAAAACTGCTTTGTTTTTGTGTTGTGGGCTGGTTTAGTCAAGACCCATTGGCCACCTTTAAGTTTGGCTTAAGACTTTTGGACTTATGCTGGTCTACAAATGAAAGAAGGCTCTTTCTGTTTACCGTTTCCAAGCTATTAATGCACATCTGCGTTGGCTTGAAGAGAAAAATGTGCAGTTGTTCAATCTGCTGGTAGAGGTTAAAAGAAAAATATTTGAGGCGTAGATTATATGAAGAGGAGTGTTCAGTATCTTCACCTATGCTGAGAAGTAGACAAATTTGTGTGTATTTGAGTTCCAACCCATAACTATATACAACAGTTATTCCAATTGTAGCACAAACTCGTAGGGCTCATACTGTTGTTAGGAAAATTTCATATATTAGCTTAATTATCTTGACTTTAGTAAACCATTTGCAAGGCTAGCATCCTTCCATCAGGGACATGTTTAAATGAGAACTTTTTTTTGTTTTTTTGTCATATCATAAGAACAGGCCCCAGACTGACGCACATAACTAAAGTCTTTAAACAAAGGTGCCCTTAAGTGACTGGGGAAAATAGTTTCAGACTTCTGTGTGACGACAGATCTCTGGAGGGATTCTCCCCAGGTTATAACCTTGTACCATGTCCGTGTGTCTTATTGTATGTCTCACTTCTTTTTTTAATGTTTAATGTATGTTCAACTTCTTTTATTCTTCATTATTAAATTTATATTCTTCTCAATCTAAAAAACAGTCTCCTCGTCCTTGACAGGAAAAGTGGCCATGACACTGTCATATGGAATACGTTCGATAAACGTTGTAAATTAACATGTCAAAAACTGCCTCTCAGTTCTACTTGTCCTCCCCCACACACACATGTCTTAATCAGCGTGTGCTTCTCATTTGGTTACTCAGTCTGGATGCGAAACAGAAATTCATTTGTACTCTTGACATGGATATTACACAGCACAGTATTTCTTCTCCTCTGTACTGATCCAACTGTTATTTAATAGAGACCTCAAGTGGGAAAGAAGTTTTACCCTTTGACCCTGAAATGCTAACATGTGACCTCAGCGGACTTCCTTCAGTTTTTGTTGGCACCACACTGTTTTTGTTTGGCTCAGTTTGTGTTGTCCCTCCGACAAGGTTTTTGCAGAGCTGCTCGTGCGGTTGTGAAGAGGTCACGGTGTGTGTGTGTGTGTGCTGGCCTGGGACAAGTGCTCAGCTTGCAACAGAAAGGGAGAGAGGGGCATTGTTGTCACATTGCTCTCTTGGCCTGCAGGAAGGAAGCCGTAGACATGTGGATTAGTGAGCAGAAAGAAGTGCCACTCCATCACAGCAAGTGTGAATGGGATTTCAGTTTAGCTTCCTCTTCCAGAGTCTCTCAGGTTTGAAAATGTGAGGACTGAGTCATTAAGCTGAAGAGTCATGTTCATCAACCATTTGTGTAATCTCTGTAACTGCTTACATGTGGGATTTTTTTTGCAGGTTGTATTTGTCTTTTTAATCGTTTTCAGCATCCACAATTTAACTAAGAGTGCCAAGTCTCATTAATGTCTTTTTTAAAAAAAATATTGCTGTTATTAATCAGCACCTTAGTAAACACATCTTTGTCTCCGATGGCAAGAAATCACAAAATGCATGAAGTTTATAAGTGCATGCATGCCAGCACTCACCAATTAGGATCACTCAAAGCAATTTTCTAGTTTACTTGTTCCAGATTTTGTCTAAAATGCAGCTGCCACATGACAATAAAGCGCAAAGTTATGCAAAAACTGATCACTTTCACTTGTGCGCTTCCTGTGTTTGTTTGACAGCTTATTTATTCCAACCTCTTAATCTTAATTGCAAGCATGTCACTCTATTTTGTCAGACTAACCCTTTCTATTTTAATTGGTTAACAAATAGAGGTCTAATTGCCCAAAAATCCACCAATTCACCAGGATTATCCATAGTTATTAGATGGATTTGTCATAAGTTGGAGGATGACCCAAATCAGATGTGATTAACACTGGATGTCAGTTGTTTTTTTAAGCCCTAGGAGTGATTTTCCATCCCAGATTTCTCTTGTTGATAGTAGGTCTTTTCACAACAATCTCTGAGCACTTACATGAAAAGCGAAACCCATTAAATTCATCTGAAAATACACATGATGTGATCCATTTTCAGTGTTTAGTCAGGCACCATGACTGTGCATTGACCAACTCAAACTGCCCATGTTTATAGCAATGAAAGAACATGTCTCCCACTAAAACAAGCTTTTTCAGGTATGCATCTTTAACAGTTTTTAGGAACAGACAAGAAAAATGGGATATGTCAGGCTTTAGCTAATCATGTATCTTACAACATCAAAATATTACACAAGTTTTAAAATAGCTGCATTGGCTCCCTGCGCGTTTTAGGATTCATTTTAAGGTTCTATTAATTGTTTAAATGTCTTAATGTTCTTCGGCCTTCTTATTCATCATAGTGTGAGAGGGTCCCCACGTTTCCTCTCAGTATGCCAAGCCAGAGGTTCGCTTATTTTTTACAGTTTAGTACTTGACAGAGACAGAGGATGTGTGTCTGGAGTTGTGCTGTAGTATGGGTTTGGAGGTGCGTGTGACTGAGTGTGTTATTATTTGGATTCTTTTCTGTATTTTATTTCTTGTTGTTTATTATATGTAAAACGCTTTGTGTTACTTGCTGTATGAAAGGTGCTATATAAATCAAATTTCACTTTATCTTAGCTGGATCAGACTGTTCTTTTTACACAATCATGTGGGAACTTGCTTTTATATTTGTTGTTTGTTGACAAAAATCCCACTTGATTGTGATGTTCTGTTGGTATTAGCTCAGTTTAGGCATTTACTATCTGATAAAAGCAAGCTTTAAATACATCCCTGCTTCTGAGTGTGTGTCGGTGTAGGAGGGAAGATTAGATTAGTCACCAAGTTTCAGTATCTAAATCCAGGTGTTTGTTTAAAGTAATCCTGTGGTGATGAGCGCTTGTGTAAGCCTCAACTATGGAAGAATTATGCACAATATATGGTTGGATACACACACAGTGGGGGTGGTCTCATGTCAGTACTAAATGTACTTTAATAATTAATGCAGTGTCTTTTAACCAACTTATCTGATCATATTGGCAGCAGCTATTTAAAACAGAGTATTCTAGGTTGGCTTTTTTTCTTTTGCAGCAAATGTGATATGTTTGAATATTTAGAAGTATTGATGCTTTTTATCAATGCTGGTTTTATGCATCCTGCGTGTTGAATGGAAGTAAAATAAATGAAAAAAGCATCATATGCCCGTAAATTGATTACTTTAAAGGAATTTTAGTGCTAAGTGACTGTTGCATGTGCTAGAGGACTATACGAAATGTGGTTAGATGAGGAAGATGGTGCTCTTTGCAGGCCGGTAATGTGTTCCTGGAAATGCTACAGCAGCACTGCACTCATGAGATCAAGGACGGTCATTAGTCTCTTTCCCTGACCTAGTCTGTACACCTATCTTGACTCACTTTCCAAAAAAAAATCCATATTTCTATTTTATGTCTGTCTCAAAGTCTCACTGGTAAAATCACATCTTCTTTCTCAGTTCTGACTGAGTGATAATGTTGATCAGTTACATTTCTGTGTCCTGGTTTGCTTTTGCAACCCAGTCCCCAAGTGACTTCCTGCCTCCGTGCATGTCTTCTTTTTACCGTCAAAATGTAATTACTCTCCTGACTATGCTACAAAGAGGTCCATCCATGTGTCAGCTGTCCCTTCTCCTTGTGAACATAATTTATTGGAGAAGCAGCTGGTCATGAGCCAACATTTCTCCATCAAAGTGGACATTGCTGCCCAATATGTCTTGAACATTTATTAAAGCAGATGTCTGGAGGTCGAACAAGCAGAACACTTCAGTTGTGTTTTAATTGGTGGAAAATTTTAACCTAAAACTCCCAGCTAGTTAACCGAATTTTGCTGTGTTGTTCATTTTGATTGAAAGAAAACTGATTAACAGTAGTAGCGCAAGGGTTCTTTTTCTTACGGTAGGTGCACCACATAATGAGTTTAGAGGAAAAGCAAGAAATAATGCTTTAAAAAGTTCTGCAGATTGACTGATTTGCTACAGAATGATCTGTAGAGTCCATTTATTTTCAGTCTGTTTTTATAGTAATGTCATAGAAAGAGGGGAAAAATCCAGAGCTACACATGAGCTGACTCAGCACTTCAGGACTAGTGTTTTCAGACAGACAGAACTTCCTTTGGTGTGAATATTATTGGATCTCCATAATATGTCACTTTTTCTTTTAGTGCTAAATCCACATCTCACTTGTCACAGATTAACTATGAAGATTTGGACTCTTTCTACAGATTCTCAGTGACCCTCCTCAGATCAGGATATTGCATTCAGTTGATGCTAACTGATGCAGTTAGCGGTGGTACATCTTATTTTTCACAGTGCTGGTGTGTGATAATAAAACCCATTTCCCTCAGAAAATTTTCACATGTCTTATTCACATGTTTTTATTCTTCCTGTTTGTACTTGATCCGTTAGATATGCAAAAATTAGCAGGGGGGAGTACAATATGTCTGTGTTCATGTGTGCGCTTCAGGGGTCGATCAGATGATTGTGGTTTGCTTTGCTTCCAAAAAGTCTCCATGTGATGGTGATGCGGCTTGGTGGGAAGGCAGGAAGAAGTGTGCCTGTAAGGATCACTGGAGTGTTTGTGTGAAACAGCTCCACAAGCAGTGTCCCACATGTTACAGACTGTTCCTCCATAATACATGTTGGAGGCTGTTTGAGTCCCAGAGCTTCAGTGGTTGCACACTGAATTAGCAAGCTTGAAAGAAGATGTTTCAGTTTTTCTTATTTTCTTTCTTTTGAGAAATGTTGTACTGCAGAGTCCTAATAAGGCGGAAAAAAACGTAGCAACAAAGCACTGCATTCAAACAAAGCTCTGTGAGTATTTTGTTGGGATTTTTTCACAAGATAATTTACAGTGTCACAAGGGTCTTTGCTGCCTATCAGGACTAGTAGCATGATTTCAACATGTGTTAATTGCACTGAGGAAGTTTGTTGACCGGCTGACTGATATTGTGTTATAGGCCCATGTTGCTAACATTGTTAGCTATCTCTTATCTGTACTAAAGCTATCGTTTACAAATCCCTGAAACAATTTCACAGGCTAACCCCCCTGTAAGTAGAGACTTAGATAAGTCTATTTCTGCTTCGGCTTTGGACTTATGGGTAATTTGATGCCAAGTCAGTGAGTTCAAACTTAATAATCACTATTTGACTATTTTGACTTTCACATTCAATTTATGCAATCAGGTTTACACTTTCACTTAATGCTGTATTGAATATATGTAGATGTGAAATTTTATTATCTTACATATAGCTTCCTCTAAATGATTTATTTGCTCAAGTACAGTTTTTCTTTCTTTTCTGTATGCTCAAATGTTAAAATATTAAGCCAAGTATTCTAAATTTTGCCCAAATTGTGCATAAACTAGAAATATATTAGAAATAAAAGAAGAAATAAAAACAAAGCCTATGCCGGTTATATCCCCGAACGACCCCAATCCTCCAATTCCCCAATCCTTGAATAGATGCAATACCATAATTTAAAGTTGCACATGTTCAGTCACAAAGCTCCACCTGGTGTTGAAACTTTGAACCAGCCCAGGTCTTCCCCTTGAGTATCAAAATCTAATCGTGAAAATTATTCAAGTTATCACGCTTACATGACGGATATCTGGCGGCAGCGGTCGTGTTCAAACTCTACGTTTGGGGATATAATTATGACAACTGATCATTGATATCGTGGATCAGTTGTCATATTTTTTTTATTAAGAACGGATCTGAAAAAGCTTACAATATCTAATAAAGATATTGTAGATTAGATCAAATT
>JBAMHX010000022.1:16976566-17000103 GCA_037177515.1 Pseudomugil tenellus
ATATATATGCGCTGTGTAGGCCTACCAACTATTTATCACTCAATTTCATATTGCAATATTGTCTAAGATATTATTTTGAATAGTATTTTAATATATTGATATGAAATTATGTTTTATACAATGTATTTATTGTTTTTGGTTCTCTATATCATCTGCAACCATTAACTGCATGTCAAGCTTGTAAGCACTACAAGATTCACGTTACACTCATAACAAGTGTCTGTGCTTTCGTAGACTCATATGTGCTCATATCTTTAGTCACACAAGTCTTTCTGTCAGTAACAGTGAATATAATTGCAGTGTTAGAGGAATGTGTTATGTTTAAAAAGAAATCCACATCAAAGAGGAAAATAACACCACTGACCATGTTGCAATTGAAATTAGCTAAATACTAGATACTGTGTGTGGCACATGTACAAGAAGATCACAGCTTTTGTGTTTTTTGAATGAGACGCTTACACTTTATGATCTTTAGATTATTGATATCATTACACTACTAGTGGAAAAAGCTTAAGTAATTCTGTTTTCTCAACAGTGGAATTGGTGTAAATCTTAATGAGGTAGCACTGCATGATGCCTTGCAGCTTTTTCGACTCATCACTTGTTAGCTCTCTAGGATATGCTATCACATTCACATGAATGTAAAAATCCAGGGGTTAAATTGGGATATTTTTTTTCCATTTTAATGAAAAGAGACAGGTTTTCTTAGAACCATCCCAACCTCCCCCAACCCTCCCTCCTCCAAAAAAAAGAAAAGAACCATTCTGTCTTTTAATGAACCAAATAAAATTTAACAATACTATTATTTCATTGTGTGTTGTCCAGCTGTTGGTTTCTGTCCTGCTTGCTCCCAGTTTAACCCCTGACTGTCTGTGTGCAAACCTGGATCCAGACACACTTGAATAAATTTACAAAAAAGAAAAGGAAAAAAATAATAATTTCATAGATTTTCTTCCTCAGATAAAGAACTCTTGGGGTCATAATGCTTGTCAGCCTTAAAACAGTATAATTCAGTTTTGCCCCAGTGTTAAAGTTATTAAGAATATTTTTTTCATATTTTATTATTATCATTCTTATACTTATTAAAATAGTCCATATTTTAGGAGATAAGTCAGCCTAACCTTTTAAGCAGGGCCTGCCGCTAGTAAGACAAAGCAAAGCATGCATGTAGACTAAAGCAATTAAAAGCCAGGTCCCAATTTGGCCCTACTCCTCTCATTTATTTGGCAAACACATGGCATTATGGATGTCCTGGGTCAGTGTGGCTATACCTATAATGCTTCTGTACCCCCAGGCTGTTTCCATCTCTCAGTCACAAACACCATTATTCCATCTCTATAATATGTCATTGTCACTGTTAAACTGTAGCCCTACCTGCATCCCTGCACTCCCCAAAGCTCTGAAGTTGGTGCTAATGCAAAACTCTTCCTCTACCAACTGTTAAACTCGTTCCCTCTGTCTTACTAAAATAGCTGATGAGGCAGATTCTGCTGCCTGCTGCATATTCTTGTTAAATAAGAGGATCTTTAGCAACCTTCAGTGCCAGATGCATTCTCTCAAGTCCTGCCTGCATTTTCCACCAGAGAAATGATCCCTTCTTACATTCCAAAGGGAGGTCAGCAGGTGTGGACGTAAAAAAAAAAAGTACAGTCTATGCTTTCCATATGTACAGTTCCACTGTAATTGTACAACTTTATTTCTTATATTGACTCATGTTTTTTTCTATGGCCCCTTTGCAAGGGCTGTATATTGTATTTGATGTTTGTATTTAAAAGAAAAAAAAAGATGACTACATCTGTGTATTGTTGGTGCCTTTGTCAGGTTCATTTGGTTGGACTTGTCTGTCTGATGCCATTTTCAGACAGGGATTTTTTTTCTTGCTGTGCTCCTGGTCACGAGGACCCACTGGAAACACTGCCTTCTACTCTGAAGGAGCACTACACAAGTATTTGAGAACTTAACATTTATTTTCACATGATAAATATAAATAAATGCATCTTGGATGATAGGTGATATGCAGACTACTGTTCATGTCTTGTACAAACTTTATATCCTCAATAAGACAAAAAGAAATGGTTCATTTATATATTTTTTTTCTTTTTATTCAACACCTATGAGCAAATAAGCTTTCACTCAAAGTTTAACATTTTGAGATGACGCAAGCTTTATACAGAAGACTAACTGGCAGCCTTTGTGTTCAGAGTTTATGTATTTGTGTCCATATGTGCATCTATTGATCATAGAAATACATGTATATCGGGTGAGCTGAAGCTTTGCTTAATAGTGGGCCTCTGGGACAACAGCAGAAAAAAAACAACCTTGTGTTAGACCAATGCCTGTTCATCTACTCTGTGGTCGTCTAAATGTTTAATCTTAAATAAAACTACTGTTAATAAACAGCAAGTCAGATAAGTTTGTATGTAATTCACCAGCTCTATGCAAAAGGTAGATAATGCATTAAGATTTGATTAGACATCTTCGCCAAAGAAGTCACAAAAGTGGAAAAAAGGTAAAGAAGATGAACACAAAACTATAAAATCATAAACCACTTGTTATACAGCAAAAATGATTGGCTATTAAAAAGATAAAACAGCTAAATCAATTAAAAATTCCATTATTTGCATAAGGGATTAATATAGGTTTTATCCAAGATAGAGCAGCACTTGAAGAGAATATCATTTCACCATGCAAATGTTTGCTTGGATTATTCTGTAGCATGCAGTATCCAGTTTTCACCACTAGGTGGCACACATCAACTGTAGTTTCAACGAATCCTTTCTCGTTTGTGAAATACATTCTGTACAAATGACAGGAGAAAAATGAGGGTTAATTAGGGGGACAAAGAGAATGAGGCATGAAAACAGACCATTCATCAGACCAGGTATTTACCATTCAACACAACAGCTATAATTATATTACAGTACCAAACAGTGGTGCTATATCTGATGAATGACCATTTGATAATTCTCCAGAGGCCTACATTGCATTAATGCATTACAAACAGGTTGTGAGAGATTTTACCTCCTAAGAGAAGCAGTAAAACTGTGTCATATCCAGACAGAGAATGTATTGTGTGCAGTTTTTAGGTCACACCCCTAACTATGCTTGTCTACATTCTCACGCAAATGAAAAACATTACTGAACTGCAAAATGGAATATGAATTAATCACCAAAAAAGTTGAAATAATGGGGCTGTTTTTTATTGTATAATGTATTTTGAATGGGAAAAGTTCAAACACAACTTGAAGTATAGAACACATAAATCCTCCTATTTGGTTCCACAATAGCAACAAAATCTAATTGCTGCCATGCTATCAGTTACCCATAATTACCTTTCTGCTGTAATTGGTTTGTTAGGACAGGCACACAAAGATAATGTAATGAAACAATCAAACTCATTAAATCAACATGCAGCACCAGCTTCTGTCCAAGACTCATATTTTCCAGAAACAAATTATGATGCGAACACAGCTCAGTCGCTGCATCACCAGCTGTGACAGTTTGCCACTTTGGTCTCCTCTCACCAGCCACTGGCTCTCATTTGGCATCATTCTCAACTTTACATTTCAAAGACACATTTACTTCTTTTTCTGCAACATCACAAATAATCAGCTGTAATGTCATTTGTCAGAAAGCAAAAGGCTGATTAAACTAACATCAATACCTTCAACAATAATAAGCAAATGTAACAAACATGCTATATACTTTTTGTTTAGGTTGTTCAGTTTCAGTTTTTATTGGAAAAGGAAATCTATGGATTTTATTTTTAATTTATTAAGGGGGTTGGGTTCTGTTGATGTGTGTGTCTCTGTAAGTGGAAAGACGTTTTATTTTCATATGCATTTCAACCATGTAAAGCACTTTGAGTTGCTTTATAGAATGAAAAGTGCCTCATAAATAAATACATTTATTTTTTCTCAGTTGCCTTTAAAATCAACATCAACCATCAATGGCTAAATAAAGGTTTATCAACCTAATGAATGCAACAGTACAGACATTTGGCAAAGCAAGTTTATATGCACAGCACAATTCAACACCAGGTTGAATAAAAATCATTTCCAGAAAGATTAAAATAAGAAAATAAGATGCATAATTTAAAATAAAAAAATAAGAGAGAAAGGGGTTAAAAACATGATCAAAGTAAAAAGAAAATCTAGCTTAAAGAGACATTGCAGATTTGAATTTTTAAATAAAAAGTACTGAAATGCAGCTGAGAGTAGGTGCTGAATGCAAAATACAGGATCTAGATAAGCTGAGGGGTCTGGTAGGTGCATACTGGGTCAAGAGGTTATTGATGTAGTTTGTATCGTGGACCATTCAGACCTTTATAAAAAAAGCGACAGAACTTTAAAGTCAATCCTGTGACAAACTGGCAGCTGGTTTTAAGACCTCAGAACTGGACTGATGGGGTCCACATTCTTGGTCTTTGTGAAAACTCAAGCAGCAAACTTCTGAAAAAGCTGCACTTGTCTTATTTATTTTTAGAAGACCATAAAGATATGGTTACAATAACTAATTATTTGTGATAACAGGAGCTTTGTAAGTAGTACAACATTAACATTTTCATAATGGTGCAATTTCATACACTTTTGTAACATATAATAACAGTTTTGACTGCAACATAAGACTGCAACATCTGGTTTCTCTTTTTCTATTCTATGGTTTGTAAATGTATTCCTTCTTACAGTACAGTAAGCCTTAATCTACTTGATTTTGAACAACTATTTGATTTGCTGATTTGTTTTGGTCTGATTTAGTTATTTAATCTTTTTTCCCAAGAGATGCTAAAGACAAGATGTCGGTATTGCTGCAAGACAGAACACTCATATGTCTCTACATTGCATAACAGAAACACTTCTCTAAGGATCACTGGATCTGGGTCTATATTTGGTATAATATGTATGCCTGTGTGTTTGTTTGCTGTTATTGTCACTTAATCTTAAAAAAATACTTTATCAAAAGGATTTTAAGTGTACCAAAACTTTAAAGATATTAGTGCATTGTTATGCACCACCAAAACAATTTCAGTTATCTTTTTTCAAAATGTTTTAGTCATCCCGTTGTTACATCTTGCCCAAAATCCTATACATATACTTGCAGAGTCACATATTTCGGTAAAAATGTAAGACGGTTCCCTACATCATTATCTGTTTGCCAGTGCTGAGTAAACTTTTGAGTCAAGCCTAAAGACTTGAGAAGACATACTGGAAATTTGCCGCGGCCTCATTTTTTTTCACAAAAATGATAGTTATGTTGTCCAATCACCACTCGTATATAGGCTTGTCCCCGCCCACTTTCTGCTCTTGGAACTGCTTGGACTAATCAGCGCTCGCCTCAGCGTGTTCAGCCATTTTGTAAGAAAATCAAGCAAGTCTGCCGCCCTACCTTCGCCTCAGACCTGCAGTTTTTTTTCTTGTGCAATGGACGGGTAAGTGAAAAGAACCGTACTTAAGAATGATATTTTTAAACAAAATACACCTAATGAGTAGATTCCTTTCTGGTGATGGTTGATTATTAAAATGCTGGAACCTCTAAGGTTAATTCGCTCAACAAATTAGACCGGGAAAGTTTACTCAAAACAGTTTTTTTTCCCCCTTCAAAACATGCAACAGTTAGCAGGAGCATATGCTAGCTAGCAACTGTTAGCCACCGACACCGTCACTTCAATTCGTCATAAGTAATGTGACTTGCTCGAACTAAGTTATTTTATTTGGCTTTAGAAAAAGCATGAATACTTAATTCTTATTCGTATGATTCAGTGTTCGTAGCATCGAGGATTCATTTCTCTCAAACAACCGTTGCTTGCTAACACAGACATTAGTTATTGTTGCTAACTGTACCTTTGTAACTTCGATCCACGGGAGCTCGAGCGCTAGCTAACGCAACGTGTCTCATTTCCGCATTCATTTGTCTGCGAAGTGCCAGGGCCATGTTGAAGATGTCTGACCTGAACATTTAATGTTGATTGAATCAGAGAAATCTACGCAGAGTTATCTGATCAAAGTAGGATATTTGATAACGTAAAGAACACTTCGCACGTTTTCTAGTAGTTCGATCACCTGGTTTATGTAGATTGAACCGCTTCGAAGCCCGTGCTAAATGGCCTTTGAACTCAGTTGAAGCGGAAATTTTTTAATGTTTGTATCATTGTCGTTTGTTTTCACTGTCAAACCAAGTTTTTCTGCTTTTCAATTTGCTTCAGCCGCCTAGACGCCACTGAGTTGTACCCTCTGGGATCCGGCTACGTCCCTGAAATCGAGTATGTATTCAGTAAATTCGTCCATGTTTCATTTAAGTTTTTGAGGAGCGTTTCTGGATCTCTGTAAACGAGGAAGTTACTTCTGTTTGCATTAACAAACTAAACAGCTTGATTTGCCTTGTTTTTGAGTTTTTTAATATAATCTAAACTTTTACTGATCTCACCAAAAATGTGTCAGATTATTATTTTTTTCCCCATTTTCATTGAAAACTCTTTCACTTTTACAGCAGTGTCCATGACATATCAGTTGGCACAAAGGTAGGCAAATTTTTGAGTTGTGCTTTCTTCCTCATTTCACTGTTTATGCCACAGGATGTTTTTGTTCATCTGTCTTTTTAAAAACATTACAATTGGTATTTAGGTTGTTATTGTGGTAATAACTTCTACAATAAAAGTATCAATTTTTTAATACAATCTGTGTTTTGAAACTTGGGGTGAAGGTGTGTTAATGGCCATTTAATGAAGAAAAAAGTAGTTTTTTATAAACAAGTGAAATGTGAAATAAGTAAATTTACATTTTGGAAATAGTCAACAATCATCAAGTCTGTAGTTATTGAACTGTTGTCCAGAAGCAGTGCTCTAATATTGATTCTGTAACTGAAGGCTGTTTTTTCTTTAAACTTTAATTGCATATTACTGGATGATGAGCACACAAAGCTCAGTTATTCAGAGGATTGTGGACAGGAATGTCGGTAGAAAAGGTTTTCTGCTGTGACGCTTTCATGCTTGCCTGTGCTGTCTTTGTTAGTGTTCCTGATTAATTTAAACTCCATGATATTTTCTGTACTCTTAATAGTCTTACAAAAGCTACATTTTGCTCAAATACCTAAAATTGTAGAACTTTGTCTTTATTTACAAAACTTTTCAACCACCACTTGACATATGTTAGTAATCTTTATTTTATAAAAACCTTTTTTGCATGAATCTCTTAACAGTTTACATATTGTTTAAGCCCTGGTATGCTTATGTAACCTTTGTTTGTGCTTACTTGCTGATAAACAAACACATTGGGATTTTTTTCCTTTTTAGCAAGCGGTTGGTTTTTAACGTGTAACCAATAAAAATTCCTGCTGAAGTAATCCTTAGTTACATGGCCCGGGAAAGCTATGTGTAGGTGGACTAATTGATTTGAAGACACTGTTGTATCCATCCTCCTGCAACTGCAATCTCAAAGCCAAAGGTCTTAACGATGTTTAAACAGGACCAGGTGCTTGTTACAGAGACACTCCCCACCTCCTCTGTTCATTTCAGCAGGACCAGTTTTTCATCACAAGTAACAATACAGCATTTTAGCTATTTAACTATTCATCCGCTCTGCCTTTCTTTGGCTTTTCTTGTTTTCTGAATTTAATGCCCTGTGGTAGTAACGATGCTAAGTTATGGAGCCTTGCCTTTCTGGAATCTGTAATTATTCTGTCTGGGCAGAGCGTCTGGCATTCCGTGGTCACATTCCAATCTCTCTCCCCCCCAGCCCCTAGTTGAAACAGCTCCCTGCCCCCCTCCACTAGTGATGGCTGATTATATTGAACAAACATGTCTGTACCTGCACTGCTCTTTTTTTTCCCTGTCTGTTCTTTGAGATTACAAGTCACTACTCTCATCCAAATAGATTGTCTTTTTAAGATCAGGATGGGGGGTTTCCGAAATACTGCTGTGGAGTTTCAAAGAAAACTAATCTAAAGGCACCATTGTTCTAAGAGTTTCGGTATATGAGCCAGCGATCTGTCAATATTATGTGGTGGTTACCATTTTTCTGTCAGCGCCTTGAACAAACAAAGGTGTTAACATTTAGTTGAATTGTGTTTTGAGTGGAAATGTGTCTGAAATTTTAGGGGTCCTTCAGGAAACCTGTTCTATAGGCTACTTTGTGTTTCCCCATTAGCTTTTTTGTTTTATAAAGAAAGGTTCTACTCTGACCTGTAAATTGTCTTGATATCTGAAATGAAATTTTTCATGAGGAAGTAGAGAGGGAGCAAGCCAGCCTTGAAACGGTAATCTAACGTTCCCTTGAGGAAGTTTAGCAAACTCTGGGAGCAGGCCTGATCCTGCTTCTCTTCCTGTTTAGAGTTTGTCTGCTGACTGGTCTCACAGCCAGGAAGTTAGGCTGGAGTCACTTCCTTAGATTTTTTTTTTTCTTTTTTGCTGATGCCCTGGACTAAACTTACCAAGATTCCTTTTATTATTATTATTATTATTATTATTATTATTATAAATAACTTTGTTCCATTATGATAGAATTCAACTTTATTTGAATATTTTAATACATAATGGAAGTAACTACAGCATGTTATGATTAAATAATTTCAACTCAATTTATGACAAAATTGTTTACATTGTTAAACTAAAGGGCCACAGAAATGCTGCAGATACAGTTAAATAAACTCTAAGGCAGAGTGCAGTTTATGCTTACACTTTCTGTGCTGCACTTTCTCTTGTAACTTTACTCCTGTTCCTTGTAGATCGACCTTTTAACTTCCTCACTTGCATATTTAGGTTCACAATGAGGGGAGGAATGTTAGTAAACCTGCTTTGGTGGTTTTTGCTGAAGCGCTGTGTGGCTCTTAGACAACTTGAGTCTCCTTGGGGCTCCATATGT
The DNA here is from genome assembly GCA_037177515.1 of Pseudomugil tenellus. Lineage (NCBI taxonomy): Eukaryota > Metazoa > Chordata > Actinopteri > Atheriniformes > Pseudomugilidae > Pseudomugil > Pseudomugil tenellus. The sequence goes on from JBAMHX010000022.1 coordinate 16,985,422, forward strand.
GTGTGCTACTGGTAACAATGCCCCTAGTCTCAGTCTGAACAGGACATTCATTGTAGAGTGTTGCAGCGCTTAGACTGCTGAGCCACTTCTTGTGACTGCAATACTTCATCTTGCACAACCGCAAATATACTGCCCCAAGAGAACCGCCCTGAAACGGCACTTTATATCTATTAAAGGCACGCTTAACAAGACACACAGTAATGTGTTGTCACCGGGACAGTCTACATCTTACTCTGTAGTTCACTGTTTGAGTCTGTTGGCCTTCTTCCTAAGACTTTCATGAGAAGATAGGATGTACTGACAGCTGTTAATAGTAAGTTATGAATGCTGAAGTGTGTCTGTGTGAGTGCGCTTCAGGCTGAATTTTGCCTGTGTGCCAGGTTGAGAAACACTTATTTTGTAAATCCACCCCATCTTGATCTTTATTTTTAATTCTTTCCCAAATTACTGCTGTTAATGCAAGCCAAGTTTATTTGTATAGCGTATTTCATGCACAAGACAATTCAAAGGCTTTACACTAAAGCATTAAATACAGATATTCCTACAAACAAATTCACTGAATTGTTCATGCTGAAGAAGGTGGAGTCTTTTTTTTTCATTTGTTTGTTAGATCCTCCTTTTAGTTATCGCATTACTTCCTGCTTTATCATACAATGGCTCAGTAATACGAGAGCTGTGGTCTCAACCTGTCATGCTGTGCCTTCATCGGTGAATGCACTGAAGTGAACCTTTTGTTTTATCTCCTCTTTCAGAGGGGATCCGACGAACTCTTTTCTTCCTGCATACCCAACGGACCCTATATCATGAACTCAGGTAGGAGGGTTGCCATGGAGGGTTGAATCCTTTTTTATTGAAGTGCTTGACGTGTCTGTTGTTTGTGTTGCCATGACGATCGGTCCATTATTCAAGAAGAACCAGAGCCTCGTGTTCCCTCCCTAATTGTATCAGCTTCTGTTTTCTCTTGCAGCCAATGGCAACGACAGCAAAAAATTTAAAGGTGACGTCCGCAGTCCCGGTGTTCCGTCACGTGTTGTTCATGTACGCAAGCTGCCCAGTGACATCAATGAGGCTGAAGTTATAAGCCTTGGACTGCCCTTTGGGAAGGTCACTAATCTTCTGATGTTGAAAGGGAAAAACCAGGTAAGGAAAAATAAATGCAGATCTGTTCTCCAAACCAGTATGACTTGCATTACTGGTTTAATTGCTTTTTTGATTTTTTATTTCCCTCACACTCCAAGCAACAGTGATTCCTTGTTACATCTTTGTAATTATTAAGATTTAAAGTACAGTGGGGTAATGTAATTGGAGAAGACCTTTTATGGTGGCAACTTTTGTATGTGATGCCAGAAACAAATGTCTTGTTTCTCTGGTCCTCCCCCTGCAGGCCTTCTTGGAGCTGAACAGTGAGGAGTGTGCGCAGACAATGGTGAACTATTACTCGTCTGTCACCCCTGTCATCAGAAACCATCCTATTTACATGCAGTACTCAACTCATAAGGAACTCAAGACGGACAACTCCCCAAACCAAGTGGTAAGAGTTTGGGCTAAACCATGTGCTTGATTTTCATTTAACAGTTTCATGCAGAAAAAAAAGAATATCTGTTTATTATGATTTTTTTGTGTGTGTGTTTTTTATTTCTTAAGCGTGCCCAGGCAGCTCTGCAGGCAGTCAATGCCTTGCATGGAGGTGGAATGGGGAGCATGGCCATTTCTACAGATGCTGGCAGCATTGGAGGAGTAGGAGGAGGAGCCCAAAGCCCCGTTCTCAGAGTTATTGTGGAAAACCTCTTCTACCCGGTCACTCTTGATGTTCTGCACCAGGTAAAGTTAGCTTTCGAAGTGTCCTCACGGAAAGACATATAAAAGTAGTTGTAGTTGTTACTTAAGTTTGTTTCTGTATAATGAAGAAACAAGCCACATATTTTATTTACAGGTTCACTATGACCTGCATATATTAGCACATTAGCATGCATCTTAGTTGAGTTGATTCCAAGTAGACTAGACTAAGTAAATTTATGCCTGGTATTTTATTTAACATGCAAGACACTGTGTTAACAGCTCTTACTATCCTGCTTTGTGTGCATATGTGGAGCAATATTCAAGAAATAAAACGGCTCGGGTGTAAAGGTTTAATAGGAAAACACACACCCTTCCTTTTTCATTATATTGTCTGTTCCGGTTTTTCAGAATCTGGAAAAAAGGTTGGATGTTTTCATGTTGGCTTTTATAGCCAGAAAATGTTTTCTTGGAAGTTATCGTCCATTTTTTATTTAAACACATATAATGTCAAGGTAGTTGTTTTAATTCCTTCAGTTTGTTTGTGGATGCTAGCTGCTAGCCTAGCATTAGCTTTCTTAAGCTAAACACAGCTTTTTGATCTGCAGCATTACATGAATACACTGAGTCAATTTGTGTATTTCCAGCAAGATACTAATGTATTTTATGTACATTTGATTAATTTAACTATCTAAAGGTTTCAAAACAGATTGTCTTGGATCTTAGCAGTACTAAGCTGCACGACAGGCCATAATGAAACCGAAAGGAAAACAGTTTTTCTGTCTAACCTTTATCAAGAGTTTTTTGTCTATTGCAACACATGTCTATTGATCAATATATGTTGTTGTCGAAATATAGTACAGCCCTAATTGTGATGTTTATCGATATATGGCATTGATTTTGGAAAATAATTATGAATACACAGGGAGTTCATTGTTATCTGATTGCTTGTATTTATTGAGGAAGATGGTAGCAATGTGCAGTGATGAAGAAAATTGAAGCTGCAACACTGATAACCATTTTGAAGAACCAGCAATTCTGACAGGTTCCCGTGCTGTGTCTTACATTGCCAGCATACAAATAAAATGGCACATAAATGAGCTGTAAATGTAAATTCCAGCTTTCCCCCAAGATTTTCAATTTCTATGGGTATGCACAAGAAGAGCCCACCACTGTAGAACGAAATGGCAAACAAAGCAGCAGCGTATGTGAAGTCAAAAAGATGTGGCTTCACATGCCGCTTTTCTTCCACTCAGCATTGTGATGTTGTAAAAGTATTCTTTGTTTTGGAGAAGTTAGGATGACAGAGGAGAACACGTGTGGAGAAGGTTCAGTTTGCTGTCTGCTTCTAACTGTTTGATATCATGTGAACATGTCTCTCTCTCCAGATATTTTCAAAGTTTGGTACTGTGCTAAAGATCATCACTTTCACCAAGAACAACCAGTTCCAGGCTCTGATCCAGTATGCTGATGCCATGACAGCTCAGCATGCAAAACTGGTAAGACTGGTTAAGTTCATGTGCTTTTTTTTCCCATATAGCACTGGTCTGTGGTTGTTGCTGCTGGTTATCAGATCACCAAGTATTCCATCTCTCTGTGGTAGTTAAGCCAGTCTGTCCATGACTAAACCAGTCTAAGGCACATCTTTGCATGTAGCAGATTTTATCCTGTTGCTTAAATGCAAAAATTAAAACCAATCGTTTTCTACGGCTCATATGTCCTTTCTCATCTTTAGTCTCTGGATGGACAGAACATTTACAACGCTTGCTGTACTCTGAGAATCAGCTTCTCCAAGCTCACCAGCCTCAATGTCAAGTATAACAATGACAAGAGCAGGGATTACACCCGCCCAGATCTCCCTACTGCAGATTCACAGCCCATTGATACCCAGGCTATGGCAGCTGCTGCATTTGGTAAGAAGTTAAAGGTTTAAGAACTTCTCAAGTCCTCCCATCTTGGTTTCATTTCCAAATAAAGAAGTTTTTTCAGTTTCATGGAGGAAATGTCTTTTTCTTTTAATCAGCTGCACCAGGAATTATCTCAGCCTCTCCCTATGGTGGAGCTCATGCCTTCCCCCCAACCTTTGCTATCCAGCAGGCAGGTCAGTTGAAACCAGACTATTTATTTCTATTATTTATTTCTTATATCTATTATGGCATATGTATCTGTCTTCTAACAGCGTTGCTATATTTCCTACTTCTCATCAACAAAGTGATAAATTGAAAGTACTATGTTTTTCCTTTTAGGTCTGTCAATGCCTGGTATTCCCAGTGCCCTAGCATCCCTGGGAGTGGGCCATAGTGGCATGGCAGCTGCTGCAGCTGCAGCAGCCACTCGGCTTGGCCTGTCGGGTCTTGCTGCCGCTGGGGGACACAATGTCTTGTTGGTCAGCAACCTAAACCCAGAGGTCAGTGCGCTTACCAGACTTGAACAGATCTACATTGTGGTTTGGTTCACATTTGAGTACCATTCAGTCTTACAATGCCTTTTGTTTGAACTCTGGAATGTAAAGTTGGACCCATTTGCAGAAAAACAAGTGTTTTAGACTCCCCTTCACCATCTCTCACCGTGTGATCACACAAGTTACAGTATCTTTAGCATTGTTTTAAAAGACATTGGGGTTATGAAGTCAAAGGCTCCTCTCTTTCAGGACTTGTCTGTGTTTGACCAACCCTGCTGCATCTCTGACCTGCCACTTTGCTCACTGTGAATTTTAAGTTTATTCAAAAAAACTAACTTCTTTTTTTTTTTTTTTTTTTAAGCCTTACCATTTCATATCTTCATTTTGTCCATTAGTTTAAATCATTCTTGAGTTGTTGAAGAGACAATATTACTTTTTGTATGCATTGTAGTAGTTTCCTATATAATGTGTAGAAGTCGTGCCTCACACCCATTACATATAATTTTGTAGTGATAGTGTCATTATTTAAAATATGTTCATTTCAAGATCTCACACTTTTAGACTGAAGATTTACATTCAGATTTGATCGTTTAATGTAACTTAATCTGTAGACACAAGGGGGTAATTTAAAAGTACATATTGTCTCTGCCTTTTTCTGTATTTCATTGTTAATCTTTTTTTCTCTTCTTTTTCTCCTAGTGTTCCCATAGTGACAGTGCATTTTAATTTAGCCAGTTCTACTGTCTGAAGCACTACATCTTTGTGTATACTGACCTTGTTTTGTTTTTTTTACTTTTTTTTTCTCTCTCTTCTTTCGCTGTCCCCTTCTGTTGTTTTTTTTTGTTTTAAAATCCCCTCACCTCATATCTTGCCAACTGACCGCACGCCCCATGACCAATTGTAACATATGCCCTCCTCTTCCCTTTGGCACTCCTATGTTACTACTTCAACTACCTTTCCCTCCATCCACCCAACCCTCTTTCCTTTTGACATTGTTCCCGATTTGGAAATGACCCCCAAATTGAACACACAACATTGGAAACTTGTCCCGATTTTTGTTTTTCTTTTTGTTTCTCCTCACATTTTTTTTTTTTATTCATTTATTTTATTTATTTTTTTGGCCACAATCTGCCCTTTCACATCTTCCTGTCACCTCTCATCTCTCTTCTTCTCACACTGTTGAAATCCTCTCCTCATTCTCTTCGTCCCTCATGCCTCTCCTTCCTCCATGGTACTGTGGCCTTCCTGTGGACCTCGCTGCCTGTGGCCTGCGGACATGTCCCGACTCCACTCCACTGTCCTCCACTCCGCTCCGTCTCTTTTCCCCTGTCCCCTCTCCCCTTTTTGGCCCCCTGCCCCGCTGCTCCCCCCTGCTGTCTCTAAAGAGCGTTACGCCACACTGCCTCTTTATTCTTTTCGGTACGTTATCATCCTTTCATCTCTTTTTTTATTACTACTGTTACCTGGCAAGGTGGGCATGTCTTGTCTCATGTTGTTGGCTTTGTTTATTTAACCACTGATGGTTCATCATCAGACTGCAAGGCTGTGAGGGGTTGGGGTGTCTGTTTTGGGAGTTGTATGATCTGGTTTGGTTGTTGTGGGTGTGTTTGTGTGTGTGAGGAATTTAAGGTGAGACACCACACTAGGCTGCAGCATTTCATTTAACATTGAACCAACAAGGGCAAAAAATAATATGCATTTTTTTCATTATGAAAGGACATAGCATTTTGTGAAAGTATTGCCCAACTGATTAAAAATGTGTAGATCTTTTTGTTTGGAATGAGGGTGAATGCCTTTATAAATTTTCTCCTTTGGTTCTAGGCCATTCAAATTTAAGCCATTACAAATGATTGCTCTCAGGTTGGATTTGCTTTTTCATTTTGGTTGCTGCCTTTAAGTAATTCTGCAACTGCATAGATGAAATGCTGCTTCTTAAGTGATTGCGTAACCCTTTGGTTATGTTGCTGTATTATTTTATTGTTTGTCACTAATATAGGTACATGCATGTTTAGTTTATTTCTGCATGCTGCCATTTAGGCCTCCAAATAATCAACTCTTTCTTGACTTTAGAACAATCAAATATATCACAACTGCTCATCTTACTTCTCTGATTTTGGTCTTTGAATCACTCCTTCTCCCTTTTTGAAAGACATTTTAGCTGTCATCTGTGCATTTGTTTTCTTAAGAGGGCTTAGGTAGGTTTAGCTAGAATCCCTGCAAAAGAATAGTACAATGATTACTTCAGTCAGGCTGTTCAGGAGCTCTAATTTGATGGTTTAAATGGTTTTTGTTGCTGTGATTGGATGTGTGTCTCCTGTTAAGATTGTGTTGTATTTCGTCTTTGTTGCACCTGCATTGTGACACCCTCCTCCTTACTCGATAGGTGTGTATGGCGATGTGATGAGAGTGAAAATCCTTTTCAATAAGAAGGAGAACGCTCTAGTCCAAATGTCTGATGGCACACAAGCTCAGCTCGGTAAGCTACATTTGTACCGAACTTTCTTTCTACTCAACAAGTTTGATGTTTGGCCCAATGTGTTTTTAAATAATGTAGTATATTAAAATAATATCTTACAATGATCATAAATGTTGTATAACACATATCATGAATGAATATTAAAAAATGAATATAAAATTTTAATCACAAATAAATTTGTCACGTAAAAATGAGTGAAACTGGTTTTGCAACAAAATCTGACTTCTGTCTGTTTCTCAGCAATGAGCCACTTAAATGGCCAGAGGCTTCATGGCAGGGCCATGCGTGTGACGTTGTCAAAACACACAACAGTTCAGCTGCCCAGAGAAGGCCATGAGGACCAGGGCCTTACAAAGGATTACAGCAACTCACCACTGCATCGCTTTAAGAAGCCTGGCTCCAAAAATTACTCTAACATCTTCCCACCGTCTGCAACACTCCACCTCTCCAACATACCGTGAGTACTACTGCCGAAGGCACATTGTCATTCCCAGCAGCTTCTGTGTCATTTTCTAGTTGTGACTATTGTTCTATATTTGGTGCTTTTGACTTTGGGGTTTCATAACCGCATGTCTGCTTTTAGGCCTTCAGTAGTGGAGGATGATCTCAGGAGACTATTTGGAAGCTCAGGAGCCACAGTCAAAGCCTTCAAGTTCTTTCAGTAAGTCGCTGTCCACTTGACTACATTCTGAAATGGTCTAGTAGGAGTTTTCTTCTTCAGGAAAGTCAACATGTCAACACTTGTGCTGTTTTGTACGTTGTTAGAGATAGTATTTTGATTAAAAAAAGAATATTCCATCACAGAGAGAACAAATGAGAAGCTACCAGCCCATGTTATCATCCTACATCTTCAGAACCTTTTTTTCCTCTTCATTTTTAACAGGAAGGACCGCAAGATGGCCTTGATCCAGATGGGCTCAGTTGAGGAGGCAATTGAGTCTCTCATCGAGTTCCACAATCATGACTTGGGAGAAAACCATCATCTTCGAGTGTCGTTTTCCAAGTCCACCATCTGAGTGCCTTTCTTTCCACCCTCCTAGCCTGTTATCTGAATGCTACTATACTCAAGGTTGCCTTCAGTGGAAATAGCCTTTATAGTCTATTTATAGTGGTGTTTTTCTTTTTTTTCTTTCTTTTTTTACATTGGTTTATTTTTCTTTGTTTTTTGGGGGGATGGTTGATTTTTTTTTTTTTTTTTTTTTTTTTTTTAAACCATCTGACAAATCAAAATGATTGGGCTTGCTTATTGAATTTTATCCATACTGTTTAGATTCTTGTTCTGATTTCATTCCCCAATCCCTGAGGAAAAATTCATTTAGTTTTTTTTTGTTTGTTTTTTAATCATCTTTGGCATCAAGGATTTTTTTTTTTTACGACAATACAAACGCATAAATTGACCTCTGAACATCTACATAGTTTGTTGAAATCTGTAGATGACAAGATAGAAGTACAAAACCTTGCATGTTTATGCGACGCTGCAGTAACCACAACACTGTTGCAGGACAATAAAACTCCTCTGTTCCATTAAGGTAGTGATCACAACGGCCAGCTCCTGTTTGTAAGAATGTAAACACCTTATGAAGTGTTACACCAAATGTGTAACCATTAATAGAAACAAACTTGCTGAGAATCAGTGTGCTACTGATCTAGTTTGGATAAGTCAGGTTGTTGGTTTGTTCCAGCAATGTTTATGAGGCACAGCGGGAAATGGCCAGAATCCTGGGATGAGAAGTATATCGCAAGTAGATGTAGCTTATTGTTGGTCAGCAACCTGTCCCTTTGACCAAATGGCTTGAAAACACCCTCCTCCACAGATGGATGAATTGTAGCCACACCAGACACGCTTCAGCATTCCTTTCACCGTTGTAGCTGTGCAGATATGTGTGCCTGTTTTGAAAAGCCACTTTTGATTTTTGTTTAGCCAGTCAAGACGGTTTAAATCAAATATTTAGTTTGGGCTCACAGACCACCATCAGCTTATTTTAACTTGTTATCTTGTTACTACCCACATTTCTTCTCGGGATCCATACCACTGTCAGAAGTTAGTCAATATAGACTTGATTTTCTTTTACTGTCTTTATCTGCAGTCTTGTGCCTTACTTCTCCCCATCAGATTGCCCTGGCTGAAATGAAATCGCTCTCAAACTCTTATTTTTCCGTGTACCAGCATTGTTAAAATGGGGAAAGAGGCTAATTTACTCTATTTTCTTTCTACACAAATGTTATTGTATGCATATAACCCCAGTATATGTATCTAGAAATTAAGAATGTAAGTCAGTTAGATGATTAATATCTTTGTAGGTGGTGTAGCTCTGTTAGATGTGGTGTTGCAGGCGTAAAGCTGTATTCAGCCTAGCGGTCTTACAGTCCCATTTTTCCATGCTGTCCCCTGGGGACAGTAGTGTCTAGGGATTCATTTAACTATATTGCTTTCATCTATTTGTATACACTCATATATTCATTTATCTTTTCTTTTAATGTTAAAATGACTTGTGCGTTTTCTCAGCGTAACTGATGCCTATTTGTAGTGGCTGAGTTTGATGGCTATTGCAGTGCCTTGACTCTGACTTTTTATTCTGAGGCTGAAACTAGCCTGGTCAGTTGACTTTGTTTACCCCTTTTCAGGCGTTTTAATTTACCCGTCTGGAAGAATGCCTGTCTCCTTATATTCAGGTAATCTCACCTGAGAGAGGGCAGCTTGGAGGCATTTGTCAGTTGATGGTTATGACAGTCTTGGACTGTGTTAAAAACCTTTATTTTTGCCTTTATTCATTCAGGAAACCAGATTTACAAAGTGAGGTCGCTCCTCACTCAGTTCCTGTCTGTGTACACTTACGCCACAGTCAGGTACGTTAGTGCACTTTCCCTCAACGTTAAGTCCAAGTTGGCACCGTCACGCTGAAGTCTTAAAACCTTGTCACATTCCTGCGTGCCTCAAGCACCAGTTTCCACAGACTCCACCACTGTAGTCTTGGACCAGTTACAGATGGGCTGTTTCTATTTTTGTAAAAGATTCGTATGCATGACTTAACAAAGCTTCATGTAGCTGCAAACGGTTATTGCTGTTAAGGACCAAAGTATGTTCTGCCCCTGCTGTTTTATAGTGTGATTTCTTACTACTTCCCCTCCCGCACATTCCTGATGTTCTACAAAAACAGAATGCTCCAGTTCAGTTTTCTGTTCCTCAGATGCCTTGGACCAGTGGCATTATGTTAAATTGTCTTTGGAGTAACAACGTATACTGTATATTGTATCCCTTTTTGTTTTCCTTTACAAAGAGCCAACTCTGATAGCAGTTGCTTTAGAATGGATACTTAATTGAGCGCAGTCCTCACTGTGATGACAGTATAGAAAACTATATTCCTTTCTATTTTGTTAAAGCTTTTATGTTTTCCTTTTTTTATATGGGGGCAGGGTGGGGTTAAATGTATGATGCGGGGTTGATGGTTGTATATATTCATGCTTTTGTACCACAGAATAATTTGGATTATATACACTTTATGTTCAAAACATGTATATTTTGATAAACAGTGCAAACCTATTAAGCTCTCCTGAGCTGTAAAACAAGAAAATCTTTTGTAACACAAAGACATTAAACCTAAAATCTGAACACGAGTGTCTCTGTATGTGCCCGGCTCCACCCTTTGCCATCCAGATCTTGTCTCTTGCATCTTCTGCTGCCTTCAATAAATCTTTAGTTTGTTCCTTCTTTCACCTGGCCTCATTTGGTTTCTGTTTCTTCCTCTTTATTTGTTTGTATTACTCTGTGACATTGCTGCTCTGTACCAGTTAACATCCTGTAACCTTTTCCACGTTTCCCCATCCTATTTACTACTGATGTTCTATTTTTTTGTTGTTTCTTTTTAACTTTGACAGCATTTCCAACTTTGTGCTCATCCCATCTGAAACTTGACTGAGTCATCTACGCTCAGTTCAATGCAGTTACACTCCCTAGCTGAAGCTGGTGTGGTGATTTGGGGCGAAGAGGTGATTTGATATGCAATGCTGGGTAATTTGCTATTCCCAATGCTTTCAAACAGACCTCCATTCTGTATTCTGCTTTGATTTTTTTGCAGGTCCAACTCTCAGATGAGCCCGATTGCTATGGAAACGAAGTCACTACACATCATGAGATGAATAATTGACAGTAAAACATAATTATAGCTATGTGGATATGTGACATTCATATTTGTCAGAAGTTCCTGGGAGATGCAAGATGTAGTGACGAACTCTGGTTCTACACTGTCGGAGCCACTAGGGGGAGCTATTGCTCTCCATTGAGGTGAACAGCAGTGACTTTACCTGCTCACGTAATGATTTAGTAGCTCTAGCTCAAGTGCTTGCCTAGGTACTTTGGCATGATACTTTATTCCCCCTTACAGAGCAGTGGAGAGGATTAACCTCTGATCCTCACTACTTTTAGAGGGGGACAAATTGGAGAAAAGATTTGAGCCCAGTGGTGTCTGTGTTTTGTAGCTGAGGGGAGCTGGATTTTGTTGTGTAATACCAGCAGCTTGTAGAATAAGTGCATAGCTCAAGTTTTAGCTATAACTGCTCAAGCTCTGCTTTCATTTCCCTTTGTAGAGAAGTCTGCCAGGAGGTTTGCAACAGTAAGATTGTCTGTAAGCTAGAATTTTCTTTAAAAACAATACCTGTCATCATGCAGGATAGGGAGCCTATTTGACGCTCTTTCTTCAGACTCTTTTTAGCCTGTTTTGCTCAACATTGGCAGTGATTTCGAGCAGAGTCCAAACACAAACCCTCTGAAATGTATAGCAATACAAAGAAATTTCATTACATGAAAAAGTAACAAACTAAAACTATTCAAACAAAGACCTGTGATACATCTAGGCTTGTAAGGTCTATATAATATAATTTCATTGCAAGAACATTAATGATGCATTTATATATGTGTAGTGTGTGTTTTGAACAGTCAGATCCCACCTCCTCTCTCCCTTCGCTGAATTCAAAGCTTTGGGTTGTTTCTGTCTTTTGTATGTGCTCCACTAAGTGAAACCATGTGGGGTAGTTGTTCAGCCACATCTGGCAACATTTATTTACATTAGTATTGCAGTCTAATCAAGGAAATGCCAGTAAACACAAAGGCCACACAAATGCAAATCTACCTGTTACTTGGGGGGGGGGGGGAGAAACAGGGTAAGCAAGTGATCCAGAGTATACGTGCATAATGTATGACCTGTTTTATAGCCGGATAAGAACATGTCTGGTAGGATTTTAAGTCGGCTTAAGGAGTGCTTTGTTAGTCAACTTGAAATGCAGTATTTGTTTCTGTTTTTAGTTCTGGAATTATTTGTGTCCATAATTTATATCTTGCGTAGTTCAAAAAGGGGAAAAAAGTGCCTTCACAGACTTAACCAGCTGCAAATTCTTAGTTTTAAAGCCCTTTTATAAAGGCATGTATGCTGATTCTGCAGTCTGGGGTATTTTTAGACTGGAGAAATCTTTATTACTGTGAAGTTAGTGCAGCTTACATAAGATTTAGACTTATTTTCACAGTGACAGAAAAGTATGAAACTGAGTCAGGGATGTCTTAAGTCTGTGGCTTTCTTAAGAAAAGCCATGAGTAGACCGTCCACCTGTTTATATATGCACGCCTCAGACAGATGTTGAATAATTCATCCATAGAGGCGGACAACATGCAGCTGTATTTGGGTTATGGGGGTGCATGAGTTCTCTCCCTGGCTGAATTTGCACAGCCCAAATCACAGGCATTACTTTGCAGGGAGATCAAAAGTAGGCCACTTTGCATGCAGGATCCAACAGAGAAGCACAAGAAAATGGGATAGAGGGACTGCAGGAAGCTGCATTTCGGCAAAAAGCTTGTGAACGCTGGTACAAGTCCTTTGGTTAGACTTGGTGAGGTAAACTAGACGGATTTAGGCCACTGCGCTGCAATCTTCCTCCCTTCATTTTGTTAACATGATTTCCTTCCAAAGAATGCAAATTTACTTGTTGCAAACAATTTCATTGAATCAATTCTCATCTTGTTTAGGCGGAATTGATCCCTCCACCCCCCTCTCTCACACACACACAGTCCCTGTAGCTCATGCACAACTTGGTCTATCGACATCATGTGCTGCAAAAAGCACAGAGCGCTTTGTGGAAGCAGTGTGCAACAAAGCAGTTAGTTATATCTCCATCCCCAGGGGGCTGATGGATATACTCTTACGCACGAGTCTTGGCACACCCCAGCAGGCCGGCGACCCCAATGCCAGCGCTGTGTCACAGAGCCATCAGGGGGTTTATGGCTCACAGGTTCTTGATTCGGCGCTGCCTCCGCTTGGGCCCAAAAGACACTGATGGAAAATGACTCCGCTGTTCCAGCGATCCATCAGACGTCCCCCTTTTCTCCCATCCTCTCCGACCTCATCCATCAGGCAACACCTTTCAAACAGTTGCAGAAAATCACGGGCGCTCTTAGTTCCCAAGCAGCCTTTATGTTTGAAGATAGTGATAATAAAAAAAAGACCAGTGACAATTTCGCGTTTTTTTCACTCTGTCACTTATTAACTGTAAGAATCTTTAATTATGTTACATTTTAAAGCTGATTAACTTGTATCAAGTGTTTAATGACTTCTGCATCCCTGGATATGTGTTGCATTGGCGCTAAGAACCGGGCCCCGGTTCCCAAGAGGGAGCTCGACGCTGCTGTGAGACCACTGGCCCCGCCCGCGCTGAAGGAAAAGCGAGCTGGAGACTGGGAGGAAGGGGAGGGGTGGGTTACTTACACCGAATCAGGGTGACAGTGAATGATGTTGCCACCATAGGTGGAGGTTGCATGGGAGCATGTTGGGATTAAAGCTGTGGTAATTGACGGCTCCTTGGCTGCACCTGGTGTCAGACTGACGCACGGAAAAGTGAAGGCGCGCGACGAGAGGAGTCACGTTGGACCAGAGCCAGTGGTAGCGGAGGAATCACCAAGTTGAGATGCGATAGGAGATTGAGGCTGTGTGAGGAGGATGCTCGCGTCTCGCGGTTGTTTGGACACTTTGGACAGAAAATAGCCAAAGGAATAGAAGCGATTTCGGTTATGTGGGACGTATTTTCACGAAGTGTGATAAGAGAAAGGGTCAAATGAGGAGATTTTATACCGTGAAAGGAGCGGAACAAAGCGTGCGTCAGGTTCAATTCATATCTGGGTAAACGGATATGACTGCAGATATTTTTTCTTATGTCTGCTGATGCGCAGCGACAAAGCCTGTAAAAACGCAAACCTTGGATGAATTCTGGAAAGGAGCTGATTGTATGTTAAAGAGGGAATTACTGGATCCCATCCAGGTGGCGGCGCATCAATCGCTCCGGCTGTGCGTAATGGGAGAAAAGTTTCGGACCCTGCTTTGGAGAGGACGCGCTCTCAGCATTCCGCTGATAAAGCATTTGTAAATAACATGTGAATCCCGCCCCCCCTCCCGTTCACAATTAAAGAAGTTAGAAAGTGATTTTTGTTTTTAACATTCAGTATGACTTGAAACACCAGTGCGGTTATCGGAACTCTCATCAAGCCAGTTAACGATCCATGAACCCCCGAGACCATTTGCGTAAAGACGCGCAGACGGACGGACATTAACGAGCTTTAGGATTCCTGCAGCAACGCGGTGACACTGGTCCCAGTTAGTAAAAAAAAAAAAAAGAAAGAAGCTCTCCCTGGATGTCTATGATGTTGTGCCAGCTCGGACAGAGGTGTGTGATGGAGGTGGTGGTGCTCAGCATCCTGTCCTGGGTGTCCGTGTGGGCAGAGGAGAAGATCATATTTGACAGACACGCTGTTTACTGGAACAGCTCCAATCCCAAGTGAGTCTTTCTGAGAGTTTTGGCCGCAGTGTGTTTTATGTGTCTGTTTGCAACATGTACGTAACTACCTGCCGAGCGTAGTTTTAAAACCAATTCATGTTGGTGTGCAACTGATTGCACAGTTTAGCTGGTTTTATCATGATGTGTGACAATCAGCTTTGTTTACTTTTGATCCATTTTCTACCTCTTATTATTAATGTTTTGATGCTATATATAT
>JBAMHX010000022.1:17017841-17041487 GCA_037177515.1 Pseudomugil tenellus
ATATAATATAATATAATATAATATAATATAATATAATGTAATGTAATGTAATGTAATGTAATGTAATATAATATAATGTAATATAATATAATATAATATAATCATGATGACAAAACATGTAGTTATTACACATAATCATATCACATTTTTATCAACATGTTTTTGCATCTCATTTCATGCAACTACAAGAGGATGTACTGGTCTTTTGTCATAACTACTGATATGTTATTTAAAATGTGTTTGAGAACGATGTACTATCTTTTTTCCAAAATTACAGCTTAATTATTTAAATTACAGTGCTGATGTTTAAGTGTCCTGCAGGTTTACCTTAAAGTCAAACAAAATAGTTTTAAAGTCATTGAATATTTTTTATTTCACACAGCTTTAAAGGTAATTCTATTGGAAGAGAGAAGCTTATCTAAATAGTGATTTTTTTTTGTTGTTCAGATATGGGCTCTGGGAACAGATGGCAAGAAATAACTTTCTTTTGTTTTTTTTATTTTTCTTCTTTCTTCTAAGTCCACAATATGGAGAAGGGGGTCTAACAATAGCTTTATAAATTAAAAAATATCAGAAAAACCTGAAATTCCATCAAGAGTCTAAACCAGCAACCACATTTTCCATCCAAATAACTTCCGACTGGCTCAAGTTTGGTTTTTAAAGGGAGAAATAAAAACACTTTTCTAAACCTCTGTTTACAGATTCTGGTGAAAACTATTTTACACTACAAAAAGTATTTCATTGCTCCTGTGCATGCAGAAAAGAAGAGGGGAAACAGAAAAAGATATTTAGTGATAAAAGTTTGTTAATTATGTCCGCCTAATTGTTGTTCATTCAGTTTGAAAACTGCAGGTATGAAACTGAAAACAATATGGGATTTAGCAGACATCTGCAGCACTCATTATGTTTGCGACATTAACCAGGGCCAGAATAACACACCAAAAATGTCAGTAGTTGAATTACCACTCGCCATTTCTGGTGCTCAGGATTTGTCTAAAAGTATCAGGTCGAGTTGAGGAGCTGCAGGTTAATGATAGACTCAGGGTTAATGTGCAAGGTCATAAATTTGCATTAGTGAAGGCATCTTAAAAAAAACACCTTCATTTTTGACCAGACATGGGGACTCAGTCCATTTTTTAACTTTAAAATGTGTGTTCTTGCAGGAGAAACATGCTGAAACTGGTTAATGCTATTTACAGTTAACTTTTATTAAAAACTAATAAAGCGCTGCATATTTTGACCTACTTTTGAAAATGATTCTCATAGGAAACCAATGGATTTGGGACTGAGACACACAAACAGGATAAACTGGGAAGTATTTACAGACAGATCTTAACTCATTTTGGTTGGAGGAATAAGGAATAATATTAGCTTATTAGACTGCAAAAGCAGTTTACTTAAAATGAAAAGGGTGGGATCAGTGTCACATTGCACAAACCACCACAGAGGCCATTGTTGCTTGATTAACATATAAAAAAGTTGCTAGATACTAGTTTTTTTTTTTTTTTGGGGGGGGGGGGGGTGTTAGGCTTAAATCTTCCAATACTTACTGAGTTTTGCCTTGCAGATGTCAGTTCTATAGAATTACACATACTCGGACCATGACACAAACACTTTGGTTTGGTTTTAAATGGACTCCAGTAACAGTTTAAAATGTTCTCTTCTGTGTATATGCAAAAATAATAATCCAATAAAACACTAATAAGCCCTTTAACATGCTTTCCATTTTCACCCTCAAGTGTGAAGGAGAAGTGAAAATCCACCCGTAGCTCAGAAGTAACATTTTTACTTTTCCTTTTCGGTATATTTACATTTTGGAAGCACTTTTAACTTAAGCCAAAAGGTCTCAGTACTTTTTCCAGCTTTGATGCAGATACATGGAGATGGAGAAAAGATGCAAAGCGAGAATCCAAGGTATATGTGCAGAGAGAAAAGTAATGGCGAGGAGATGTATTACAAAAAAATGAATAAGTAAATGAATAAATAAATGAAAGAAATAGAAACTGAGATGGGGGGAAGAGAAGCCACTAAAGGCATGAGCAAGAAACAAGATTAGAGCAGAAAGATTGCAGCCTAAAGTGCAAGAGGACATGAGCTAGTGAAAGGAAAACATCACAGCAAAAGGGAAGCAGGATATAAAGGTACCTGCTAAGAGGAGAACAGGTAGAGACAAAAAGGGAAATGTATGAAGAGGGAGTGAGAATCAAGTCTTCTTCAGTTAGCTGAGTCAATGTGAAGAGGGAAAAAAATGCTTTAGGAGAGTTTAGCTAGCTGCCTTGCTGCTGCAGACAACCATCACTCTAATGGACCCCAAGCAGGGTGGTGAGAAAAGATGGAGGAGGTGTAACTGTTACCTGGGGAAATGTTTCAATCAAACAAGTAAAAAAAAAATCATGCTGTTTACGCTTCAGTGTTGCAGAACTCAGTAATACACATGTGCTTGCTCATATCTGCTTAACTGCTAACCGAGCAAAAAAGAAAAAATTCACGTCAAAATTTTTAGATTACTTAAAAGAAAACATGTCTCCAACCATATTTAGGGAAATTTAATGCTGTGGCTGTAGCGCTGATTTAGAAATGTTTCACACTAAAAGGAGGAGAGGAAAGGGAATGTTACATCAAAGAGCATTTGGGGACAGACATGCATTAGAAATAAGACCTACATTTATAGTTGAAATCTCAAAGCTTCAACGTTTTTGCTTCCCATTCTGGGATCTTTTCTTTTTTTCTTATGACTGAGTGTTTCTTCACTAAGGCAAGCAGGTGACCGTGGATGATTCTATTCAATAAAGTAAATGGCACGTACAGTACAAGCACATCGTTTCTTTATTTAATGGGCAGCAAAGCAAAGAGAGACAGACATGGGAAAAAGTGTCTCCAAGCTAATTTAGTGTTTTCACCGGCTGTAGCTGCTTAGAGCTCACTTCAGTGGATCAGAGGTGGAGGAGATGTCATGAGGAAGGCGAGCAGAATGCATGAACAACATGGACATAACTCATTAGTAAGATCATTTTCATAATCGATCTTTTTTATGCTAAATCATTTTAGGAGAAAACTCACTTTAGATGCTGGATTTGGGACAACAGACTACTGAATTTTTTATTTTGTTTCCATGCCAGAGGTGGGACATGACCCAATTTAGAAATGATTAACTTTTAATGTTGGTCTGGATTTTTCATGAAGCCTGTTGAGGTTTATAGTGGGGGTGTCACTGGCACTAAACCAGTGACAGGAAAAGATCATCAAAGTTTATCACAGATAAAGTATCGGGAGTGTTTGGAGTTTGATGCAGCCCAAAATAACACACAAATAAAGTTCAAATTATGGTTTTTGTTATGCAGATCCATCTTAAACCTCAGCTTGATCAGAGTGAAACTCATTTCACGTGATTCTGAGAAAAGCCAGGTCAGATGTGTAGAAGTGACACTGAATTTATCTTTCAGGACATCCATAAAACAGTAAAAGAAAGTGAATTTGTACAAGTGTTTATTTTTTTGTTTGTTTGTTTTTTTTCTTTTTTTAAAAAAGGTTTGTAAACCAAAAAAAGTATGAGACTGTATAATTACAGGAAAATTAAATAAAATCACTTTGGATCACATCAGAAGTTAATCTTTTTTGAAATGGGCCATCCTCCATCCCTGCCTCTGGGAAAATCCTCCTCCATAAAACTTTTTGTCATCCTCATGTTAGAAAAACAAAACACACACACACACTGATAGCTAGGAGCTTCCTGTTCAATGTAACCCGATCACCCTGCATTTGATCCACAGCAAACAGAAGGGAAAAGGGCGAAAGGAGATACAAGTAAAATTATCTTTTCATATTGAGAAATGGTAGCTTTTGCTGCACCGTTCACCGCACTGCACCTCTCTCCATCACAGAAGGCAAACAGACGGTGTGAGCCCAGTACAGAGACAGAGTCACACTGAAGATGCTTAAAAAGTGCCTTGAGGTCCATTTAATTTCCCAATGCCACTGTAACTGAATAGCTCTCTATTTTTATTGACAAAAAATGAGATTTAAGAGTGATGAGTCGAACAAAAAGCAAGTCGCAGGAGATGCAGGCATCCTCTCAACCTCCCTTCATGAGCTTTGGTATTTATTGCTGCTATCAGATGTGGATTAGAAGCAGATCACAGAGGCAACTTGTTTTTATCTCCCTGAGTCACATGATATTATTAAATCATCACTGTGCTAGAAAAAGCTCCTATCTCTCCAGCTTGGCATTTTTCTGTCAACTAATTAGCTTGTTAAAAACAGTGTGACATGTCCAATATGTCTCCTTGTCTAATTTAGTGCAACAATATGCTTCAGACGAACAGTACATAGCTGCATATTTCAGTTTAATGTCAGCAGTGATGTCTTGAGCTACAAGGTAAATGATGATGGCGGCAGGCGACGCTTCATGTGCACGGGTTTTCAGTTAGTTATCTGACAGTACATGTGTGGGAGTTTTTAAGCTTGTGTCTATCATCAAAGCTGCATCTCAAATGTAATATGCATTTTAGACTCCATTTGCCACACAGAGGATTTCTCATAGCCTACACAGCTTTTTTTTATATGACATTTGAAGCCATCATTATGTTGCATTCATGCTGTGAGTCAGTGATGGGAAGTATTTCAGAACGAATATAAAGAATAAATGGCTTTATTTTATGTAGTAAACCCTTTAAAGTGCAACCTATGAAGGACTGGGCAGAAAAGGCCAATTTTTTTAAACATGAAGTCTTTATTTGGCCCTTTAACAAAATCTGGAAAAACAATTAATCTTGGCATTTTTACCATTTATTACCATGTGATAGGTCAAAGTTATTGTTGTATAATATTCTGCTTTCTGGTGTTCACCAGCGGCCAGGAGACCAGTATCATATTGTGCAACTGGATTTTGATTTAAGTTTCTAACATAAAATAACATAAAATGTCTCAGAAACTGTACATATGAAATATGATTTGGCTTTATATGGTTATAGAGACATTGATGAAGTTGCACAATCATATCACTTGTAATTTACATGCACTGTCACTTTGCACTTTTAGACAGCTTTGTTGCCTTGTTGCATGTAAAAAAAGCTCAGCGAACCTTATAAAATGTTTTAGATGCACAAACCATGGGGGAACGTTAAAAGAAATGCATTTCTTTGTATTCATGCTGACAAGTGCAAACTCTATTTTTTCTACCTACGGCTTTTAAAGTTTTCTGTTTTGTGACTATTTTAATGTACTTTTGTCAGACAGGGGGAAAAGAATAGTTAAGCTGCAGTATTTCACCTGAATGTCCATTTTTTGCTCTGCTAGTAAATACATTGTTGTAAAGAATTTTATATTATTAGACATTCAACATTTATTTGCCTTAAATTATTTGAGTTTGATCACTTCAATACATAACTTACTCTGGAGTTTCTGAAAAATCAGAATGATGAATAAATGAATGGAAAAAGGTAATAAACCCTGAGTTTTACTCAGATATTGATTTGCAAGAGCAGATATGAAAAAAAACTAATTAAATGAACCGAATTGCAGTTTTTCAATAACCTTTGCACATTTAGTTCAACTCAAAGACATTATTAAAACGATTTCTTGTGCAAAACATCCTGTTTGCTTTTGTACTGTCAGGGATCCTGAAAGACATTCCTCATATTAAGCCACCTTCAAAAAATCAACCAGGACAGAAGAAGCAAACTAATAGTTGAATTTTAGCTCTGGCTTTGTAAAGGTCTGTAAATTGCACTACATCCATTTTATTGGTGTGTTATTAGAAAAGGCTGACATGTCTGCTTCCAGAAACACGCTACACCATGTCAACACATCTGCAAATTGGAAAACAGTGATTGCAATAGCTTAACACGAGCCTGATGTTGGTATTCATGCGTAGGAGGATGTAATCACTCCCTTCTTTAATTTTCTATGAAGCTGTTTATTTTTAGGAGGGGAGCACGGCTCTGTGAGTCTGCGATGTACTTACTCAAATATAGGGTCAATAAAGCAAACACAAACATTCCCCATAGCTGGGATTATATTAGGGAGCAGTGGAGCACATCTGCAGTGCAGCAGGGTTACCGAGTCTGAACCAGCTCCATCCTGTCAGTCTCGGCTTGTCCATGGCACACATGCTCCAAAAGAAGGATGGAAAAGATTAGTGGGTGGAAGTGCTCGCAGGAGAACGCGACATGTTGGTTTGGGGAGCGATGTGGTGTGAGATAAATGGAGAAGGTGTGAGGAAAAGGGGGGAGGAAGAAGCAAAGTGACGAAGTGAGGGGAGAAAACAGGGGAAGAAGAAGGGAGTACATGTCTCCGCTGGGAGCCGTAGCTCCAGCCTTTCTCTAGACCTTCAATTCGGAACCGTCTACCACCTCATAGAAAACACTGCATCACCAGATCAACACACACACAGACACACACACTAACCCCCTCCTCTGCCTGAACAACACCCTGAACAGCTGTCAGCTACCTCTGGACCCCTGTGGAGGGGGAGGGTGTGTGTACAGTAACTTCATGTTGTGCATCTATGATGTGTTCATATATGCATGCTTAAGCATTTGTGAGTCTGTGAGTTTGTTTGTTGGCATCTGTGAAGCTTAGATGACGAAGGGCTCATTATTTCTATTTCTGTATTCATTCCCAATCCCAAAATGTGTATTTCTTTATTTATATATTTATTTTTATAGTAACGTAAACATGTTTTGAGACGAAATAGGAATATAAATATACCTTATGCCACACAAACATTAACAGTCTAGCCCACCCAAAGACACACTTTTACCGTGTGCCACAATAAAAAAAAGTTCCTTTGTGTTTCAACTTTTTGTGTCAACTTTTAGAAATCACACGACTCACTTGTTGGTTCACAGTGATGTAAATATATATAAACTTAATTAAAATTAGTCCAAGTCGTTATATGTGCACAAAGCAGAGCATGAACAAATCTCCATTACACAGTAATTGTGTGCGTTTGTGCTACACAAACATCTTTACACCCAATGTTGCTGCATGTTAGTGAAGTGACTTGTTATGTGTTAGTTGTTTTACTCTGCTTTATGTCACTTTGATTAGCTGTTGTAGCTCTTCTAGAGGAAATTTAAACCACAACAGTCATTGCCTACACACACAGACACGTGTGAACATGGCAGCCAACACACACATCAGTGAAATCACCCAGTGTCCAATCAAGGACTGTTTAGAAAATGTATGCATGATAGTGTGTGTGATGCTGTGCAGAAGTAGGAAAGCATTTGAAGAGGTGAGGGTACTGCTTGCGATTGCTACAGTTGGAATTCACACACTGCTAACTCATCAGTAGGTTTAGTTTAGTTGCAAATATTTGCATACACTGTGTGTGTGTGCTGCACTGTTGCTGCTCTAAAAGTGTACCTAAAGTTATATTTGTCGAATAGGCCTATATTTGTGGTACTATCTTAATGTGAGTTATCTGTGAAGTACTTCAGTATCTGACCTGCCTCTCATCTCATTGCTGCTATACCTATAAACAGACAGATGGTTGTTGCAGTGTCAGTGTATAACTATAGCACATTATGTTGCAAGAAACTAGATGACTGTATCCACAAAAACTGTTTCATCTAAAATATATTTCCATATGACTGAATAATCTTAAAATGGTGCACGTACCATACTCACAAAACTACTGAAAACAGTTGTGGACTCGCAAAAATTTAGCCTAAAATGTGCATAGTAGAGTCACATTTTGTTTAAAAGAAGCTAAAATAACTATTGGAAAACACAGTGAGCTGAAAGATTATTTTTATGAAATAATATTTCTGCCCCCCCAAACTACGTCCTTGAAAGTACGTGTACTTATATTTTGTGTACAGTTGTCGGTATCAATCATGTCTACCATGTATAGTTGATACATTTTTTAGCAAACCGTTGACTCACTCAGACAAAATAACATTTTAAATCTTATTTCCAATAATAAGTAAAAAAATGTGTTGAAAGCCTGACTTGTGTGCTGTTGTTGACATGCAGTGTTCTCAGGGCCAGTGCAGAGAGCAATTAAAAATGCATACTCTGCTATTTATGGAGCTGAAATTTCAGTGTTATTCAGGGATGGACTTCTTACCAGTACCACCATAGAACCACAGTGTGCAAAATGTGTGGAACGAGAGAGTTAAATGTGTATGTCTGTGGGGATCAGAGCAAAAGAGTGTGTGTCTGAGATGAGCATATCAGTGTTAAAGACCTGAAAAGCCATGAATCAATACTGCTAATGAGAGTCTTAGAGCTTGGAGAGGAGGGATAGAAAACCTCTCACCCTGTTCTTTTAATTTGTCTTTCCCTCCTCCTCGCTCACCTTCCGACTTCCTTCTTCCCTCCACTCCCACCATCCTTAGCCTCCACTTTTCTCTCTTTTTGTCGTGTTTTCTGCACACGTTGTATCCCTCCTTTGTGGCCTGCACCATTTTGTTGCTTTTACTCCTCCCTCATCTTCCATTTCTTTCCTCCTGCACATCCTGTATTAAAGAAGGCATCAGGTGGTTAGAAAACCTGCTCCTCTCAAATGCACTTTGTTCCAGTCCTCTACTTTGATAAATTCAATGTTCCCTCTAAAAACTTTTTCAAGGAGTGGAGACCTCTCATCTTCTGCCTTTAACATCAGGACCTGCAATCCAAATATATGTCTCCTGTAGTGCTTCAGGCCTTTTGCCTTGATAGCCCATGCTGCATAGATTAAAGATAGTTCCTTATCTATCTATAAACTGTGTTGATATTCAAATGCGGATTGTATTAAACAGTCTTCAGTTTCTATGCATTTCCACATACAATAATTATTTTAGTGGAAACATGCTCATGAATCATTATCCACCACAGTGTGTAAAAAGCAATAATCAGCATTTATTTCTGTCCATGAAAAATAATCAGAACATGACAAAGCAAATCTGAGAGAGTGCATACTATACCACAGCATAATTATTAGGTTTGTCTCATTAAAATTACTTAAAATGCTGCAATTTTCAACATTTCGCTGATTAATATATATATATATATATATATATATATAATGTTTCTGAGCTAAAACATTGTGTTTACGTCACTTTTCATTCAACAGCCTTAAAGTTATCTAGACATTACTTGAAGTAGCTGTTTGTTCCATTGAATTGAACATTTTTATTTCACAGACTTCACCTTGCCACTTCAAAAAAAAAGTTTGGTCAGCAAGATGCATGAATAGAACAGAAAATTTGCAGTGTGCAGTAGTTTCTTGACTTAAACTAATGATGCCTCTGTGATGCAACAAGAGCTCGAACTAGACAAAAAATGGACAACACAGAAAGGAATTACAAGAGGCATGATGCTGTAATGATTCATGACCATGTTAATGTTTAATGAAGAAAGTAAAGCTTGCTCAGAATGTTTGTGTTGTTACTGCAAATCTAACTGAATGATGGGCTGAATTTACGTTGGCAAATCTATTCTGGAAGATTTTTGTTGAGTTTTTAATGAGAGTAGTCTGGACTTATGTTAAAGCAATAAACCCACATGAAAAAGAAAACTGTATTTTTGCAGATCGGCATATGTTATACATTTTTGTGAGACTCAACAGGATTGAAAAATACCCAACCCAGCTGAAATTAAAGCAACAAGGTGCCTACCCTACAATTCTGTGCTTCTGGCTCTTTTTGATGGCACAATGACATCCACAGGGCTGTCATTGCCTTGTAGCATTTTAGACTATTTACTGCAGCCACAAACATTTCTCTTGAGCTGAGAAATCATATTACACAAGGTTATGTTGTAAAACAGCATTTAGTGGCAAAAATATGAAACAAACTGCCAGTGGAGATGAAACTTTAACCAAATCTAGACACTCTTAAATCCAGGTTAAGAAATTTTCTGATTGTGCAGAACGTGGTGGGCTGTTTGATACATTTCATTTAGATCAAGTGTACTGAAGCAGAGATACATAGCAAACCTGCAGTGCTGTGGTCCTTGTAGGACCAGGTTAAATATCCCTGATATGCCACGTTCATTTTAATTGCATATTAAGCAGAATTTACATGTCAGCCAGAAACATTTCTATTCCCTGATAATTTTAGTTAATGTATTCTTTTAATCGCCCCAAGTAGATCCTAATGCCCAGATTAGTTGTTTTTATGCATAATATCCCCCTGATGGTTTAGGTGTCTAAATAAAACTGGAATCTTAAACATATATATGGTGAAATTCCCAGACCTACCTTATGCTCTCATGTCACAGGTGGAAAACAATCCTTTTCTGGTGTGAGAATACTCCAATATCTAACCATGGTTAGTGTTGTGATAGAGCAATGTCCAAGAACAAAAATCAATAGATTATTATAAGAGACACTTTCTCATGTTGCTGTCTGACTGGGCAGAAATATGACCTCATGGAAGGGATTTATTGCTATTATAACTGTGTAGTCCCAAATGTGTCGTTTCCTACCTTATTAATCATTTATTGCAATCCACTGTATCTTTTAAATTGGATTATTGTCAGTTTTATTACAGTACGTCAGATTATTTCTGTGTAAAGTTTAAAAAGTGGCTTTATCGGATAATGTTAAACAGAATAAAGTGGTAGTATTTCTTCTGATATACTGTTAATGCAGAATGCCTTAATATGACCCGTTTATGCTAGATTTTTCTGTATTTTTCATTTTATAACATATCAAACTTGCAGTTGAAGGGAAAAAGCATATGTTTCATACAGTTTGGTTTACAAGACATCTTTACAAAATTGTCAGAATTGTTCAAAAATAATTAGTTGACAATGACAGCTTTGTACTGGGTGAGGGCTCTCCAGTCGGAGATCATCCATCTTATAAAGCAGAAGCCGAGATGCTGATTAATACAGTCAGAAGAGAAAAGGGGAAGGAAGAAATGATGGTTTAGAGACTGGTTAGTACACAGAGGTGTTTGATAAAAGGCTGACTGAGCACAGCATAGTTTAGAGTTATTAATATAACAGACGCTGTATTGATCGGTGACACATGCAGGGCTCGGCTCTGGCAGGCAGCCTGCCTGATATAGATTTACATATGGACCCTGTTCTTCTGTATGGATTTAGTGGCAAAGCATTGTTTCCAGTGCTTTGACTGATTAGAGCTGTCTGAGCTGCTAAAGGTGTGAGAAAAGATAGAAATGAGAGAGAAAGGATGTATTTATTTTGTAAATATAAGGGGGAGGAGGGCAGGAAGACACATGCCTCCATTCCCAGATCAACTCTGCATATGGAGAGCTAAGCAGACCAGACAGGTGTCAGCAGCTTGGTGAAGTCTCCCTCCCAGAGAAGCTATCAATACGTAGAGCTGTCGGCATTCTGTTAAAGTTTCTAATCATTTCCTCTCACTCCCCCAACGTACGGCCCGTTGTTGCCATTCATCATCTTCCACAAGACATCTCAGGAAGAAGTTCTTAATTTACGATGATTATGACTGTGTTTGCATATAAATTGCTGATAACGATTGACACTCTAATTTGGAGGGAGGGGAAGAACAGAAGCTTTTCTTTTTTTATCTTGGTTTGTCTCCAGGAAGAAGAAGAAGGTGAAGCAGATCCCACGGCTCAAATTCCCCGCCACTTTTGCGCATAGACACCAACATGAGCACAAGCGCGAATGTCTGGCCTATCTTCCTCCACCCAATGAAGGCACGTGCAGGGGTCCAGGGATCACCCTGAATGCTTTGCCCTGCATTGTTGAACTGTTCCTTTCAGTGCATTAGAGGGGGGTGAGAGGCTCTTGCTTGCCAAAAGATGGGTCAGGCCCTTTCACTGCCAGCATCCTTCTTTCACCCAGGCCTCCGTCTCCCAGGGCAACTCTCTTTCTTATCCTCTGCATGTGTGTATATCTCTGAATGTGTGAGTGCTCACATATGGGTGTCTGTGTGTGAGGAGGAACACAAGAGAAAGAGGGACATGAAAGGGAAAAGCAGGCTTGATGAGTCTCTGCCAAACCTTCTGCAATTTCCTCTCCACGACTAATCTGATTGGCTCTTGTGATGCGCTGACGGTGAAAGGAGAGCAGGATTGGACGGTGCCGTTAGGAATTGTGCAGGCAGTGGGCCGGACTTGGCTCGGATTGTTTGGGATGAGGCTGGAATTTGGGCCGATTTGCTCCTATAGAACTCTTTTGGGGATCATGTCCATAGATGTATCTGTATAGTGTGTGTGTGTTTAGAGAATCCTTCTTGAAGTGCTTAATTTGTGTTTGGGAGTGCATTAACAGTTTCACAGGCGCATCCTGTCAGAATGAGGGGCAAAGGAAGCTTTAGATTTGGGGGGGAATAAAAGACAGAGAGGCCAGGGAAGAGAATGAGAAAACTCTATCTCCGTTCACACGATTTAGGATTACCAAGAAAAGCAGGGGGCTTGTCGGAAAGAAGGGGAGGTAGAGGATAACAGAGGAAGAAGGAGAGAAACATGGGGAATTAGAGATGTAGAGAGAAACAATGAGGTTCAAATAAATCAGACTGAGCATGCATTACGGGGGGGGTTGGTTGGGTGCTGGGAATGTAAAACAGGTAAATCAGCAGGTATATTTGCAAGTACGTGACCTGACAAAGATTGAAAAGAGTTGAATTTATTTCCACTTTTTCCATCCAGAGATTTATTTATAACTCAAGGTGCAAAGAAACAGTTAGTTGTGTCCACTGTAGCATGTTGTACATGGACATCATGAGGTTGATGCTACACACCACACTGCACTGCAAAAACTAAAATCTAAGTAAGATTAAACATCTCAAATCAATGACACATATGCTTATTTTTTTAAACGTAAGATATTTATTCTTATTTTGTAGGTTTTTAAAGATTTTTTTTACTTGTTTTAGGAATTCTTGACAAGTTAATGTTCCTTAAAATAAGATAAAATATCTGCCAATAGAACAAGAAATTGTATCTTATTTCAAGGGAAATTAACCTAATTTTTTTTTGTTTTTTTTTTTTGTTTTTTAAAGCCAGTTTTTGTAGAGTGCCAGCCTCACACTGTCAGAAGGTATGGTTTTAAATACTGTAGGTTTTCCAGCATACTAATAAGAACTAACTAGTGCCAGCAGCGATGCAGTTGTAAACTTCATGTTTTACTAATTAAATCCCCACTAATGTTAATCATATGGATCACTGAAATAAAAAAGGTAACAGTGGGATTAGTGGGAGCAGGAGTCCCATGTGAATAAGTAAAGAAAATGACAAAACATTCTTTTAAACCTGCAGAAAAGCTGACATTACAATGAATTTGTCCAGGTGGAAATCCTAACTGGATGATTAAATAGTAGCCGAGTAAGCAAATTAAGTTCATCGAATTAATAATTTATTATTTCATCATCCTGACTAAAATTCTAATGCAAAGTCTGTTCACGCCTCTAAAAAAACACATGCTGCATAAATAAACATAGGTCAAACCATCAGACACCACATGTCGACATTCACACTCTTATAATGAAACAATTTATCTGAAAATCCAGACCATCTCTGCGGCTCTTCATGCTGTTGAGAAGCTTTCCAAAACATTTTGTAACCTGACATCAGGGATTTTCCTTCATTCAGCCACAAGAGCTTTACTTGGGTTGATCAATGATGTGGAGAAATAAGGCCTGGTTCTCTGCTAGCATTAGAGTTTATTCTAAAGATTTTCAATGGGTCTGAAGTACCTCCACTCTAAAACAACAAAAAAAAAATCCACAGATTTCTTTTTGTTTACTTTGAAGCTTTCCTTGTAATACAGAAAAGGGTGTTTTTTCATACTGTCCAAAATGTCATCGCACAGTGTACCTACAAGATTTTTCTTAACTGGAACTAAGAGGCTTAGCCCACACAGTGAGAAACAGATCTAGCACACAAAGGGTGTAAAATATTTGCGAGCATACTGCTTTAAATAAAGAGCAAACTGCTTTAAATTGAGGCTCTCAGTAAACAGCAACAGCGTATATTAGGAATTTGTGAGTTGGTGTACATGAACAATTGAGGCAACGTAAACAGTCATTAACTCTTAACACCCTTCTCCATGCCGAATAAGCAGCCAGCTGTTTTACACTGCAAACAATGCAAATCCAAATAGGGATACAATACTGACAGTCAGTGGGAGGAGGGGGAGATAAAGTGAGAATAAAGGATAAAGAGAGGAAAAATAAGGTGAGAAGCAAATAAATAAATAAAAGACTAGCTCGCCAATTCAGTAGAAGAAAAGCATAAGATTAGGAGATGCAGAAAAAGAGTGGAAGAGAGAGAAAGAGAGAGGGAAAATGAGTGGGGGGAAGGAAATAAAAGAAACAAAGACCTCACAGTGTTAGAAGTGCTGCTGGGCATCCTCAGAGGAAAACAGAGCAGACTCCTTTGTAGTTGGAGAGGAAGCTCCAGGTCTTCATGGATGTGTGCATTAGCTGGTCCTTGAATTAGTGGCTCCCAAAGGTCCCTCTTTCCCTCTCTCTGTTACCCCCCAGTCTATCACTTTCTACATCTTTCTAGCCATCTATTTTATCACTCTGTCTCTCTAGCACTTCACCTGTGGATCTTCACCTCTTTCACTCCCTCTTTCAAATTCTCTCTGTCTCCCACACAAACTTTATCTCTTTCACACAATAAATGCCAAAATAGAAACTTTCCCTTACACACTATTGCACAAGTTACAAAAACACATAAACACACACATTCACGCTGGAAAACAGTAGTGTGTGTGTGTGTGTGTGTGTGTTTTTCAAACATTCAAACGGGCCTTCCAAACCTGGCTTCCTCAGCAGGTCCCCAGGTGCAGAGCTCAGCAAGAAGAAACACCGTTTCTTCTTTTTCTATTGCTTTCCTTTTACTTCTTCTCATTTCTTTATCTGAAAGAAGCCAAAACCCAAATATCCACAAGCTGAAAGTGAGGAATTACTCACAGCAAGATCTACCTGAAGTCTGCGTGTTGAAATGTTTTCTTTTGCGTGTTGAAGTGTTTTCCTCAAACACAGGTGCTCCCACTACGACAGCTGATCAAATCCTTTGTGCTCCAGCAGACCTAAACATGCCCACTGCCAAAAACACCATGTTGTTTCCTCACGGTCTTGTGTAGAAAGTGTGAAGATTAGTTTATTATATGTAGCATCTAGTTCCGCTGTCATGCCTGAACAATTCAGAGTTATCCCTCCTCGGTCAGTTTGTTCAGTTTGTCTCTTGTCCTGATGCTGTTACCACAGCAGATGTCAGTAAAGCAAATTACACTTTTTTACAAAAGACTTGCAAAAGAGAATGACCCCCACCCCTAGGAGATGAGAAGCTGACCACCCCCCCAACGCACCCGATGCCTACGCTGGGAACATACACACCTGTACACACACACCCTCTCTCCCCACATACACACATATACACATACCCACCTATTCACACACACTCTAACTCTATCCCTCCCTCAATTCAATTCAGTTCAATTCAACTTTATTGGTATGGCGCCATTTCACGACAATGTCGTCTCAAGGCGCTTCACAGAGATCAGCCAATTGATAAAAATAGCCTTATATAGAGAACCAGCAAGATTGCATCGAATCTTGACTCCTATCCAATCTCCCATCCTGAGCAAGCATGCGGCGTGTTGAAATGTTTCCTCACACGTCTCTTCATACACATACCCACTCGTCCACATACATTCGTCTTACCCCTCGGCCCCCCCACCCACAGCCCCACACGTCCCCTATGCTCTCACAGTCACTGACCCATCCACACAAGCCCATCCTCCTTACCCCACTCAGCACCCACCATACCTACACACAACCACAACATCCTCCTCCATGCTCACTGGCCCACACACTTCCCATCAAGACCCCCCCCCCCCCCCCCAGGTTCCAGTACTGGCAGCACCCGGGAAATGGGGGGTGTAAAAATGGCCTCATTGCGCCAACCTACCAACTTCAGATGATTGTGTCATGTGTGTTGTTTGCATTTAAAACTGAGGGACGGTAACCACAACGTGCTGGAAGTGGGGCCACCTAAGCAGCCCCAACCGCCGTGCACTACATGGCCCGCCACTCAAAAGTTGTCCGTATGTTGTCAGTGTATTCTTCTGTTGAATGAATAAGTGTGGTTAAAACTGAAAGCTGACCAGACACCGAGTTAACACTTCGATGACACACTTCCCTCTGGAATGGAAGTTACTAATGGCAGTCGGCTTCCCAGCCTGCTGCTATTAAATGCATGCTAAAAAGCCAAGTAAAAACTGATTTTATTTGGCTTGACAAAAAATATGCTTGAGAGCAGAGTTAAACTGGATATTGGCAACAACAAGATTGTAGATTATGTGCTTTGCACTGTTTTATTTAAAGACCTTACCACGTATCACAAGTTCAGGCCATCTTGGCTTCAACCTGTGATGAACTGTCTTTGTTTTCTTCATTGCAGGAGGAGTAACCTCTGCTTTTCATCACTTCCACACTAGTCTTTCTTTTACTCCTAGCTTTCTTTCTGCTGCTCGATTACTGAAACATATGCAGCCAAAAACAGTAATATTTTTAGCGGTACTGGGGAAGTTTTCTCAAGCCCCAAGCATCTTCTCCCAGCTATCAATATGTATTTTGGGATTATATAATTCCCACCTGACTATAAGTCGCAGAAACAGTCAAACTATGAAAAAAAGTTAAAGTTATAGTATGGAAAATACATTAACTCTGAAATGAAGAGATGAGTACCATCTCTTATGGTGTTGCTGTGCTGCTCCTCTTCTCATATTTTCAACTATTTATTGACTCACAATGTTTTTTAGGTTGTCAGAAATCTGTACCTTTGCCAATTGAAGCTCATTTAACACCAGTGCTCTGAGGGCTACAGTATATTATAAACTAGAGATACTCAGAGAAGGCAGAACACACACAAGTCACTGTATTTTTTCTTTTATTTGTGGGCATTATATTTTAGTTAGAAGATCTAATGGCAAAATGATCCTTATCAATGTTTAGTAAAGAACCTCTTGAGAACCCGTAAAACCCAATTACTTTTTCCATACTCAATTTCTGACCAGTATTTGAATTTTTATTTAATTAAATTCTTTTGAATTATGTTTGTAAATGGGACAGACAAACTAACGCTACTTACTACATGAGAAGATAATATTTATTTAGATTGCATAACAGTGGATTGTTCAGACTGTTTTAGGTAGCGATTACCGGAGATAATTCTGAGAAAAACAGGCAAATTTGTTAATTTAAATGAGTGAAAACATAAACTCCACCTTGAGAATGCGCTGTGGTGTCTTGCAGAAAGGTAAAGCTAGCTAGCTAGTAAAGTTAGCATGTGCAACTTGTATTTCTATTCTAATGTCAGTCATAGCAGATAAACATCTACAACTACTGCAAAGTCATTTCACATTTGACTGAATGTAGATAAAATAAAAACATAGTGTTAGCAGGTTAGCTAGTTTTGTAAACAGGCTTTGATTTGTGTTTGTTTAATGCTTTTAGTTTTTCTTTAGCTAACCCTTACTATGTTGTCTCTTTCTCCACCAACATTGTTATTTACATCTTTGTTGCTTTTTTCCAAGGGAAATGCTAAAAACAATGCTTTGATAGTTAAGCTACATTTGTCCATTCCCAGTTTTGTTGTCATATGCTTTGGTGAAAAGTGTGCTTTATGGATTTATTTAAAGTTTACTGACTCCGAGAAAAGCTCTTATATACTAGTTTTTAATAATGATTAAAATAAAAATCATCACAGCTGCAAGTTTTCCTTCTTTAGTAAAGGAATTATTATCACTGGTTGAGAACAGTCTTTCCAGTTAGGTTTTGGTTGATGTTGATGTGATCATCAATCCTGTATGAGAAACACAGTTAATGTGTGTGAATTGGCAGAGGTTAAAGACTTATGAACTTTTTTTTTCAAGGTTACATTTTTCATAACTTCATGTTTTTGAAAGTACACCTGACTCTCTTAGGAACCCATTTGAAGAAAAATACCGAAACCTTTAAAGGGATAGTTTGGCTTATTTGAAGTACACTTGTATGAGACTCTTTCACAGTCAGTGTATTGATCCCTGTTGGCAGTTTCTTGCAGTTTCTTGGCAGTTTAGAGAAGACCGTATAAGTACCAGCGCAAAGCTCCTCAGAATGTATTTCTATGACCAGGGTCAGTTGTGAAAGATGTTGCAGCCACCCACGATAAATGACCACCTAGACAGGAAATGTGTAATTTCAAGTGCAATTCATATTTTAACAGTTTTTCACAGCTTTGCCTTCGTGGAAGATGCACCTTTAACATTTACAGCATCACTCTTAAAGCCACCAATGTTTAATGAGAATGTAAGTAAGACAAAAAAAAGATCTATAACCTAAAGAAGGATTCTTTGACTCTGCAGCAGAGAGTCCATGGTGAACACATGAACACATGAACAAATGGTCATTTGTTGCAACTGAACAGTTCTCGTGCAACTTTCCAGATGTGAGCTTGATTAGAATTTATTGAGAACATGTTGAGAAATCTGTGATTTAAATAAGTTTGAACTACTTTAATCAGTTTTATTCCTGTATTCTTTGATTGACTTAAGTAAAAGTAAGTAAAACTCAGAACCAAATTATTCAAACACTGCAATTCGAAACGTTTGCAATGTTTTATTTAATAAGAAGAAATTATGATTTTTCTTTTTTCCCCTTCATTCATCCATGAGTTTAAGGAAGTGACCTGTTCTATATCATGGCTTAGCGGAAAAGGTTTTTCTTTAGTCATTATTGAAGCTACAACCAAGTTAAAAAGCCACTGATTTGATGCTAAACATCCCATTTTCTGTTAGATTCAGTCCATTTATGTTTCTTTTGATTTTTCCTGAGATTAAGGCAGGATGGTGGTGGGACAAGCACTGTTGTATCTCAGCAGTCTTATTGCAAATTTCAGTAGTGTGCATACACCGGGTTTCTCTGGGTGCTGAAGCTTCTTCCCACAGTCCTGAAACATGCAAGTCTGGATTACTGGTGATTTTAAATTGACCGTAGGTCCTAGTGTAAGCATGCACAGCTTTTAGTGTTATTTGGCTTCAGTGTTAGCGTTGTGATAAGGAGCAAACCTGTCCAAGGTGTAACCTGTATCTTCTTTCATGCCAGCTGGGATGGACTCCAGACCCTGACAATGCTGAACAGGATGAAGATGATCCCAGCATTTAATTGAACACCATGCAAACAAACAAGTTATCACACAGTTTAAGATTATGTTGCAGAATATTTTGCTGTTTATCACAAATCCCCATCAGTATCAGCAATGATAAAGTGGCAATAGATATTTCTGAAAAGATCATGTAATATGGCTCATTTATAGAAATGCAAATCAGATGGAGCAAAGCCTCATGTGTCTTTTTTTTTATTTTTCCCTTGCTCATTTTTGGGAACCGACAAGCAGGAATAAGTCCTGAAAATAAAGGAAATTACATGTAGAAAATGGTTTGTATTAAATATTTGTATTCTGAGCAGAATCATACAATATTAGATCATTCCAAATCGTTGCCATCTTTAGATTTAGTTATTTAATGCTGGTTTTCTCACCCACTAGCCTGGTGGATCTTTATAAATGAACAGCAGTTTGACAGTACCGATGTAGGTCAACTGCAGACCTGTACATTTCTGATCACAGTACATCTTGTGTAAAGCCTGCCAACAGGTTACCCAGAGACACAGGCTATCTGAGACACTTGTTCAAGATGTTCCACCAGTCAGCTCTGTATGTATTTTTCTCAGGACAGCTGGCATGTTGAATGAAGCCCTCTCCACAAACCTCCAACCTCCCCCTCAAGCCTTGCCCGCCTCCTCCTGCTTCCTTTTGCTCTTTTGGCTGCATCTTTCACCCCCTACCATTCAGCAGAGCTGGCACAGAGACAAGAAGCAAAAAGAGATGGGATGAGGGAATGCGGAGGGGTGGTAGAGGGGGTTTGGACTGGGGGAGGCCAGTGAAAGAAAGCGAATCGGTTGCACCTATAGAGAGCGCCGAGGGGCAACGGGCAGAAATAGGGCTGTTAGTGAGGGGTTACAGTCTGAAAGTGTGAAGTGAGAGTCACTGAGCTGGAACACTAGCCGATAAGGGCACGCTCGTTCTGATGAAGCACTCCCTGTTGGGTTATCAGCCCACCAGGGTTTAGAGTCTGTATGTGTGCTTGTTGAATGTTTATGCACACATTTGTGTTCATGTTGTCCATTTATTTTGTTTTGTGTGCATGCTTTTGTGTCTGCGTGTGACTCTAATGCTTAGCCTGCATGTCCCCTTTAAAAACCTTGCAGCGAGTGTGATTGTCAGACCTTAGTCTGTCAAATGACTCCTTGTATGTGTGTGTGTGTGGCCTCCTCCACATCTGTTTATCTCATTGTATGGGTCCCAGCAGTGAGGGCATGTCTTCACCGAGTCCCAGTCTGCCCATATGTCTGCTGTGATCCGTGAATAACTCTGCCTGCCAGTCTGAACCAGAACCGGCCCTGTGCTCCACACCGCATTGCTCTGATACACAAAAAACACACGCAGACCGACACACTTATTTATGCACACAGGTATTCATGCGTTCTCTGATGCATGCAGTCATGCACCCACACAAATATAAACACAGACATGTGCCGGCACAGATTCGGCTCAGGTAGGTAATTGAGGCATGAGCAGTAACAATTTCCTCTGGGTTAGAAGAGTGACGTTTTCGACGCTGAACACAGCAAAGGGGAAGTTGTTTATAAGCTTTAACGAAGTCTGGTAATAAGGGAAGAGGTAAATAAGAAAAAAAAAAGTTAATAAGCTCTGGGGCAGAAGTTTTGTTAGAACACAGTGGTGAAAAAAAATAAAGACAAACAGGTTGAGATAGATCAAAGTCTTACATCATGATTACTCCTCTTGGAAAATAAGCCACAACAAATTTAACGGCAAGCAAAAGCTTCTCTGATTCTTGCTATGATAGCATCAATTAGCACTTCAAAGCAGAGTAAGGGTTTTCTCCTATCTTTAGATGCCAGTAGGCGTCTTTCAGCCTTTCTGTCAATAACACTCAAAGTTGCTCTGAAGGGAGAACGAGCTGAGGATAGCAGACATGTTCGCTGATATTTCTTATAGAAGTGTCACTTTCCTAATTGGCATCATTACAGCGATCATGAGAGTCATGAATTTAAAATGTCAAGAAAGACAAATGGAGATAAAGCAACAGTTGACAGAATTAATTGGTGCCATAGATGATTTGTTGTGTGTGGGACTGTTGCTTTGTAAATTCTGAACATCACACTCTTCCCAGCTTGGTGGTAGGAGGATGTTCTAATGATGTGCGTGTCAAGGTTTTGCATAGCAGCATTTGGAGATTCAAAATCAGATAAACAGCATCATAAATATTCTCAGTCATCATCATCCTTACAGTTAACTCCAGATGAGAGCAGAGCACTCAGGATTGCTGCGTCCTGGGGAGCATTGACCCTCATATTCCTAGGCAAAATGATTGCCACTGATTGAGATGAGATTGCAATAAAGGAGCACTTCACTATGGAGACTGTACAATTTCCTCCTGTGCTTTGTCAGCTGTACAGATTGAGCCACTGTTCATTATCATGGAGAGGCTGTCGACTGTTTGCAGAATCCGGTGGGAGGCTGCAGGGAGGAGACGCGGAGAGGGAGGAAGTGAAGGGAAGCGGGAAAGGAGGGGGTAAATCAAAGCAAAGTTTGGTAAACTTTCCTGAAGGTCGTCCGAGAGCGTGGCTGGGATGGCCCTGGGGGAGGGCCAATCAAAAGACAGCTTTGTCATCCAATCAAACGGCAGGCGTCGTATCATCTTCAATCGGCAAAACACGCCTGGAGAAAAAAAAAGAAAGGAAATGCGAGCAGGCAGGCTTCAGCCTCTCAGAAGGTGGGTTCAGAGAGATCCTAACCTTTATGTGTACGCTTTATCAGCCACTGGAGCCATTCTGACCTCCACTGCTATTAACCGCCCATTCTGACACACACAAAGTGCAGAACACACTGAAATGCACTTTGTCGCTGTCTTTGTTTTTCTCTTTACTAGCACACATAGGAAATTCAACGCTCCTTCTCACAAGTACACACACACACACCGCTTGGTGCTATGGGGCTGTTTACATAAGGCCTTGCCCTGGGAAAGCACTGTCATGCTGCCAGCAGCGAAAGAGCGAGCAAGAGAGACGGAGAATGCGGAGGGGAGGGAGATGGTGGGTGATGGAAGATAGAGCTTTGCCAGTCTGATGTGCTCACAGCCTCGGGGACCGGCGGTCACTCAGAATGAGGGATGAGGGTGGACGGAAAAGAGGGATGCAGAAAAGGAATGCAAGATGAAAGGAGAAGTGTAGTCCAAGAAAATCCGAACGAGAGAACGGCGGATGTGGATGGATGAGAAGATACTCGAGGGAGGGGGGGGGGGGCAGATACAGTAGATTTAGGAGGAGTGAAGCAGGCCAAACTAAACAGGGCAGAAGAAAGGAGCGACAGGGAGAGAACAAAGGCGGTTAGGGAGAGATTGGAAACAGAGGAGGATGGAGAGACAAGAGAATAAAGCAAAAGAGGGGAAAAGAAGAAAAGGATGGGGAGGGAGGGGGGAGAGGGGTGAGGATTCCCAGATTCCCTTCAGTTTTATGTCTTTTTTTCTTCTTTGAGACTCTTAATCTAAACGAGAAAATGCATCAGCTTCATGTTCACACATTTCAGCCTCTCATGACTCAACTTTGGGCTTGAAAAAAAGTTTATTTATTTAGCCTAAAGATGATTGGGAGAAGGGGGGGGGGGGGATTGTGTGGGACGAGAAAAGATGTACCCAAGGTCAAAACCACTTAAGTGTGTCCCTCTTTCTTCTTATGTAACCCCTCACTTTCTCTCCTTCTCCTTTCTCTATCTGAGCTGCATACTAAGACACACACGCTCAAAACACACACGCGGAAGCATACTAAAGCAGGCGGGAGTGTATCGATTTAGCATGGTGTGCAG
The DNA here is from genome assembly GCA_037177515.1 of Pseudomugil tenellus. Lineage (NCBI taxonomy): Eukaryota > Metazoa > Chordata > Actinopteri > Atheriniformes > Pseudomugilidae > Pseudomugil > Pseudomugil tenellus. The sequence continues at coordinate 17,040,704 of JBAMHX010000022.1, forward strand.
ATTCCCACCACTGCCCCTATACGCAGATTAAAGGGAGAGGAGAGGAACACACACACACGCTGATGCACACACACCTGCAACGACATGCAGCGAGCCAGCTTTTGCTCTCCAAGCTTTTTCCTTTATCAGAGCAAGCGGAGTCATTATGCATATTCATTTTACGCATATTTATGATTAGTTCTCAGGCGTTAAGTGGTTGTGACAGTATTTTCCAAACATGCGAGTTTAGAGGTGAAGCTTTTTAGATTTAATTTAACAGCTATGTGAAGGAGCGCATGTGTAGGTGTTTGTGCGGGCATGTGTGTGTGTGTGTTTGCATAATGATCCGCCCTCTATGTTACTGCTTCTCAGGGCTCTCAGCATGCCAGCTGTTATCCCCTGCTGAGGGACTGTACATACACATGCACATGCTACACCAACACACTCACATGTCATGCCCCCCCTGTGTTTAAACACTATCTGTCAACAGTGCACTTCTGTCTTCCTATCGGGTCAGAGCAATGAGATGTGTGTGTGTGTGTGTGTGTGAGCCCTGTGTGGTATCTGCTCGCTCTCCTGTGAATACACTCAGTGGGCCACACCATTAGTGGCCCACTGGACCCTCAGATACCCCATCTGCAACCTCAACAGGAGCTTTTACTGGCGTCCATTGAAGGGACACAGCACACTCTGCTCCGTTAAAAGCATTTAAAATTATTTTTGTGAACTTTTTTTTTTTTTTTTTTTTTTTTTTTTTTTTTTTTTTTTTTTGTTCCCCCCCCCCTCCAAGGCTGTTTTTTTTTCC
>JBAMHX010000022.1:17051277-17064296 GCA_037177515.1 Pseudomugil tenellus
GTGTGTATTTGTGTGTCTGCACATTTTAGATGTGTCTTTGTTTGTGTGTGTGTGTGTGTGTGTGTGCGTGTGTGTGTGTGTGTGTGTGTGTGTGTGTGTGTGTGCGTCCAAGCACGTCTACACTCAGGCAGTTGGAAGTGTATGTGTGCATTGAAAGGAAAGGCTGGAGGCTTTCTGTGTGAGTGTGTTTCTTTCTTTTCCTCCCTTAGCGAATGCCTATTTCTAGACCGGTTGGAGGGTCAAGGTTTGGCCACCGATGGAGAAAAGCTGTGTTCCCATTTAAAAGGGAGAAAAAGCTCTTGCTCTCTCTACACAATGAAAAGAAGTCCGAACACACATCATCCTTTTAAAGCTTTAACCCTTGCTCAACACTGCAGCTGTTTTTTTTCTCTTTTTTCTTTTTCTGCACAGACTCTTCTGAGACCAGAGAGCTGATCATTAAGTCAAACTGTTAAAATAATTTATAAATATGTGTTTAAACAAGCCAGAGGCAGCGGTGCAACGTGATGAAACAGAGATATAACCCTTCACCCATCTCATTGTTCATTACAGAAAAGTGTCTGCTGCGGCCAAAAAGGAGAAAGGCGGGGGGGGGGGGGCATTATTAAGTATCCTTTTCATTTTCAGAATACGATCGGATTAAAAATCAGCTCTTTGATATGAGTAACACTTGGTGATCTTCAGATAAACTTCACTTTGTTTACTTTGTTTGAGGGTTTTTTTTATTAAGTGTCCCATATTATGACCCCAGTGACTCACACCATGACCTACAGGCTAACCAAAGCTCCAAATCCATTAGGCTGTAGACAAACAAGACTGGGGACATCACCTGTAGGGACATTCTGAAAGTCTTTGTGTTTACCAGACGATGAAATACGCTTGACAAGAATCAGTCTCACAGCAGAGTGCAATAATACTCATAAGAGAAACATGAATTTATTTTGTGGATAAATGTATAAAATTGTAAGTGAGCCATAAAAAAGTCCTATTTGGCTTTTTGGTTTTCAGAAGGAACGATGGAAAACAGGAAATTCATCAGCAGGCTGCTTTATTTGTGGCTCCTCTACACTTTTTTTTTATTTTATTTAATTTTGTTATGTTTTTTTAATTTAAAATTTGCTATACTTAGCTTTCATTTTATTTTATTTATCAATATTTATTTATCTAATTATTTAATTTTCTGTTTGGTCACCAGGAGATGCCACTATTTTCTGTTGTTTTAATATACTTGAACTTCCATCCATCCATCCATCTTCTACCGCTTATTCCCGAACAGGGTCGCGGGGGGGCTGGAGCCAATCCCAGCTACACAGGGCGAGAGGCGGGGTACACCCTGGACAGGTCGCCAGCCTATCACAGGATACTTGAACTTGTTTATGCCTTTTTTTGTTTGTTTGTTTTTTGTTTGTTTGTTTTTTGCAAAAACAAATATATGATTAGATTCAGGGAACATCGGGTTTTGAATTAAAAGAAAATGTTCAGAAAGACTTCACATTTATTGGCCCAAAGAAATATGAATAATTTAGTTGTGAAAGTGTCTTTACTACTAAGTTCTTTACTGAGTTTGAAGAAAACAAAACAGGAGTTTATGAATCTTACTCCTCTTCCTGAGATACGATTTAGAGTAGAACCACACTGATCTCATTACAGCATTAAATAACTATGTCGGTCCATGGAAGAAAATATCTGTTTTTCACATAAAACTTGTACATTAAGGTTGTACTTTACATTTCTGCTAGAGAAATCCAGATACAGGTGATCTAAGATTCTTCCTACATCTGTCAGGTGTAAACCCCAAAACCAGCAAACAGGATGCAGAATCATAGAAACAAAGGCAAATAGCCACACACTCATCGATTGGGCACTGGATGGAACTGATAAATGATATAGTAGGATATGAGAAAACAGCATCCAGACTGTCGGAACAAAATTTATTCCTCAAATCATGGAAACTCTATAAATTACTCAGCAAATCATAATTACGTGGCATTGATCCTTTTTGCCACATGCACTGGTCACAATGTGTCAGCAAATTTTGCTCTATAGTTGACATGGAAGTATCTATGCATAGGTTTCCTTTTGTATATTACCTTTTAAGCTCATTCACTTGTATGTATCTCACAGTATAATCTCTGTCATGTATATGATGTTGTATAACCTGCTAGTTGAAGAAAAATGCTTGGATTAGCAATATTATTTCACATTTAGAAGGTTCAGAAAATATTCTAAAAATGCATTTGATCTCTGTTTGTTGTGGTAGTTAAACTGATGGACACAAAACTAGAAATAAAAAGAGCAAATTATGTTTACTGTGCTGACTATAGATGCAGTTTAAGCACAAGCCACTTGACATGCACTTTGTGCTACATACTGCAGCTAATAAAGCAGCTAAACAGTTAAATGGATGAAATTTTGACAACCAAGCTTAAAGTTTAATGTTAAGGCTTAGAATTAAAATGGTTCAGTTCAAGTCGACATTATTACTGTAGGTCTTCCACATTTTATGTTTCTCATTTTTTTTATCCGTCCATGACTATGGCTCTGCTATATTTTGGACAAGTGTCTGAACCAGCTAGAGTTGCATCAATCACAGATGACAAGTTGTTCAGAATACACACTATTCCCTGTCTTACTGCAAGAACTCAATACTGCTTCAAGCCAAGAACAGCTAAGGCTGGCAGCAGCCTAATAAAAAATAAATATTAAAATGACAGGCATCTGGTGAAAATGATTTAAACTTCTGCAAAGAAAAGCCCGAGAAAAGGAAAACCACATAGATGCTATTGATGTGATCTATTAAAATAGATAAGAGTCTTTAGGTCATGTGAGTCATTTATATCGCAGACTTATTACCAGGTGAACCAGTTAGGGAACAACTAAAGGCTTATTTTCATTTGTTGTACCTCTGTATAGATTTTTACTTTTAGAAATTTAATAAAAACAACCCATAGAGTATGATTATTGGCTGTCTGTGATGTTATGTGTTTGGCATCAGGTAAAATAAATTTGGCAATTAAGAAGAGCTTGGATTTAGTAGCGAGAAATAAGCTTTGATTATCTTTAAGCTCTGGGAGTTCATGTCCAAAATTTAATATGCTCCTATTAGCCATATCTGTTTAAATGGACAAGTTTCAGCTGCAATATCTGCCTTTAGTTTGTTTCTCAAGCACCACAATCAGACAGAAATATGTGTTTGATTCGACCTTCATACTGAAAGGAATACAAACCTGAGATAATGCAGAACTGGACTGAGATAGAAAGCAATTTTGCCTGATGGAGTCTAACATTCACCATCAGTGTTCATCAGTTCAAGGTCACTTTGAAAAAGATCTCCGATTATTGCTGTTAGAATGCTGAATAAACCCCAAAGTAAGCAGAATTTAAATGACAGGCAGCTTTTCAGCCCTGTTTGTGGTGCTGTAAGGAATATGCAGCATAATTGCCCTCATTCCTCTAGTTGGCATCACCTGGCAGATGTATTCAGCAGAAATAATGTGGGTTGCATTAAATTGCCGAAAATCCGGAAAATAGAAAAAACCTTACTTATTCAGAGTGCATGAGTGCCTTCATTTGGATGCTCATCCTGACATTACTCACATTAGTCATTTGGAAATGCTGGATATATTTCGGCTGCAACTTAGGTGATGATTCTGAGCCCTTCATTTCATCCCAGAACTCGCTGATTGTAATGCGATGATGAACTTCAGTGCCATATTTAGCTGCAGCCTCCATTTAAACCGAGCTTGCTGCCAGCGAATAAGATCGAAGGTCCATTTCAGTGCGTAAATTCATAACTCAGTAAGTGATTTGCATTGACTCGGCTGTGATGGATGGGCTCAAAACAAGTGTATGAAAAACATTACTGCAGGACATTTTTTCACAATTTGCTCCTTCATAATTTTAGCGTGCTGGGTGAAAATCAGCTCTCTGCACACAGCAGTAGCTTTTCAGCTGGATGAAAGCCTTCTGCTATCACAACCACAGTTCCTCCAGGCTAGGTTGAAGTCATAACCAAGATCGACTGTTTATGGATTTCTATGTGTGTGTGCCCATTTGTGTGTTTGTGAATTTGTGTGCCGTGAGTATTGATGACTATTTAGGGAAAAAAAAGACCAAGTAAGAGAGACTCAGAGGGAGATGCAGTGAGTCTCTGTGGAGTGGTTTTGGTCATGCCGCTTGAACACTCTGATTAATGCTCATAGAGAGAGAATGAAATGGCTGAGAGGGAAATTTGGGGAGAAGATCTTCGTGGAAGATGATCACAAAGAAGGAGAGAGAGATGTGTATACTGTATGTGTGTGGGGGGTTGAGTATAGGCAGGAGATGGAAAAGATTAGACTGAACATATGTTGATGAGAAAAGGAAAGTGAAATTGTACACCAAGAAAGTCTAATTTGGATGATTTGCTGAAGTCTGGTGATTAATTTGCTGTTTTAGGAATTTTATTTTTAAAACCTAATTTTATACTTTTTGTCTTAGTGTTTGGGATATACCATATTTGACATCCTCCTTTCCAACTTTAAACCTCTTAGTGGATCATCCACTAACATGACTGACAGCGAAACAAGGAGTAACAAGCAGATAAGTGTGTTTGCATGCATGCAGAGAGCTGGATTACTTTTTAATAAATCTGGTTAATTAGGCTAAAAGTACTATAATAACATGGACATTGGTAATCTATTGAAAGCTTATGTCCAGCTTAATTGTTGAGCCTTTTAGAAACATTTTTATCCAACGAGGTTGTCTTAAGGTCTTCATCTTTTACATACATTTTAAAACAGTCTCACGAAAAACTCTTTGTTATGCACTCAAATAAAGGTACCAGAGATATGAATATGTTTATGATACTGTTCTGATCATTTTTTGCTACAATTGAGTATGATAAAAACGAAAACTAACGCCTCGCGTTCATAAAAGACCCATTAAGGGCTAAAGTCTGACACCTTTTACATCCATATACAATGTCTAGTGAGTCGGTAATGAGCTAAAGTTTTACAAAGAAGCAGGATCGTCTTGGAGATTAGAAGAATGGACATGGCTCTTGTTACGAAACTGGGAGGACACATCTTACACTTTTCAATAATGTAGTATAAGCAGTGCCTTTTAACAATGCTGCGAGTCAACATAGTTGATCATCTTTAAGTCATTTTGTTCAATTCAGCATTTTCCATTTGAAATGAGATTCCCCCCTCTAAACAATGCATATCCTAAACACGTATTTTGTAAAAAATTATACTACCTTGTCAAGTTTTTGTACCCAAATGATTAATGAAGGACGTGTCTCAGTCTGTACATGACAAAAGATGGGAAAGAAAATCAGGCCATGGTAAATCTAAATTTGTTGAGCCATCTGTGCACAACAGTATTACACACTGGCAGCGACCGCTGCCTCATTAGGAGATAGGAAGGATGGCAGTAGAAAAGGGCAGCGTGTCCACAGAACCTTTTAGCAGAAACAAGGACAGGGTACCAGTGAGTCCATCATCTTGAAGCTTTATCAACAACCTTGCATATCACATGAAAGTAAAACAACAGCTTTCACAAGCAGCATTCATCAATCTGCTGCAACCAATATGATAGAGAAACGACAGCTTCAGTTATCTTCCATTATCTCAGTTACCACGGTGACAATGTGCAAATAAGATGAGTGGCTTAAAAATAGAAGCAGTGATGGCGTCGGCACCTTTCTGAAAAGTTCTGACATTGAGTGTATTTATGAGTATACGGCTCAACATTTCCTCTTCATGAATCTTAAAGATGAACCCTCATCCCTTCATTATGGAATCAGCATGTTGTATAGAGTGAACCCAAACTGGGTTGCGTAAACAACCAGTTCAGTTTTTCTTACTGTCTGTTACTGATATCTCAGAAACACAAGCTATTCGCCTCCAAACAACTTTCCTTGTTAATGATTTGGTTGGAACTATACATTTGTTACCTCATGCTCTTTAAGAAAAATCTCAGTTTTGGAAACATTAGCCAATTTATTACCAGATATGAAACTGTTCATTATAAGTGTTTTGTCTCTTTCATAAAAGAAAGTTGAACTACAAACTAGACTTAAGCCATCAGAAGCGACAGCTATGTGTATATCCGTAAACGCCCCCAATTCTCCAGTCCTTGAATAGACACAATACAATAATATAAAGACACACATGTTCAGTCACAAAGCTCCACCTGGTGTAGAAACTTTGAACCAGTCCGGTATGACGTCAGGACAGGATGCATCCTGAGGTCATAACCTTTCATTTGCACATGATTCAAGGTTTGTGAGACAAATAGTTCCAGAGATATAACCAAAAATCAGATTTTTTGTGAATAAAGCGCCACCTGGTGGGAAAACCATAAATCCAATAATCGTGAAATTCCATACAGACCGTTGTCTTGGGCACCTAAACAGCTATACTGAGTATCAAAATCCAATTGTAAATAGTTCCAGAGATATAGGCAAAAATCTGATTGTTTGTGCACCTTAAATCCCAAAATGGTGAAATTCGATGCAGGTCGTGCTCTTGGGGACCAAAAGATGTACTTCGAGTATCAAATTCCAGTTGTGAAAATTGTTTGAGTTATCGCGCTCATATGAAGGATATCCGGCGGCAGTCGTGATGAAAACATAATATCTTCGACACTTTGGATTCGGGGATAAAATGATATAATTTCATTTGTTGAATGCAGATAATAGATACTCTAGCAAACCTGCTTCCGCAAAAAAAAGCTTCTGTCACAAGGCTTGAATATAAATGTTTTCTCAAAGGTAGACAGCATTTTACAAGTCATTTAATTTTACTTCAGTAAGACATCAAATGACAAAAAAATCTTGCTCTAAATGCATGCATTACCTTGCAGATTTTGTAGCACTTGAATTTTTCACAAGTATTTGGTGATGTGCAAACAGTTTAAGGCTGATTCTACAAAGAGCATATGTAAAAGTGTTCATTATCTGACTGAAATGGGTTTCAGGCTTGAAGAATCATTTTTCGGTGGGAGATGCAAGGTTTTCCGAGAAGAGGAATTTAAAGGAGACAGAGAGAAAGGAGGGGGGAGGCGGGCAGGATTTTTTTGTGAGATCAGTAGCAGGCAAGAAGATGAGAAAAGAGGGTTTGGGCACAGTGGGATTACTCCAAGATGTGGAGAGTGGGAGACAGGAATACAGAAAGACAGCAGGGGAAGAGACACATTGATGGCATTTTTTATTCTTTGGCAGAAAAAAAGGAGGATGTCTTTTTGACATGTCCTCCTCTTCTGTTTACAGCAAATTAGGCTTATACTCTACTCGTCCATTTTAATATTTCAATGGAACGCCTTAGCTTTGATTGCGTCACACCTACACCCATAACAATATTTCAATAAACTGCAATGTCACAACATTTATTTCCCTCCAGAGTTGCATTAATTATTAGCCAAGATCGGGAAATGATGATAGGAGAGTGTGCATATTCTCCCGTTGGGGAAATTTGCTCTTAATTCATGTCTTGCTGAAAGGTCCGACCATAAGGCTCCTAAACTGATGTCATTCTGACCTTAGTAAACCATCTGCAAGGCCGGCATCCTTCCATCTGGAAAATGTTTAGACAAGACCTCCCTTTTTATCTGTCATATCCTAAAAACAGGCTCCAGACTGACCCACACAACCAAAGTCTTTAAACGAAGGTGTCACTAAGTGACTAGGGCAGAATAGCTTTGGACTTCTGTGTGACAACAGATCTCTGGAGGGATTCTCCCCGGGTTATAACCTTGTACCTTGTCAGTCTGTCTTTCATGTATTGTCTCACTCCATGTTTCAATGTTTAATGTATGTTCAACGTCTTTTATTCTTCATTATTAAATTTATATTCTTCCCAATCTAAGAAACCAGTCTCCTCATCCTTGACAGGAACAACGGCCATTTCACTCCCTGAACCACTCTTTCACAATCTGAGTCCAATGAATCCTGGTCTTGTCATCTAGGAACTTGTCTGTGGTATCAGGGCTGAAAAACAGAACAACACAGTCATTCAGTATATTCAGGTAGTCAGCACACACACATTCTTTGGGCGGACGCTGCTGAACCTCAACCTGACCAACTGCAGCAACCCCAGATCATAGCCTGCCCCCCCAGTTTGGCATGATGGCTGCATAGCTGTATCCTGACATTTCCATCACTATCCTCCCAAGTTGTCCTATTGGTTAATGAAACTAAATATAATTTTTATTTAGTTTTTTTTATTTGCTTCTTTTGTGTCTTATATAAGCTCCTGATGATTTTTGTTTTCCTATTTTGTGTTGTGTTTCTAAGTGTAGTCGTAGTCAGTTGTCAGTGTTTCTGTTTATATATTTTTAAAAAATTACTTTCTGTATCATGTGTCTTACTTTCATCTTTCTTCTCTCCTTTCAGTTTCGGTTAATCCTTTTTTGCACCCAACCCTCCACCCTGCTGGCAAGATCCAGCAATATCTTATAAATTCAATAATTCTGTCATTTTTATGTTCATGATATCTTTTAGGAGTAAATACAGTGTTTTGCAGAAGATGATATCAATGCTGAAAGATCATGGAGATCTTTCCATTTGAGCTTTCTATGAAAGCCTCACCACAGAATACTCTTCCTACAGTACATTTATGGTTACTGGTCTAACTCAAAATACCCATAATCCTATCTAGAAAACATTTGTTAACGCTAACATATTGATATTACAACTAATCACTAAAGTCAATTTAGCATTAAGTTACGAGTTGTTAAACGTGTGTTGCATTGCTTACCTACATGCATGGTCCTTGCTAACAAAGAGCTTTAAAGTAATATCACAGAACAGATAATAGGTCAGAATCTGACCCATGCTTGAAAAAACATTGAATCTGAGCTTGAAGCCAAAAGGATGAACTTTTGCTGTGCTTCATCTTTTCTATTGAAGACGATACTGTGAACAGAACAGAGACCACAGTGAATCAATTTTAGAGGTATTGTGTGGTATTTTTTCCCCAAAACTGCAGTTTTAGTTTAAAATAATTAAGTTCTGATTGAAGATGTGGTGAGAAAGTTGATTTGGTCAACAAGTAATAACATTCTCACTACAGGGTTTTCCTGCATTCCACCAATTTCTTATGATTCACAACATTTTTTTCATCTTTAGACATCATGTGGTCCCTTTCCCAGTTTCCCTAAAAACTTACTACCATCAAGTAGGTCCACTTCACTTTACGAGTCAGCAGAGATGTGTGGAGATGTACCAGCAGGCAGGCTTAAAAAGTCTGTCTGAAGCCTTTTTCACACATCCTCTGCAGCCCTGAAGGGTTTTCTTAGACCTTTTCATAAGGGACTTCATGTGAGAATAGAAATGTCTGAATCAGAACACTAAAGAATTCTGTGCGTCTCTTTTCACCTGTACGAAATGGAATTAAAAATATTTTTTCAATACCAGGGGGAAATTGCAATATTGCAAACAAACATGCATTGTAAGTAGAAATTAAAATAAAGCCTGACATAATTATGGATTAATAGGGAGGCTTATTCAATATTGTTAGTGTGCTGTAATGTGATTTCCTCTGCATTTCATTTGTACAGTATTCAGGCTCAACTCCAGAAGTCTTACCATTTGAGAATGCATCTCACACAGAGAACATCCTGCTGTGTTGTGCATGTGTGAATAGGCAACCAAGGGCTGATGCTCATGTGTGAAAATGGCTTAAAGACCTCTGATTATTCTTCACACAACTACCTGCCCTACTTTTCCTACAGCATGCACAATAATACAATCAATAATGTAGTGTAACACTATTAAAAGAATTCAAGGACTTTTTCCATAGCCTTCAAATTTGTTGCTTTATAATACATTTAGTGAATACTTTGGAAAACTTTGCTTTGGTGTTTTAAACTAGTTTGTGATGGTTATATTTTCCTGTGTATTGGTGCAGGTCCTGACCAATCAATGGGTCATATATAAAGTGTTCTTCAGAAGTAATACACCTGTTGCTTACTCTACAGTTGTTGATCCTTTTTACTTAAGAACTGGCTCTTGTATCACTTTCAAACCGAATAGTGAGAGCGAGAGACTGTCATAACTAGATGCTCAAAGAAATGTTTTGAGGGAAAATGACCATCAAGATGCAATGAAAGGAAAAAAAGAAGAAAGAACAGTGCATTCTCATTATTGGAAGCAAAAACCACTGAGATTCTCTCTCTGTTTTGAACCAGACAACATTCAGCACATATGGCTACACTTAATGAGGTGAGACCTGAGTATGGGTATGTACCTGTGTACGTCCATTTGTGTGTGTATGTGTGCATTTCTCTTTTTAATTTGCACATAAAACCTTGGCCATGCATACTGCTCTGTGTGTGTCTTCGATTTTTGTTTACATGCTGATGCTTAGGTGCATGTCGACATGTGGAAACGCATGTGTATGCCTGTGTGTGTGTCAGTAAAAGGAGTGTGTATTTTAATTGGACTCCATTCGAGTGTTTAATTGCTCATTAGAGATGCTGCAAAGCAATCTATACACCAGCTTTCCCCGTTCACTCCCTCTGCCCTGTGTGACTTCCAACCCACAGAAGCTCAAACGCTTTGACCCAAACTACATGGATTAGTTCACCTTGTCAATCTGGATCAGCCCATCCATATTAGAAGAAGATTCTTCAGCCAACGAGCGATGCTAATGCAAGATAGACAGCTGATAAGTTACTTAGTTTGACACAGTGTCACTGTGTTTGTATGTAATATCAGTAGGCAGTTTTCTCACATTTACAGAGGTGATCAGTTAACGATCCAGTCAGTCAGCAGCCTGACAAGCCAGACAGTCTTTTAACTGCCTCAGGTCGGTTACATAATCACGTTGTCATGACATCTGCTTAAATGTCAGTCAGACTGGAAACCGCAGGGTTGAAAAACTTTAAAAGGTCTTTCTAAAGGAAGGATGCTAATAAACAGGTAAGACAGGTAAGAAACAATTAAAACAGCATAGTTTAGAGATTTGCAAAGTTATTATTTTAGGCTATTTTATGAGAATAAAACTTGTTCTGCTTGGCAGACACAATAATTAAAACTGCATCATGAAGCCAACTCTACAGCTCCCACTGCTGCCTTTGTGGCCAACAGATCCAAATCCCACATCTTGGGAAAAGACCCTCATAAGACAAGAAGACTGATACAAGAATATCATTCACTCCCTCTGTCAGCTTGTCATTGCACTGCTCTGTCAAGTGCTCCTCTGATCTGCCTCACTAACTCATCTTGCATGTCCATCCTTCACAAGCTTTACTACAATATCTCCCTCACTCCATCTGTCTGGCTTTGAGTGTGTAGGGGTGTGTTTGCGCCAACACATCACCAAGGTGACAATTTAGTTTCCAGGGGACCTACAGATGATATATTTCCAAGCAGGTTTTCTATGTTAATTCAGTCTGTTGGCATAGGACTGCATGCATCTGTCTGTATGAGCATGTTTGCATCTGAGTGTGTGTGTGTGCGTGTACTTACAGCATTTCTGTGAATTTGTCAAGAACCGGCACAGGAGGTGCTTAATCCATAGGGGGCCCATGTTCCCCATCTTGAAGAAATACATAATAACCTTTCAGAAGTGCTGAATGTCACCGCAGTGATCTATGAGTGACATTATTTGCAGTGACAGAAGTGGAACTTGTCAAAACAACACGACTTGAGCTCGGGAGTGTGTGTTGGTTGCAGGGTTTGATGGTTTCTTTTTATGTCTGCTGGAATACACATATATTATGATATGCCTTTCAGTTGCACATTTTCATTTTTTGTTGTTCACTCGTGTTTACACAGAAGCGAGGATCAAGAGCTGATTTGCATAATTAAACATGTGCATCTGTGCTTACAGATCCCAATATTTCCCTGTGTGGTAATTTGGCTCTTCACTGCGCCACATGTGTCAATGGATTCTCTCAGGATGTGTCGTGTGTGTCATTAGCTCTTCGCAGGCTTGTATTCCAGCATTGTATATCTATGGTGGGTTTGTATATGTTTGTGTAACGAGAGGTAATATTTATTCTTCCTCACATATCTACACATCGGCTGCAGTGCTGCAGGAGGCTCAGTAGGAAACAACGCTATCAGAAAGGAACACTTCATGCTGAGCGAAAAGATGGGGGTTTGTCTGTGTGGATCAGTCGTTTTAAACATTCAAAAAGTACAAGTAAAAAGTAGAAGAAGGCCTGGTGGGAAGAATGAAGAAATATATATTGATGTGGAAGAAAGTTAAGACAGGAGAGAACAGAAGGAGACAGCAAGAGGGGGGCAATGAATGTCGTAAAAATTGAAATGGGGAGATGGTGAGAAGGTCTAAAGATGCTGAACTGCTCCTCAAGGGAAAGTGATAGAAGAAGAAAAGTGGATGGAAAGCAAATAAATGAAGGCGAAGTGGGTGGAGATGAAGATTGAAGGGAAGAAAGCAAAGAAAGGGAGCAAAAGACAGAATGAGACAGGAGCAGATGAAGATGGAGAGATAGAAATGGAGAGTAATGCAGTGTTAATTTGACTGAAGCTTGGGTGCAGCAGACTGGGACAACAACGTGGCAGAGCCCACTTACAGACACACACAGTGAGACTGCCTGCAGTTTCTTTTTGCCAAAGGGCCAAATGTGGGGAAATTGTGCAGGATTCATGTGCCAGATATGAAATTTTACATTTTATAGAGTCCACATCTTCATTTGGCCAACATGATGTGGAATTTCCTAAAGTTTGCCAGCAACGCTGGAACGGTCTGTAAAGTATGTGTGTGTTATTGACAGGAACAGACTGATGATAAACTCTGTGCTGGCAGAATAAATTACTTACTTTGCCTACAGGTAGAACCTGGCAACGTTAGGTAACGTTTTTTGCCTTTAACTGGAGATGTCAAGATGAATTATGTGTGTAAAAATTGGAAATCGATGCATATTTCATTCATCCAGCCGTCCTTGAATCCCCATTTTTTTAAATATATGAATTGATGAATAAGATCCCAGCTTATTATTATTATTATTATTATTATTATTATTATTATTATTATTATTATTATTATTATTATTATTATTATTAT
>JBAMHX010000022.1:17064450-17074803 GCA_037177515.1 Pseudomugil tenellus
TTATTATTATTATTATTATTATTATTATTATTATTATTATTATTATTATTATTATTATTATTATTATTATTATTTGTCCACTCAAGCTGCTACGATTTCCAGGGTCAGAGTTGCTGTATTATCTGAACTGTGATGTTCAGGTAGATGCTGTGAGCAGTTGTTCTGAAAACACGCTGAAGGCTTTGTTGTTTGATCGTCACAGTACTTTCACCATGTAGAATTGTGTTTGAGTCCCTCCTGGGAAGAGGGTTTGACTCCTCTCTTTGACTTCATTACAACATTTGTTGCCATGTAATCCAAACAGCTGTGAATCATTCGACTCTGTGTGTGAATTGTGCTGCTAGAATGGGATACAAATAGATAAGGCAACCTCACGTAAGCAACCTCACATAAGAACACTACACAGTTGTTGTACTAGTGCCCAAAACTGCCAAAATCTATATCATGCTTAAACTGATTGCTTTCTCCAGAGATGCTGCAGCAATGTAAAACACAACATGCAAACCAAAACCAAAGCATGTAAATCACATAATGAACCATTAAAAATACAGTGAACACACATAATCTGCATGCTATGACCCATAATGGTTCGTTTTGAATCAATGAGCTCTAAGTGGAATAATGTCAGCTGGATGTATGACATCATGTTCAGAAGTAAAGCGGCAATATTAATGTGCTATTTCAAGTCCAGTTTGGTTTTCATCTGACACTAAAAGCTTACTGGCCCACCACCCCCATGCGTTCTCAGGATGGTGGACTGAATCAAAGAGATTTGATCCAAGTTGTGGCTTTTTTATCTTTTATTTTATTTTTATGGGTTAGTTTATATGAACACAGTTAATGTGAATTAGTCTAATCTGGGTCCTGCTGTGAATTTCTACAAACTGGATTATGATTATAGAGCAAATAATGAAAGTGAATTGGACTGGATCAGTAAATGTTTTGGGATGTCATCCATCCATCCATTTTCTATACCACATCATCTAATTCAGGGTCGCGGGTAGCTGGAGCCTATCCCAGCAGTCATCAGGCCAGGGGCAGAGTACATCCTGGACAGCTCGCCAGTCCCATTCTCCTAGTGTATATCATAATTAACACCTTTATGCTTATGTTATGAAGTTGTGATTACTAATTCTATTGGAGAGGATATTTGCCAGTAAAGCTGTGCTTGCCTTCTGTTACATTTGGGAAAATGCTCTGCTAAGAATATTTGTGCATCAGTTCGTTTTTCTTTTTGTTAATTTTCCCTGATGAAGACTGTGTATTCTTAAATGTTGCATCTTATTATAAATTTGATCATTTAAGGATGCAGACATCTTCTAGTCTGTTAAACCATTATTAAATATCTCTTTATCGACTGGAAAGCATTCAGACTGACATTGCACATTTAGAGCAGTTTTTTCTTTTAGACCGGAGCGTGAAGGCCATGTAGCAGAAGTGACAGATGGGAATCAAGTAAGGCTGGATGGAGATAAAGGTGACGTAGAGAGACAAGGGAGAAAAGCAGAGACTGAAGATCACCTTGATGTTGGTTGGTTGATTCAGCCTGCTGTTTAGGACGCAGGAAGGTGTGGTAAACATCCGAGGCTTCCCCAGCCGCAAGCTTTGATCACAGTCATGCTGAGAGATGATGTTGATGAATGAATGCTAAAGAGTGGGTACAACACACAGACTTACAGACTATCATTACTGTAAATAGGGAAACTTACATCTACAGTCCATGAAAACACACAAAAACAAACATGTTCCTATTCTCCATCTTTTATCTCTGCATCTTTAGAATTTTCAAAGACATGCAGATCTAACTTCCACGCTCATTTGCGCCATTTTTTTACTGAGGCAGATGTCCCCCAGCTGTATTTCACTAACCTTACTGCATTGCATTACTGAGGAGAATGCAAGATGTGTCCTTGGCATTCCACTCATGATATTCCACTCTTTTTTTTATGGAGACATTACTGTGTATTGATTGCATAAAACATAAAGTTTTGAAGCTGTGTGCCTGGTTTCCATTTTTTTGGTAATTTGATGTCTGGAAATTATATTGACTGTCAATATGATACAAATTAATCTTTCTCTGGAAATAAAAGATAATCACGTTTTTCACCAACACCATTTCTTTTCCTGTTTACACAGACTGAGTGAAAGGATCAGTGAAGTTGCGTAATTTACTTTTTCTCAAAACCTATTCTGCACATATTTTTCTGTTAATGCAAATTAAACAGATTTACTGGGAGTCACAAGTTTGGCGTTGGTGTTATGTTCAACTCTTTGTCTCAAATGTGTCTGTTTTATATCATTACATTGAGTCACTGCAGGTAAAAACGTGGATATGTTAACTTATTGCAGTAGATCCTATATTCTGGGGGTCGCGAGACAATTTCAGGATGTCACTAGATGAGTGTCAATATATCTTTTTTGTTTAAAAATAACATTGCTTATTTTTATTTTTTACAAGGACTGTCAAAATTAACCATAAATACATAGATAAATCTGGATGTTCAACAAAGTTCACATGCCAAATTAAAAAACTGATTGTTTTAGTGAGAGAAGCTGGTTTGGGACTTATATTGCTATATCTTAGATAAAAAAAAAAAAAAAACACTTTATTATTTTTATTTATAAAGATTCTGAAAATATTCCAGCCTTACATGTTAAAGATTCAACGTCTGATATATCACATTTGGTTCAATTTCAAATCATCTACAAGATTACATAATAGTAACACAACTAGGTAGAAGAGCAGCTTACAGAGGGACAGTTTCTCAGAGGTAAAGTTAGTTTGTAATCTCAGACAAACTGTGAAATTGCAAAGATATAATATTCTGATATTTTAACATATATGGTCCGTAATATTGCCAAAAGATTGAGAGAATGTTAGACGTCTCTGTGTGCTGTATCAAGCTAAAGATTGTTATCAGATGCTTATAATATCTGTTCGGTCAGATGAGACTTTTTTTTCGCCATTAATGCTGAAGGGTATTTACAGGTTTTAGAGCTTATGCTATTATCCAGATCACATCCAGGGATTTGCATATTACAGTAACAAAATACCTAAAGTGATGACTTACTGTAGTTACTACAGCATGGCTTGAAAACACGAGTCCTTGGACCAGCCGGACCCCTCTGCTGTCCACTTTTATTACCGAGTAAAAACATTGAGCACATTAAGAAATGCGAAATGCTGCAGAGACATTGAGCTTGAAAGCAGATTGAATCTAAAACACAAAATATGCGTTTTTCTTTCAAAGGTTCAATCACTAATCTCCCAATTTCACAACCTGTTGTTAAAATGAAAGGAGATGATACACAGCTGTAAATATGGCTCTGTCACAACTATTTCGAGGAATGCCATCTATCCAATACAAGCTAAACTATTTCATGACATTGTAAAATGCCTCACTTTTTTTCTCTGTTATGAATAAAGTATTAGTTCATGAGATTTGTAAATCATTGCATTCTGTTTCTATTTGCATTTTGCTCCCAATCGTTTTTTGGAATTATGCCTGTGCAATTCATCAAAGCATGTCACCTCTGATTTTTCCGATGATGGGTGATGGGTGTCACTGGACATCATCGCAGTACAAAAGATATAAGCTGAATGACTGAAAAAATAGATTAAAACCCACTTTAAAGAGGTATTAAATTGCTAATTAATAACAACACTGAGATCAAACAGAATTCAATTAATGTTGGTTTTTATTAGTTTTGCACTTTTAATGTGTTTCAGGTTACAATAACACGTTTGAAAGGTTAAAAACAAACGTACACACACCCGCACACACGTATCAAAAGACGTCAATGCCCTACAAAACCTGTACTGCTAATGCACACACACACATGCACATAATTCTTTCAAAGGGAGTAATGCAGAAAGTGTGAGTGCATTCCCATGTCTTTTTGGCTGGTGCACTGTGTGTGTTTAATTCCAAATGACACACAGCCTGCGAGGAGAGATTTTAGAGACACACAAACTGGTGCACACACTAAGATGTGCTGCTAAACAGCGTCAGAATGCAGTCTGAAGTGAGACACACCTGCGTACACAGTTTCCTCTCTTCTCAGTGTATTAAGAATGCAGACGGTGTCACAGGAGCAGGGCAGGGCGCTTAGTAGCTTAATACAACCTAATGTATCCTGGCACATTAGCTCTTTCTGGGATTGAGGACCCTCACTCATCGAGATCCACTTTACAGAGCCACTATCTAACCAGCCACACACACACTTGCATGCTGCATATCCAAAGTGCTAATGCAAAATGGTAGTCTTTTATAAGTGCAACATGTTGTCTATAGCCAAGGCACATCTTGCTCAGATGCAAAACCACACTTGTACAAATTAAAAAGAAATACAGGAAAAACTCCTCCTTCTGCTCTTCCTCCAGCTGGCCTCCATCTCCTTGTATTTTTCTCTGCCTCTTTCTTCCCTCATTTAATGCAATCTCATTATCATGTGTTTCCATGTCCCCCTCCTTTCTCTGTTTCCCTCTTCTTTTGTCCTCCTTGCACACATATTTTCATTCCTCCTCTGCCTTTTCCCTTTGTTTTACTCCCTCGGTTCTTTCCCTTCTGTCCATATATTCTCATTCTGTGCATCACTCTCACTTGTTTCTCTCCATGCCTTTCCCCTTTGGTACTTAATCAGAGTTGATTGGGAGCAGAGAGACCCAAGAGGAGCTCCCCAGTGGATCAATGCCTCTAAATGATCTGTTCGAGGATCCTTTTAAAGGCTACGAAACGTGCTCAGATAGGGCAGCGAACCTTGAAGACGCTCATTTCACATCTAACTCACTTCCTGATTTGCCCTCTGGGAGAAAGATAGGACCGCCATTATGGGGATAATTTGTCCCAAAGCTAAATATCCCTCAAACTAAAAGTGCTTAGACCAAAAATGTCTTCATTCCAAGCAATCAATTACTGCCAAGGTATGGGAGAGAGAAAAAAATGAAGAATTTGCTTAAAAGACTCAATCTGCATGTGTGTGCGCGTTTTATGAGACGATGAGATTGGCCAACAATTCGCTTTGTTTGCACTCATTTGATTGAAGATGGTTTCCCGAGTCTCAAATTTGCAGAGCTTCAAGAAACAAGATGTGATAACACAGCTCAGCTGAATTTTAAATGGATTTGATGTGATGGGTTACATTTGAAATGAAATTGATCGCATTGCCACAGAGGGCAGTGACGAAAGTGATAGATGCAACAGATATGGCCACATGTCTACAAAGAGACTTGATAGTACATTGATACATTTAAACACGTAAAATTTCTGATGATTTCAGAAGAAAAATATAAATGGATTTTTTAGGAGATGCTAAAACAACAAAAGATTATCTAGTCATACCATTGGGATATATGATTTATGGAGCACTGGTAAATAAAATATGTGAATTATCAAATATTTAAGGAGAATGATGTATTATAGTTCTGAACTGATATGAAAGCAAAATTATGCATGAAACAAATGCATTTTAACTCTTGTGGTTAAACAAATCTGCACTTTATATCAAATATTTTCTACAATAACTTCCTAATGGATTCTAATATTCAGAGATAAAGGTATTTTGTTGTGTTAAGAAATGTTTAAGGGATACATTTCAAAGAGACAATCTATCTGTTTCCTCCACCCGCCTCATCCTGTTCAGGATCACAGGGGGCTGACCACTATCAATAGACTTCATCAAAAATGATGAAACTCAGTACAGACAGGAGGTCAACTGGGTTGTACAGCAGAAACAAGCTTTTACTCAGTACTTCAAAAACAATAGAAAGAGGACAAACATCAAAGCTATGCTTCATATCTCAAACGCGCCCTTATCCCCAAAGGACTCCTTCAAATTCCTCAGCATGAACATCAATAACTCTCTGAAATGGAATATCAACACCCACCACATCATAAAAAAGCCAAAGACTGTACTTTCTCAGGTAACTGAAAAGTATTGTCTTAGAAAGCTCCTACAAGGCCATGACAGAAGGGCATTATTGCGTCATCTGTCTCTAGTACGGGAGCTCTGACAGCCACACATGAATCATCTACAAAAGCCTCCCCCCATAATTAGATGCGATCCTCCCACGGTTAACACCTTGTATAGAGACAGCCCTTTTAGCAAGTCAGGGATCCCTCCCCACCCGACACCTCTTGCCTCTTCCTTCTGAGGTGAAGCATCTTTATCCAAACCAAAACCACACAATTCCAAACGATCCACTGAAGCTGTAGGTCGAAGTTGTCACATCTTTGTTTCTGACCTGCGTGTGCTGTAAATGCAGGTCTGAACTGTGATTGGATCCTGAAAGGTTTAGATATTTTTCACGATGCTTTGTCTTATAGCGCCTGCAGTGTGTATTTCTTTCATTCTGTATTTACCCTTCTAACATTATTACCTCCCCAGCTCTATTGCTTGTCCATGATAATAAAGTATTTGTATCTGCCTGTATCTATTGCTGATGATATTCCATATTTTAGTGTAGTCCATGTTTTTGAGCCTGTTTTGGATTATCCCAAAGATTTTTTGTCGTCCTATTAAAAACAGATTAATATGTCAAACCGACCACCACACAGGGGGCCATATTTATGTAAATCTTGAGTAAGTTTCACCCTCATGCTGACATAAATACTGTACTTAAAAAGCACAGTTTGGATATTAATGCACTGCTGAAGATAAATGTAAATAATATAAATGCCTATAAATGTAATTAATCTAACATGAAACTACCACATCTGTCTCTTTTAAATATATTTAGCGTATTTGAAGGTAAACACATGTATTTGTGACTTTTTCTTTTTTCTAATGTACATAGAAAAATGAAGATGCCATGAGAGAAACAGAGTCCAGAATTCTGGAGAGACAGACTGCTTGATGTTTGCATGAAACATGCTGACAATAACAAGAAGCTAGAATATCAATTTTATCTGTGAAGACTGTTTCACTCCAGTGACTTCAATATTATAAACAGAAGTTCAATTCCCATGTAAGCAACTCTGGCATCAAAGCATTAACATAAATAGAACCTTTTTCATACATCTGCTGTGAAAAACACGAGCCATATGTTTTTAATGTTTTATAGCGAAGGCAGTTGAAAAGCAATGGGTGGAGATGTCACTGAGTTCAAACACCATCTTATGTATCTCTATACCTGCATTTTATATCACAAGCTCTCTGACTGAGCGCCAGAAGGAGGACGATGGCGAAAAAAAAGCAGAAATGATTTCTGCACTCCACTGTGTGTGTGTATTTATTAGCATCTCTTATTCACTAACCTGTGACCCACTTCTGCTCGCCGTGTCGACCCCGGTGATCGGCATGTGTACTGAACTAAGTGGACACTCACTATGCACTGCTTTAGGCGTTTGGATAATAATTTGTGCTCTCTAACATCACATGACCCACTTTTCCCGAGTATCATCCCACTAAGCTCATTCAAGCACTCTGACTTGGAAAAAACTTGCATTTAATTCCCATAACTCCCAGCTCACAAGGCTTTATTTGAATTAAATTAACTATTTTGCATATTTTTGTTATAACCAAAGGGATTTTTTTTCAAGGACTTTGCTGGCCTTTCCTTCTTTTTTTCTAAAATTAAATAAATGGATAAATAAGAAAGAAACCCCTCTTGGATATTTTTTCTGTCTGGTGTATTGATTTATATTGTTTGTAAGAGATGAGTTCTTGTGTTGCCTTTGAGCAATGTTTGCAAACTCTAAGGGTTATTGTTTTGTTGCAGACTGTGAACTCTGATTTTGCTCTGAAAATGTGCAAACACACACGAAAACCCTCCAACAGTAATACAATGTCACACAATGATGTTACACGGCATGACTACACTTAGTGGATGCTCACCGTAGTTTTCTCTGTGCTGTGCAATCATACGGAAATCCAATATAAAGAAGGAAGTAAATATTCATAGTCTTTCAGGAAAGTATGGGTTTTCCTCACAACATGTCTTCCACAATTTGATTTAACTTCAACGAACCAAGAGCTCTCCCCACTGATTCCATGTAACATCCCTGAGCCTGTTTGTCGACCTTTTTATTCATGAAGAAATGTTAATTAATTGATATTTTTCTGTTTCTTACAGGTTCTGGCATGGAGAGTACAGAGTGGCGGTGAACATCAATGACTATCTAGACATCTACTGTCCCTTCTATGAGGGCCCTCCGTCCCACGGACGCATGGAGCGCTACATCCTGTTCATGGTCAACCATGAGGGCTACACAACCTGCCAGCACAGGATGCGTGGCTTCAAGCGCTGGGAGTGCAATCGCCCCAGTGGTCCTGACGGGCCCCTGCGCTTCTCAGAGAAGTTCCAGCTCTTTACCCCCTTCTCCCTGGGCTTCGAGTTCAGGCCTGGACACGAGTACTACTACATCTGTAGGTTATCAGCTAAGTGCACCGTGTTGTCTGTGGGTGAAAACTAGACTGCTTGCTACGCACACGCTTCTGAGTTTTCATTTTACCAGTGCTCCCACTCAAAATGCGTTTGTAAATATGTAAATATGCAATCAGCAGTGGTAGATTGAGAAACCTCTCAAACACATCCCACCGTTTCGCTCCTACGACCACAGGCAAGAATAAACACACCTTCCATCTCTTGCTGCCTCCCTCCAACCTATCTCACACTCTTTATTTCTTCATGTATCTCTCTCTGCGTCTGTCTAGCTCATAAGTGGTGTGCTCAGCAAAGTGGTAAAAATGTCGCCTAGGGTACTTTGTAATCATTTTTATATTAGCTGTATTGATGTTTCTTCTCACTTCAACAAGTGATGTATTAGTGTCACAAATGAGCTTTGCCCCTCTGAGACTGTTTTTCTGAACAGAGATGAAGAGCTATCATTCCTCCACTAGACACAGGATGAACAATAGCTCCAAATTACTCTCAAATCTTTTGTTTTTCAGCTTCTTAGTGTGCCAGATGAGTGGGCTAAATTTCCTCACATCTGGACAGCTTTGTGAGGGATCAAGTGATGATCACAGAAAAAGCGCATTGCAATGACTTTCAAAAACTCGGCTGGCAATGTCAGAATGTTCTCGCACCTGAGAGAGAAAAGAGCCACTTTTCCTCTCTGTTTGAATCCACAAACCTCCTGGGAGAACATCAACAAAGAAAGCAACTCCTCAGAGAGAAAGAACAGCCATGACTCACAATCACACAAGGTTACATGTCAGCAAACCGCATGAATAGCTGGCACTGCTGGTTTCAGAGAGGACCGTCAAAATTGGCCAAACAAACCTAGTTAGGCTTTTTTTTTTTACAAAAACTGAAAAGCCGTCAGTACTATTCGGGGACTTTACCAACCAGTTATCAATTCTTTTCTTATTTGACCTTTTATTGCTCTATAAAAGTCAAACCAAATTTCACGTTGTGAGGATTTTACTATAGACTGTCAGTATGCAGCATTTATTTCACCATGTATTACCGCTGATGGCTGAAAACTGACCTTGACCTTTCTAGTTGGAGATGATATATTTCATGACTCATAATGGGATGAAGGTTCTTAGCCACCGGTTTCAGGTCGGCTTGCAAGTGGGACAGATTTATCTGCTGAGTTTTCTACCCTTGGACAGCCACTCTCATGTTACAGTGATACTGTCTGGATTTTGGAGAGCACCAGCAGCTCTCAGACGAAGCAGGAAAGACTCTCTTGACAGGCGGTGGTGCAGATTTCAATTCAGTTCATCATTGCTATCCCTTTAGTTCACATAGATTTTTCCCTCCATGCAGGAAGATTGCTTTGCAATAAGGAATGAATAACTATAATGCAATAAAAAGTTTTCCCACTGTGGTGATAATTTGAATAATGTAAATAATATCTGCAAGTACTATTTCTGCCCAAGTCAGTTGTCAACAACATCCATAAAGACACAGCAGGCGACAGTCATGGAGCTAAATAGAGGCAGATAACAGCAAGCCGATGTCCTAGTGCACTTTTCCCAGTTGGCACACACACACACAAACACACTGCTTTGTTTTTAGTCTCGTCTGAGGTTTGAGCCCCTCCAGAGCTGCATAGTTGCTGACTTTGGTATTGTATTTCTAGTACCCCACAAGGGTGTGTGCATTCCACATGACTGCAGTGTTTGTGAGCGCATTTCAATACATGTGTGTGCTTTGTAGGGGAGGTGGCAGTGAGCTGGTTGTGGGGGTCCGTTGTCAAGCAATTGTGACTTCTTGAAAGGCCATATCCATCATCCTGACTGACAGCCAAACACACACACTAATTTTCATTTCTTTCTGTCTGTAATCTGCACAAACATACACACACAGGTTAGTACTAATACAGAGGTAAAGTGGCGTTCTGGTTTAAGGGGAGGGGGGGGGGGGGGGGGGGGGGGGGGGGGGGGGGGGGGGGGGGGGGG
>JBAMHX010000022.1:17084862-17095372 GCA_037177515.1 Pseudomugil tenellus
TTATGTAAAGCACTTTGAGTGACTAAAATGTATGAAAAGTGCTATAGAAATAAAGTTTGATTGATTGATTGATTGATCTGCATTGAAAGTTTATACCATGTTGTCTGATAATATTACCTAAGAGAATCATGTAAAAACATAAAGGGTAGCCTGGATATTGGTCTATAATTAGAGAACACTTCTGGATCGAGAGTCGATTTTTAAGTAAATGTTTGATTACAGCTTTGAGGTACATATCCTGTTAATAAGGATATATTGATCAGATCCAATACAGATGTGTTAACTCAGGAAAATACTTCCTTGAATAATTGGGTTGGGTTTGGGTCTAAAATACAAGTTGAAGGTTTGGATGAAGCTATTATTTTGGTTAATTCTGAGAGCTGTACAGGACAGAAACAGTCCAAACAAAAATCAGCTTATATAGACGTCTCTAAAACTGCCGCAGCTAAAACCGTCAATGGTTGGAAGGACATCATGGATTTTCTCTCTAATAGAAACTAATTGGTTTAAGAAGAAACTCATGATGTCATCACTACTGAGAGTTAAAGGAATACAAGGTTCAACGACACTATGGCTCCTTGTCAGCTTACAGTGCTGAAGAGGAACTTGGGATTGTTCTTGTTCTCTATCAATGATGAATAATAATCTGTTCTAGCCTTACGCAGGGCTGTCTTATAGACATATTGATGAGTGACATCCTGTTTACCTGCTCATTGACCTGGTTTCCTGCTGGTAGCAGAAAGACACATCAGCCGCTGTGATTGCATATATTAACTAGTGCATAGCCTCATCTATTTTTACAGTTTGTAAACAAAGATTATGCCGAGTTTATGTAGTGCAGTAGGTTGCGCAAACAGAACATTATGAAAGTGTCGTCTTTACACCAAACATTTGTTAATGATCGTGAGTACAAGCAGTGGACACATTCATATTTTCCTGCAGGGAAACAAGTTCGACCTTCAAAATGTTCAAAAAGTGTTAGTAAAATCTCAGGTTAATAGTAGATGAAGTGTATTTCGTCATGTGCTGCATCAATCATTAATTGTTATATTCCAGCCTTAAAAACATTTTTTGTGCTGTTGTCCACTGTCACTCCTTTGTGTGCCGTACACAATCAAGTTGGTCTGCAGATTGTTGTGGCTTTGATAAACAATAAACCTCTTTGCTCATAAAAGTCTGGTAGACCTCGGCCAAAGCTGGAAAATTAGGCGATGTACGATATGAAATGGATGCACTAAAACGATCCTCTCAGTCCGATATGTAACTCCAGCGTGTGTGTTAGGTATGGACACGCAGCAATACGACACACCTGCTGGCAGTCAGCTCCTTTCAGCTTCATAA
Source organism: Pseudomugil tenellus (assembly GCA_037177515.1). Lineage (NCBI taxonomy): Eukaryota > Metazoa > Chordata > Actinopteri > Atheriniformes > Pseudomugilidae > Pseudomugil > Pseudomugil tenellus. The sequence continues at coordinate 17,086,204 of JBAMHX010000022.1, forward strand.
ATGTCTACAAAGGCTTCATGTTCAGTTCTCTAAAAAACAAATATAGAGCAAATATATATCTTTTGTGGCTACACACACATTCTTCAAAGTCACCCTTGTTTCATTTTGGTCCTTTAGCAGGAATTTAGGAGGTGTGGACGGAAGAACGTAGCTGCGTAGGAAGCAAAGTGCACTGTAGTATTAGACTTCATGAACATGCCCACAAATGAAAAAATTGTAAGCTTTCAAGGCTTCTGATGTGTTATCAAATAGTTCCAAATGTCGAAATACTGCACAGGGGTCCACTTCGAAAGGTTATTGTCCCACTGCTGTCAATTTCAAACGGATCAGGCAACGAACCACCACGTCCATACAACTTTTTTTGTACCTTTTATGATCCCTGTCCGATAAATGTTCAAGATGGTTCTCTTTTGCTTTTAAGCAACTTGATTTTAGCTTCTTACCAATTTCCATTGTGTAAACACTATGGGTTTTGCAATATATTTAGCTGCAAGCTAGTGCACATAACCGGGATTAACCAAATGTAAACAATAACAATCAATGTGTCTATATACTATTAAACTTTCTTTCAAGACTACGTGAGACTATTCTAGGCCAGATGAATGCCATTTTCTTTCCAAGTGCCTTAATGTCTGTTTGAAAGCTTGAAGCAGTAAATTAAACCAAGGAGCTCAATCGAGTGGTTATCTTCTCTTTTAGAGGAACAAGATTAGTGTGGTACGTATTAAAGCTGTCACTCTGTCAACAAATCCATCAACCTGTGCTGAAGGAGAGCTTGGATGGATCTTCTCTGTTATATGAGCACATGATATTGTAGAAAAGACTGATGAAATGGATTTCTTAAATTTGACCACACTATCTGACAAACATCGGCTATAATAGATTTCCTTTTACATTATTGTGTAGTCGAGTAAAGTAAATTCAAAGATTATCAAGAAATGATCAGACAGAACAGGGTTATGAGGAAAAACTGTTATTTTTTCACTATCAATGCCATATGTCAGAACAAGATCAAGAGTATGATGATGAAAATGATTATATTTGTGGAAATTTTGTGAGAAGCCAATTGAATTTAATATGGAGTTAAAAGCAATATTTAAACTATCATTATTTATCATCAGCATGTATGTTAAAGTCACCCAGTACAATGACTTTATCAGTATTTAGTACTAAGTCTGATAAGAGATCTGAGAAGTCCATCAGAAACTGTGAATAAGGTCCAGGTGGACAATACATTACTGCTAACAGAAGTGGCTTCTCTGATTTCCATTTTGAATGAGATAGACTGAGAGTCAGGTGTTCAAATGAATTACAACTAATCCTAGGTCTAGGACTGATCAATAGCCCTGATTTAAAGGTAGCTGTTACACCTTCTCCGCAACCTGTAGCCCTAGGAACATGAAAGTTTAGACAGTCGGGTAGAGCATATCCATTAATACTAACATGATCCTCCTGCTGCAGCTAGGTCTCTATGAGACAAAATATATTAATATGATGATAATTAATCAGGTCATTAACTAACAGAAACTTAGACAGAAGACAATATGATGTTCCGTTTGTCCTGATAGTTCTGTTGTTTTAGTATTTAGGAGGTTTTCACAATTTACTCAGAATGTGCTTTTTGATTTATTTAATCTGGGTGGTCGAGGGACAGAGACGGTGATTATGAGTTTTGGAGACCGTGGCAGCAAGTGACAGACCACAGAAAAGTGAACTAGTTGGGTCCCGTATATGCAGACTCCAATCCTGCTCTGCTTACCAGGCTCATACCTGAATAGTTATGGGTTTAAATGACAAACTAAATCCTTCATATTTCTGGAAATAAGAGCTGATCCATGTAGAGTGGGATGAATACCATCTCTCCTAATAAGACCAGGTTTTCCCCAGAAAGTTTTCCAGCTATCTATGAGGCTCATATTGTGGTCTGGGCACCACCTGGACAGCAAGCGGTTAAAAAATTAGATATGGTTAAACATGTCACCACTGGTAAGGTTTGGCAGGGGTCCAGAGAAAACTACACCGTCCGACATGGTTTCAGCAAAATCACACACCGAGGCAACATTTACTCAGAACATATAAACCTGTTGTGGGAGTGGCCATTGTTCAAGGGATGTGAAGCAGAGTGACCTCCTCTTGCCCGCCCTGGATCAATCCCGCAGTTTTACCAAGCTGTAACAGTAAAATGTGTCTTACAGTATGTCAACTTATTAATGGACTGTGTGTTCCACTTCTGTGAGCGTTGGTCCTGAAGCTGCACAGCTTGATTCTCAACACAGAATCACCATAAAATTACAGAATCCATTTGCAAGGCATGGGACGGCGACAGCTACATGCTTGTTAAGCGGGCAAACAGGCTAAATCTTTTTTTAAAAAAAACTAAATTTATAATCAGTCGTTTTGATCCTCAGTAGGTTTTCAGCAAATCCAGACAAGACTACACAGACAAACAATAGACACTCTTCCCCCCTTGAGACTTGTGAAGGGTGGTGCTAGCCTGAAACATTTATCAGCTTTGTTTCAAAAGTATTATTTAAAACCATTGACTTGTCAATTTTGGCAATGTGATGCAAGAAGAATATCATAAATGAGGTTTTGGGGGAAAGCTGAGGTATATGAATAATATATGAGTGCTGGCTTGCCATGTTTGGTTATCCTGTGCAAAGCAGGCTAATAGCTATCGATGTCTCTAGTTTCCAACAAACTGCTTCAAATGAGAGCTCAATTCAAAAGGAGGAAGAGTGGATTCCAGTGAAAAGGAGACGAGGGAATGAAATTATCTCTGAATATTGAGATACACGCTTGGTCAGCCTATTCTTTGTCCTGACAAGTATCAGGTACCAGCGGAATTAGCCCAATGTAAAATTAAGCCCGATCAAGCAAGGCCCTGAAACATTCCCACGTCTCAGACCTTGTAAGACGAAAGATGGATGAGTGATGAGACGGGAACAGAGCCAAAATGTAACAGATGTGCTGCTGGAAATCAGAAAAAGGTCTGGGCCAAGTCACCGACACACATGCTCATACATACAACTACATCCCCACATATTCTATTCCAGATCTAAATAATCACTCCATTATTTTAGCACATTTTCCTGTCTGGAAGACACTTGGAAATGCAGTTGGCAAAAACATATTTGGCCTATATGATGTTGGTTTTGAAGACAACCAAAAAGCAAAGCCAAATTATACAGATGGCAATCCCTCTCCGTTCTTCTCTGCTTTTTTTATTTCCCTTCATCCCTACTTCTGTGGCTCTCCAGCTCTCTCAGCTACATTCATTAGACTACGGGCTAATCTATTTTCCTTTCTCCCTGTACCTTTGTCTCCTCGTATTCAACTAACAGCCATGATTTAGGAATTATGGAATTAGGGCAGCACTCCCATCTCTATTAATGAGGAAAAGCATGATGAAAGAGCTTGATCCTGAACACACCATTTCGGTAGACTCTATCACACATTTGCTGACTCTATCTCTCTTTCAACACTTCCTATTCTCCCTCTGTTCCCATTTCTTCCTTTTTCTCGCACATACATTATACCTTAGCTGTAATTACTGAGAAATACTAATTCATAGCTCTTCAAGCACTGCTGGATGTGGCATTAAATGGTGAAACTGCACAAGAAAGTTAACTTTGAAACACTTGCCCATGCGTAGAGACATATGCACAAACACACTCACAGGGGTCCAGATGGACCATGTGTTATTGCTGAATAACACATGCTATGTAGACTCTATAAAGTTACATGGATGGAGAAAACTCGTCACCATTCAGGCTTTATGGACAGTTTTGGAGCATAATTTTTGCAAATTTGTACGTGTCCGTGAAATTTTCAGTTTGCAAGTATTTAGTTGTAAGTGACCACAAATGGGGAGAAATATTTGGTGCCAATCAAAAAGAAAAAAAACACTTTCCTTTCAGACAATGTTAGCTGATATGTTTGGCTGGCCCTCTGCCTACCATCTTTGAAGTCACCTTGAAAAAGCTTTTGCGGTTTAAACCATAAAACTTGGAAATTACACAGCAGATTCAAAGCTAGAGACTTTGATTTCAGAGCATCGCTCAAAAGCACTATGAAAATCATCTAGCAGTCGTCTTCAGAAGAGGGGGGAAGGGGGAGGGGAGGTCTGGGTGAAGGGTAAATGCTGCACTCATGTGGGGAAATTGAGCAGTGCCTCTTTTTTCTCTCTCCCTGGAGTCATATGAGAGGACAAGCATACCATCACGTGCTACGCTCACATTCACATAGTAACTGTTAACCTTTACCAGCTGGTATTCACCGGCCCAAACAAATATAAAAAATACTCCTGGCTTTGTATTTAAAATTCAAACAAGCAGTTAATCTTACTATGTGAGTAAAAACCATGGTAGAAATTTCAGAATGGGTTAACAGGGTGCGTTCACAGGGACCCAAGGAGTCAGGGTTCCTCTGGTTTTGTCCTTCAAATATATATAATCAATGTGCCCAAAGAGAAACAAGAAATAAGCAAAAGAGGGCTAAATTGAAGAGCATACAACAAAGACAAAAATATTGTGAGGTGCAAAACAATTACTTAGATGTAACATGATGTGAAATGGACTGAAATGAAACATAACTGGCAATGGGGCAGAAAAATACTAATAATAAAAAAGGGATGTAAGAGGCCCATGTGTAGTTTTATTTAACCATTCTTTAACCAGGAAAGTCCAATTGAACTCTCAAGATCTCTTTTCCAAAGGAGTCCTGGCCAATAGGCAAAATCACAACACACCCAAGACAATTGAAACAGTAAAAACTGTATGCAAGATTAAAAAAAAATAACAGGTTAAAGACTTCATTTCCAGGTCCTTCAGAATTGCATAAAACTGAGATCAATTTGTGAGATGTTGAAGTTTAATTCTCCTTAACAAATGCATATATGTATGCACACACTGCTACACTTCTTAAATCTGTATCTCTGAGAATTACTACCAAAAATCACATTCCTACACAAGCACATCTAATTGTCTTTTTCTGGAAGACAAATCTGGCATTAGGTAAAAATAACTTTGATCTGAAAGGTATGACAGAAAATTAATTGTTCAAGAATCATAGGGTGGCATGAATAAACCATCAAACGAAGTAACAAACTGAGACTGTGGTTAAGTGCATGGTAAGAACAGTTGGAAACAGGCTACAGCAGGCCGGACTGGATTCATGCAAAACCCACTTTTATTGGTGAGAAGCAAAGACAGGAATGACTGGAATAAGGTCATGTCTTCTGAGTCCAATTTTCAGCTTTGCCCACCAGTCGTTTTATGGTTAGATGGAGATGTAGTGAGGCCTGCATGCCAGTGTCCTGCACTGACTTTTAAATATAAAGAAGGATCAGTGATGATGCAGGAGTTGCTTCAGCAAAACTAGAATTGGGCACGTGTTTAAGGGAAGAATGCATTAATAAAACTAAAAACACTATCCTAGAAAAAGAATGACTTCCTTGTTTTATGATACTACCCCAACTCTGAGTATTTCAGAAGGACAATCCTCCCATGGCAAGCAGATAGGGGAACCAACATCTGGCAGGAGGATCATCACATCAAGAGTCTGTCAACGTCAGCTCAGTCTCCAGATAATCCAGGTAAAGACTGCGGAATGACATCAAAAGGAAGATTAATGGTCACAAATCTGAGCAGTGTTTTCTTCAAGACAGACGTGTGGAAAACTACTCACCTGCAATTTGAGCAGTTTCAACAGTGTCTCGTTTTTCCCATAAGTATGGTATATATTTATATGTGTGTTAGAAAATACGTTAATAGCCTACATTTCTTACTGTTTCTTTCTTGTTATTTGTATTTGCACCTTTTTCATCCAGCATATAATTATTTTTTGTTATTTTGTCTTTGAAGTAAATCACTTAAAAATCATGGGTACTTTTTGACGCCATGATAACGCGTTTATTTGAGGAATCGTATGATTTCCGAGGACTCGTGAACGCACCACCCAACACACTTTTCCCGTTTTGACACGACGAAGGCAGTGAAGGAATTCAAGAGTTCCCAGAGCCAAGTTCACATACTGTAAAGAAGGAGGAGTTGAGAGCGAGGACGCTTTCGTTCGTAGGAAAGTTTTACCGTAAGTTTTGACTCCCTTGATAAATATCTCTCAACATTTTTCTGACAGCACAGTTGGTGTAGTGGTGTTAGATAGTTGACAGGAAAGCGGAACTAGCTAACTAGCAAGCTAGTAGCACGTTAGCTAGCTTAACAAGTTCCCCCTGGATCTTGGATATACAAATATATAGCTCAGAGAAATATTCTTGAGCAGAACAACTTTTTTGGAAAATGTAAGATAACTTTGACATACTTTTGATGCTGTTCTCTGTCTCCTGTACTATTTTTTTAATTGGGTTTCACAGTTGCTTTGGGACTTAACTGATCAACTTGTTGTTATGGGTGTGGAGTGTCTTGCTTCAGACTGGGTTCATTTGAACGCTTTTGGTTAATATTTTAGCCAAAAGTCATCTGTTTGTCAGGTGACAAGTTGGATAGCTGTTCAGTACTTAACTTAACCTAGCTTGATAAGCTTGAGAGATAACCACGAACAGGTGTGTGTAGACATGGCGTTAGACCACTTTAAAACTAAGTACGGAAATGAGAAACCTATTGTTTAGTTGTTTCTTAACATATTTTACAAACAACTGTAGTTTAAACACTTTCTATCGTGTGTGTCATCCATAAATTAGAAAAGATCTGAACTATACGCCATAGTGTAAATGGCCCTCGTGGTTTGTTATCATACACAGATCAGTATTATGAGTCAGCTACTTTGCCCAACAACATACACTTAATCATAAATATATATATATAAATGCTGGTTTCCTTAATGGAACCAGACTGGGAAGAGCGAAATGGCCATAATGTCTCAATTTTATTACAATAATAATAATAAAAATCAAGAACGAGGATATTATTCATGCTGGGGTAATAAAATACGTCAGTCTGCAGTAAGATCTGGAGGAACAGGTTTGGGTAGAAGAACAAGAAATGAGTTTCCCTGTTGGACTGATTGTCTTAGACTACTTGTTGCTGTAAGGATCTCCAGCTGAAATGAAGATGTTATGTTAAATTATTCCCCACACACCTTAGAAGTGTTCTCAAATGTAAAACGTAGTGCTTGGAAACAAATATAGCTGATTAAGTGTATTTTTTTCAAGTAATTTTTTATACTTGAGGGTGAATCAATAGCCAGGTCTGATTAACTTTGAATTATACCTGTAATGATTAAGTCATCCAACAACCCAATTATTTGAGGCGATTATGAATCATTTCCATTAGCCTTTACCATCTGGATGAAAGTAACTAATTATGCTTTTATATTTCAGTTTCCATGTTGCCTCCTGCTGTTTACATGTAATTCATTCAACACTAGCATCAATGTAATAAAGTTGCGTGCTGTACGCCAGCAGTGTGCGCACATTGTGGTTTGACGTGCCAAGTTGTTAGAGTCGCTACAAAAAGTGGCCATTAAAATCACAAAACAGCACAGATGTAGAATTCAGATATTTTCAGTGAATAATCGATTGTTTCTGTCCTGTCGGCTTGTTCGGCTGCTTTGTTTGCAGCTTTGAAGAGTGTAAGATGTGACTAAGTGTTGTTATACTTGTAAACTTGCATCTGTTTCGTCCCGACTCTAGTGACTGGATGGAAAAAAGTCAAACTTTTGTGAACTATGTACACTCTTGTCCAAAAAAAAGGTAGAGTTAACATTAAATCCACTGAACTGTCTGCAGAGTGGACTGTTTTCCTCGTCTATGTTTCCTGCAGGTTTGACAGGGAACCTGAAGTCAAAGGGTTATTTGCAAAACAGGAAAATGTCACTGGATCTCTAAAGGAAAAGAGGATGACAAGAGAGGAAGAAGCGGAGAAGGAAATAAAGCTATGCTTCCTGAGCATTGTTATCTAAAAACGTTAGACTTGGTTGGTTGCTTGGTTGTCTTCCCTTCAGACTACAGTGGATCAGAAATCAGGCTTAAAGCTTTGCTTATAATGAACTTGCTGTCATGTTACTTTGTGGGCCAGAGATTGTTTAGGGCTGCTGTTTCGCAATGTTTTTTATCTTGGACTGCATTACGGAAGCATTGCGGATGCACAGATAGCATTTGTTTCTACTGCTGAAGCGTTGTTTGTTCTATAAGAATTATCACTAAAACATCACACATTTCAAAAATGGACTTTAAAAAAACACTCTGAAAGTAACTTTGCAGCTTCAGCGTTGATAAACCATGTTACTCTGCAGCATTTATTTTTTTTCATCTACTTTCATCCCCTATATTTTGTATAAGTTTTACTGAAACTCCTTCTTTGCGATTGCTGGTAAATGAATCATACCATAGTAAAAAATGGAAGTGAGCCATAATGGTTCACAGCTTCTGGTTGAGTTTATGACTTGTGAATCGAAACACCACCCACTGACACAAGCTGATTCTCTATGTACTGGTACTGACATGATCAGCTGGCAGGAGTTGACTGGTTTAACTGTTTGTTATGCAAGTCTCCTGCTTTAATAGTTAAGTGGAGTTTATGTAATCAACTCTTAAGCACCGCCTGAGGAAGTGTTTACAACTTGTTTCACTGTATCTCTGTTTTCCCATTTGTCACATTTTATTATTGTTAATTGATTCTTTAAATTGTTGTGTTTTTATGTTGGAGAGCTGTCTTTTTATGGAGATTATGTCATTAATCCCATTCTGACTGTTTGATATTAGTTTTGATTATGGCATAAGATGTAAAATAATTCATTATTTATTGTCAAAGTCAAAAATCTTTTTTTATGGAAACAAAGTCAGATGTCACTTTTCTTAAAAGTTATTTCTTTATGGACTGCCAGTGAAATTTGAAATGGTAAAATAAGATTTATTGCAAACATTTAAAAAAAAATGATGTGGAAAATTGTACATTATTAGAGGTGTGTAATTCATTAGAGTTGCAGCTATGTTTATATTTTATCAAAGCTTAAATTGTTAAGTAAAAAATGCAGAAAAAATCATAGTTTAATAATTTTCCCTACTTTTACAACAGTCACTACATTTGGACGACTTATTATATTTATTGTTTCTGTTCCTATAAACGTAGAACTGTGTAAAGGCTGTTACATACTCCACGAGAAGCGAGAAATTTGTTCTTGTTCTCGGGGCTCCGAGAAGAAAATGACG
>JBAMHX010000022.1:17102779-17115785 GCA_037177515.1 Pseudomugil tenellus
GTGTGTGTGTGTGTGTGTGTGTGTGTGTGTGTGTGTGTGTGTGTGTGTGTGTGTGTGTGTGTGTGTGTGGTATAACACCTGGATTTCCTTGTTCACTTTGACTTGCTGTTTTTCTCTCAGGGTGACATCGATTGAGAATGACTCGCGTTACAAGCGCACCTGGGGTACTGGAGAAACTGGGGGTGAAGGGGACGCCAATGGGTCCGGTGGGTCTAATGTTGTGTCAAAGCAGCCCACAAGCGTTGCTCGCAATGGTCAAACAGTCCAGGTGAACGCCCCAGCACCAACTGGTCCTTACATCAAGAGGTGGGTTCCTTGTTGACGGAGTTAATTATGTACTTCTTACTTAATTTAAATACTTATTTACTTGGCTTTCTCTATTATGTTTTTTTTCTTACATACACTTTTATTCTTGTTGCTCGTTCATTATTTTCTTTTCTACTGTTTTTTGTTTTTCTTTTTATTTAAACCATGGTATTTAAACTTGGTTAGGTCATGCAGCTGGCAATGTAAAAGCTTATCTTTAGACTGATGTTGAAATTATTTTGATTTTAGATTTTATATTGTTATTACATAAAGCACTTTGTGTTGCTCTTTGGTATGAAAAGTGCTTTAGAATAAATTTGGGTTTGACCTTCTCAGTGACTTATTTGTCTCTAACTTTGCGTGAACAAACTTGTTTTGTGTTGTAGGATAACCAACGATGCTCGCGAGGATGAAATGGAGGAGAATCTGGAGGCAGTCGGTGGCATCATTGGCAACCTGAAGAAAATGGCTGTTGACATGGGTGGCGAAATAGACAAGCAGAATGCACAGATTGACCGCATCAATGACAAAGTAAGATCTGTCGAGTGAAACGCATCTTTGTAGGGAAATGTACATGGTATGATCAGTTTAATAAGTACATCCACTTCATCTGGCTGGCAGCAAGATGGTACTAATTTCTGTGTACAGTATACCACACCTGTCACTGTGGCAGTTAGTTGGCTTCTTCTGGCCCAGTGGTGTACTTACTGGGTCAAAATGCCTGCTCCTTAGTTCTTTTGGGAGCCCCATAAGTGGCAGTGATGATACTGTTGGCCTGATGGTGTAACTTCAAAAATACATTGGAAAAAACGTAAGAATAGCAATTCAAAGATGTACTAATGGATCTATCAGGAATGGTGTGAACTGCCCCAATCCAGGTGTAGTAGTGCCGAGATCCAAAAATGGCAAATGGCCTGACATTTATATTTATACTGTTAGTGAGGTCCTTATGTGGAAGTGAAGAAAGTTTCACAGTTTGGGGCAAAACATCACATCTCGGGGTCCCCCAATGAACTGGCAGATATGGCTAGGAGAGGGAAGTCAGGTTTCCCTCCTTAGGCCGCTGCCCCCCACCACCCAACCCCTGATAAGCGGCAGAACATTGTACGGTACAGAAAAGTGACTTGAATCGTAAAATGTTGCTATACGTCCTCTACTTAATTGAGATGTTTTATAATGATGAGTTGTATAAAAGCATCTACATGTGCATCACTACAGAGTTTATCACATTAAGGTTACATGAATCCATTGACTTCTTGACTTTTCTTCTTTCCTTTAGGCGGACATGAACAAACTGCGCATCGACGACGCCAACCAGAGAGCCAACAAGCTCATCAAATAGACATTCATAAACTTGGAGCCTCTTTTATTGCACACACATTCACTCTTTCTGCTGTGCATGCACAAACGCACTCTTCCATTGACAAAAATCTAGAAATAATTTGGCCCTTGAGACATTTTGCCAGCAGTATGCCTGCCTTTACTGCACCAAGACAAACATGAATGATGGAAACATTTAGAAAATGTCCAAATTTACACCTTAATGAGACGTGTACACAGTCGAGCCGAACTGTGAAAAGCAGTGTGGGCATCAGAAGCTGTACCAAACAGGAAGTGACTGACTGCCCATCACTGCTGTTTGATACCAAATACGCAGCAGACCTGTTGCAAAATATAACATTTACATTGAGAAAAGAAACACAGGTCAGCTGCTTTTCACTATTTTTTTTTTATCTCACTTTAACTTTCCTCTTAAAGTAAAAAAAAACAATGAACATTTGGTGTGTGTGTGTGTGTTGTGATATGTATGAATGAGGTTACTGATCCTCACTGATGAGCTGTTGTCTGCAAGTCAGTCTCACGTAGTTTCAGAAAAAAAACTTTGGTCACATGCATCTTGCTTAAATCCTCCATTTGTTGTGTAATTTAGTCTATTGTTGTGTTATTTTGAGATGATGTTCCTATTTAATTATTCATTGAGCAGAAACTATGAGAGTAAAACCGTCTCTGTCTCCACTTTATTCTCATGTCATTTCTGCCATTTCACTTGCAAAGATGAAAATGCACACACTGTGCCTTTTGGACTAAATCGTGGCAGATCTTTGCATGTTGGAATCTAAAGCTTCCCCCCAAATGAGAGTAATATGTTATATTTTAATATTTCTGACTGATGGGAATGAAAGTCTTGTTACCATTTGCACCGACCTGCTGTTATAGATGCATTATGTAGTCGATCACATGTGAAACAAAGCTGGTAAATATCAGGAAAATTTACCTCAAAGCATTTGGTTAACTTTGTATTTATGTTTAATTTGGGAAATTAGTACCTGAACAGCAGTACATCATGCTGCTGGACTTCATGTGGATGTTTTCAAGTCTTTTGTTTGTTTTTTTTTTTTTCCTCTGTCCACAGTGTTGATGTAAATATTAAAACCTGCTGTAGCTGTCTAATGCTCGTAGTCTTTGTGTTCGGTCTAATTGCAGCCTTCCTTCTTTGTTACCTCTTAGTTAATAAAGACTTGTACCTCCCAAAAGGAGAATTCAGTAGCCTATTTGGGCTTCTACACAAATCGGGTAATGTGTGGAAAATGAATTTCCCGGAGTCTAATTAATTGCACAGTCTGTAAATGGATGAAAACAAATGTTGAGTCTTGAAATACATGGGTTTTTTTTTAATACCGTGTAATTGCTCATTTTAGTGATGTGCTGACTCCACGTCAGTGGCGCATTGACTCTCTTGCATTTTTGTGAGAAATGCAAATGAACTTTTCCAGAAAAGCTTTGGATCTGATAGGTGGGTAGTGATGCAGCGAGCCTTTTAGCTCCTTAAAGCTGCTTTTAAAGTTGTCTTGTAACAGTCATTGTGTCACAAAAGGCTCCTCCTGCATCCTCACCGCACAGCTATAATACAAATGATTACATCTGATGGTAGAAAGCAGAACTTGTTCTGTCAAAGCTGTTGCCACGGTGGTAAATGACTGCTGGCAGCAAGATGCACAAATATCTCCAGTATGCAAATGAAATTTGTTAAAAGGGTGAAAGCAGAAGCTTAATGTGTCCTGGCAGGTTGTGTCAAGGCCTCGCTGAGAAAAAAATTGACTAATGATCCAGTAATATATGCTGAAAGTATGTCTCATATGCAGCTCCTGGCTTATTTGTTTTGAAGTAGAGTAATTATTTGTATGCTTTCCTGCAGACATACAGCATTCGAGTTTGTAAAGAGTGAAATAAAGTTCTGCCACGAGTGATCATCCTCTGCTTGTTCCCAAACGGATCTGGTTAGCGTGAAGCTGTCCTTCATCCTGTGCATTACCAATCAGCTACTGATGTGTAAATACAACACTTTTGGCTATTTTGAATGTAAACCTATACAGCTTGACTTAACTAAATTTAGCTTGGTTATTGGATGATTGTTAATAGAAAAAGGTTTTTTTTTTGTTTGTTTGTTTTTAAGCCTCACTGTTAAAATGTTTTTACTCAATAAAGTTGCTCTAAAATTCATCTTCATGCAAAGGATTTATTTTAAAAAATACAGGCAACAACTCAAATTGTCAAATGCACAAACATAAAAATAATTTCTTTAAAAAAAAAGCCAACCTGTATAGTCTCAGGATATTAATTTTAAACTTTATTCTCTCAAAATGTATAATGATATTTCCCATCAATATTATTCCTCATTTTAAATAGCTGGAGTACAAAATGCAGATTAAAAACCACTGAACAGAAAAGGGAAGAAGTGGAGGAGTAAACAAGTGGATGAACGTGTGACAATCTGAGTTTACTGTAGACGGTGAGCATCAAAAACAACTGAATACACAAGATGCAAGTATTTCAAACCATTTGAGGAGTGTTTGTAACAGAAATTGGACTCCTTTGTAACATACAAGTGATGCAAACTATTCAGCTGCTGCACTCATAAACGACTAATCTGCTTACTGTAAGTTGCTTTATATGTAGACTACACTGAGATCATCACAATGCTACTGCATTTCCTGAACTACTGGGCTGAACAGTCCGTTTCTTACGCATGGCTTTATTTCATTGAGGTCACGTGAGTTGGGATTGTGGCGCCCACAGGACAAGGCAAGCCGGCAGTGTGAGACTGTAAGCCACCATCCTCTACGGAAAATACCTGTTCAGAAGTTCTATTTCATCTTTGCATGTCCTAATTCTAATTTTTATTAGCTAATATTAATTTAAAAGCTTAAAATGACCTATTACATTCAGAATGAAGACACATTCCCACAGCTCCACACTGAAGGATCCCGGTTTTAGATAAACAGCATGGTCCTGTTGTGCCATCTGGAAATGATTCATACAGCCTTTAGCTTGTCCTTCACTTTGACTGGGTTTAATAGTGGTGCAGATTTTCCACTTTAGCACCTTGTTTTAATTCTTGTTTGCTATAATTAAACACATTTGATTGTCTTTAAGCGTTAACATTTAGTAAATTACCTCTAGCCAGCATAACTGGAGGAGTGCGTCATAAAGCAAGGCCGACTCTTCAATCGGGTTTAATTCAGCAAATCCCCGAACTATACATACAGTAATGATAATACCCCAAACATTTATTTCTTCATATTAATATTTCACTTTAACCTCTTATTGCCTAATTTTGCATATTTGATACAAACCCTTTCTGAGACTTTTGCATCACTTTATTTAAAACCCAGTTGCACACCATATGATACTGGTCTCCTGTCCCCTGGTGAACACCAGAAAGCAGAGGACTATATGTTACAATATTTTGACCTATAACATGGTAATAACTTATAAAAATGTCAATAAGAAAATTGTTAATTTTAATTCTTAAAAAAGCCAAATAAAGACTTCAGATTTTTTTTTTTAAAAATTGAGTTTTCTGATCAGTTGTTCCTATTTCAGGCATGAAAGGCTTAATATATTTTATACATGAATGAAACATTTTCATACCTAATATTTTATCGTATAACTTTATTACATTTACTTTCAGTCAATCTGTATCTTTTTATAACCTCCGGTCAGTGTCCAATTGCCTTAAACTTCATATCCGTACTTCAGCTTAATTCTAAAAACCAAACTTTCACTTTAGAAAATACTACGTCAAGTCTTTATATGTTTTAGCCTGAGTTTCCAACTTTACAAAGGAAGACATTTATCACACCTGAATGTGTGTGTGATTGGTTATTTGTCTGTGTATTGCTTTGTGATGTCCTGGGGACCTCTCCAGGGTGTATCCTGCCTCCCACCCAATGACAGCTGGGGCAGGCTCCAGCTAACGCTAACGCGGTCCAGATAATGGATGGATGGACTTCCCCTCATGAAGTCGTTATTACTAGCAGAGCCATGTAGCTGAGAGTTATAGCAGAAGTAATTCAGACCTCTTTACTGATCTGCAGCATGCAAACAAAAGTTGTAATTTATTTGTTTTTGGCAGAGGTTGAATCCACCTCTACATGTGCTGCATTGCGTTGTCTTAGTTTCATTTTCAGATGAGCAACTAATTATTTGTTGAAGTTTTGAGTGTGGAGACTTGTCCTGGAAAACAGGTTGGTGCTTCGTGAGTTTGTTACACCTGCGTTTTTGAGCCACCGTTATGAAACAACCCCCAGATTTCTGCATGCTAGCAGGAAGCATTCCTACTTTCTGTCACTAAAAGCCAAAGTTAGGAGACAAATAAGGCATGTCAAGTTGGTCTTGCTTAAAGTTTCAAGAGTATCACAATAGCACCATATCAAACAAACATAAAACATACTTCATGCATCTGTAGATATGTGTATATATCCTGTATTTATCTTAATGAATAAATATTACATTTTGCTTTTGATACACAAGTGGAAGTTAATAGAAATAACGTATTGGTTGAGAATACAGCCTGAATGGATATATAGTCAAATCCTGTCAAATGGTGTCACATGACTGTTTTTATATCCTTAATTTCTAATTAAAAATCTCTTAAAAGTCAAACTTTTCTCAGTGCATAGAGCATTTTAGTTTGCACAACTGCAATTATGCTGTAAAGGTAGATAGTGTGCACTACTCTTTACTCATCATCAAATCTTTACATGGCATTTACAAAGCTTTAGATCACTCTGGCTCTATAAGTAGCATGTAGTGCTCCAAACTCAAACAGCACAGTATTAGAGTTCACAACCATTTTATAAGGCAGATTAAAGTACCATTCAGTACTCTTGCGTCACCTTATGTTCATTAGAGGTCTTTATATTGTACATGGCTATATGAAATCATGCCATAAAGCAAAAAGTTGCAGGTAAATAAAAAAAAAAGTTTTACAAACATTCTTTGGTTGAGTGTGAAAGACGCAGTCCTGTGCTTTAATTTAATGCTTTGAGTTTGGCATTTGTTAAAAAGAACAAAAAAAAGGACCTTTTTAATTATACACTGGCTTAAATACAGGCAAAAGTGATGGCTTTAATCTAAACTACATTATCTGCTAATTCTCACAAAATAATATAAAACAATCTAGTGGTAAAAAGCTTGCTCTGACTGGTTGTACGCAAATGCTACTTTCTCTTTCCACGTTGCCAAGGCAACTCCCCCTCCTGATGGCCTTCCCATCTCTTTCACTTCTTCTTGGCAAAACGGCTGAACTTCTTCTCCTTGTCTTTCTTGGCAGAGCTGGGCTCCAGCAGGGACGCTGAGGAGGAGGAGGGAGCAGGCAGGCTGTGGGTTTTGGACCCCGAGGGCCCCGACGCCTCCTCCGTTGCCTGGGTCTGAACGGCCTTCTCCATGGCCTGGCTCCAGCGCTGGAGCTCTTCCTAGAATTAAACACAAAAAACACACACCACGTCGGATTACGAAGGGGAGTCCACCTCCAGAGGGACTAGTGTGTGTTTTATTTTTTCCTATTTGCGTAAATGAACGAATGGAGGTGGTTACGCTTAAAAGGAGCCATTTGTTTGGTTAAATCTGAGTGATGGCTCACTCACATTACAACTAGTTTCTAGTACTTCCACGAAAAAAATATTAAAAATCATACGCGTGCAGAAATAATGTCCCTAAATCCGCTTCTGTGTGAAATGTTGTTTATATGCTACATGCAGCAACACGTGGGCTCAGAGATGAATCAAACAGAACACATGATTCATACAGATGCTATTTTAAAACTTACCTCATCTTTACACTGGAACAGATATTCGCTCCCATCTTCAAGACTGTAGAAGAGAAAAACAATATCTATTTTACAAGACTCATATGTGTTTTTAATTCACAGCAGAACCCTGTTTGGGCCATTTGTGACGTCATTCTCAAACGGTGAAAATGCAGAAATGTGACGATGATGAAGGCTAACCACTTTTCAAACTGATTAAATCCTGAAGCAATGAGACATTTAGTAACTGCTTTCTATCTGCTTTGCATCTTATTCCTGCTTGTCCTTGCCTCTGCGGCATTAGTATCCACACTTTGGGGCTGTCACACCACCCCAAAGTAAATTACTTCCACCCTCATACTTAACAGCAGGAATGGTGTATTGTGTTTTTTTTTCTAATTAAACAGTGATCCGGTTCCCCCTTTCAGCATATATTAAAGATCGTACGCAGGAGCTCAATTTGAACTCCATCTGTCTACAGCAGTCTAGCGTATCCATGCAATAACTCTTCCACACAGTCCCAGTTAGTGTCCCACCATTTTCATGTCAGTTTTTGCTTTTGCAGTTTTACCTGAAAGTTTTATTGATCTTTCACATCTTGTTTGCACTTCCATCTTATCCCTGGCTCTTAATCAATTACTGGACAATCCAAATCTCCCAAACTGGGAGAGATTTCATACTTTATAACCTTCCCCTGCTTGGACAGTATCACTTCATCTCACAACAACTATTGAGAGAGAAACAAGTAATCATTGAGTCGTAGTAAAGAGAAAAAAATAAACCCTGGAGCAGTATTTAGCTGACACTTCCGACTCACATTTAAGGCCTCGTCAGTTAATGACGAGCTGAGACTTTACAAGTAGAAAGCATTTTAAACAGATCATTAGTGCTTGAAAGCATTCATTTTAATGTACGTTGGCTGTAGGGATTTCAATAGCTCATTAAATTAAAAATATTGGGAAAATGTTGCTCAAAGTAACCTGCACCCAGCTGATTTGTTGTCACAAATCGATGGCATATCAGGAGAATAATAACAAAGTAAAAGCAGAAGAATCCCTTCAGCGCTGCTACCCATCAAATCCAGAAATGATTTAGATCAATTTTACCATGTATTACATCAAGACCTGTAAGCTTAAAAATAGTCTTACTGAGCGTTGGATGAAAAAAAAGACTCATATTGGAGTTAAATATGTATAACGGGGAAGTCAGAAGGTGGTTAGCTTAGCATAAAGACTGGAAAGATGTTCAAACAGGTAGCATGGCTCTGTCACCTTCCAACATCCCACAGGCTTATAAATTATACCTCGTCTTTTTGACGGGCGCAATAATTGAAAGCAACAGGTTGAGCTTTCATATGAGGGTTACGAGTCAGATGATTTCTCAGCTGGGTGGTCACGGTGGGAGGAGTGATTTCCTGCAAACTCTGCTAGCTGCTTGGCAACTTTGAATGGAACAATGGATAGTTATTTCTTTTAAAACACCTTTTTCTGCTTAGAAAAAGTGTGATGCATAAGTGGCGTTCCATCCTCTTACCTACAGGTATCCTGTCCAAGTAACTTTTATAATCTACATTTAAAATTTCTATTTAAAAGCAAGGCTGCTAAGACAGAGATGATGCTCACCGTAGCTTAGCAACATGCTTTTTCTTTTTGTAGTTGGTGAGGATCTCCCAGCTGGCATTGCTGAGTGACAAGGGGTCCTCGCCATGATACGTCACTCCATGGCCAAAGCTTTTAGCGTCCTTATAGGCTGAGAGCTGCCCGGACTTCAGCACACAATACAAGTTATTCCACGACCTGAGAGCAGTAAGGAAGCATTAAAATCAATTTATTATATTAGCGTTATAAATTATAATTATGGCACAGATTGTGTTTAAAAGTATAATAGCAGTTAATTATTAATCATGTTTTTATATTTTATTGAAATTAGCATTATAAACAGTACAACTGACTTTTATACCATAGGCAGGGTTGGATTTTTAAATCAACCAGAGGATATAAAAGCTTGAAATGACCGACAGTGTGATGCAAACATGAGCTAAACATACAAAAACAATTAAAAACAATCGTCAATGTGGTTCTTGTACCTGTTTGAAGCCTTCTTTCCGGAGCCGTCCACGTCGTGTTTGCGGCCCAGCATGCCCTCCATCAGCACCGCCTGGCTTCTGAGTGGCTCTGTGGGCATGGTGGCAGCCCTCTCCGCCTCTTTTGGAGTCACAGAGACAGAAGGCTCCAGCTCCAGAGAAGCACTCTCTCTCATTTCTGACACCATGGGTGCTGTGGAGTCCCCAGCAGTCCCCTCCAGCTGACCTGAACTGGGCTCTATTGCACCAGACTGGAGAAGAAGCAAACACACAAAACATTCCTTTAATTTCTATACTTTGCTTGTTCAGAAGGGCAACGGAGAAAAAAAAATAGTAACCAGAGTTTGTTCCTCAATAGTGTAGAGTTGTGAAGATTCTTCAACGAAGCCTGTGTCTTCTCTCCTAAATGAAGCAGGGCAGGGAGAGGATGTATTGTTTCAGGTTTGAAATATCATTTAAACACATACTATACAAGGTGGGAATTAAAAAATGTGTCATCCTGTTCCGTGTTGTGAATCATTTATATGTTTTAAGTAGCTTTTGGAGGACACTGAGGAATAATCCACACTTGGGTTTAGATGGAGACAGAAATCTAAATCACTTTGTTGGTTTTAATCTGTTCATGGGAATTACTGACAAAAGGCAAAACACAAGAGCATCGCAGCATTTATCCTTTCATCATGCCGCACTTATGTGTGCTCGCTCACGCTGTGTCGCACAAACATGAAAGCTTGTGTCTGACTCCGTACCTGCTGTCTTTATCCGAGCGTTGCCCGTCTTTAATGAACTGTTGAATTTCCTGTTGCTGGTTCCTCAACTCCAACAACTCCAGCTGCAACACAGCAACGTTCTGGGATCAGTAATCGGACTTTTCTTGCCGCATTTCTAACCAAACGAAGAGATTTTCGCGTACCGTGGTGAGGCGCTCCAGTGCAGAAAAGCGTTCCTCCCAAGCCGCAGTGGATTTCTCAAAGGCTTCGTGCCTCTTGAGGAGCTTCTCCACCTCGTCCACAGTGTGGCCCACGTCGCGACTGGTGACGTAGGGCTCCTGAGCGATCAGCCAGGCCTCAGCCACAGAGGCATCTCGTGCAAACTGACACACCTCCAGCACTGGATGCATTCAAAGCAATCTTTTAAAAAGCTCCTTTCCGAGCCAAATATTTAGACGACAATTTCATATGTGGGATTAAATGAGGATATTTTCTTGGAAATGGGTGAAGTTGTTTTTGTGTTCTTATTGCACATAAGGCACGAAACGCCTTGGTGTAAAATTGTTTGTAGTGAAATGATTCTTAAGTTAATTAGAAGGTTTTTGGCATTTCATTGAAGGTTTGCGGAATATTGCATGTAAGGGATTTATTCTTAAGCCATAGTGTAGTTTTACTTACAGAGTCGAAGCCAGTCCCATCTGTCATCCCATTTGAACATCATTTCCTTCCTTTTCTCTATCACCTGCACCAACTTCTCTTTGATCTGACACGAGCAGACATACAGTCACGGTTACATATTGGCAATGTTAAAAAAAAAAAAAACTGTATTATCTTTCAAGAATCTCTAATGTGAAGCAATTAATTGAACATTAAATTCAGGGCAGGTCACATGTTATATTCTCTCCATTTGTAATTAATGTTTGCTTTAAAGTCTCCCTGATGGATGTCAGAAGTGCAGGGTTTTTTTTTATTTCCCAGTCACTTCCATTGTGCCAAACAGGAACAATCACTCCCAGGAAAGTAATTCAGTTTGATGAAAGCCGCTGAGGATGAAAGAAGCCATATTTCTCCTTTAGGCCTTACCTCAGCAGAGTCTCGGTGCTTGCGTGTCAGCAGAGCCTTGCCCAGGTCTATGCAGCTTGTGAATTTTTGGTCCCTGGTTTCAATCTCTGAACGAATTCCCTGGTGGTATTTTTGCAGGAGCTCCACCGATGAGACATCCCTGCAAAAGAAGAGAGAAAGGTTTAAAGCTGCAACAGATGAAGTAATATTGGAAGATTTTCTGCTTCTGTTGGTTAGAACTAGAACTGCAATTACAGCCAGCCTGCTAGATGCAAAAACTGTGATGGTGCCATAGATAGTATTGGTATAGATCAGATTTTACAGCCAAAAATATTTTTTTGCCTGTGAACAAATTTTATTTTATAGTAAATCAGATCTTTTTTTTACTGGCAAAGCTTTAAAATAATATTGTTGCGCTTTAAAAATCATTCATTAGTTTCAATGTTTAATATAAGTAAACCGAAGCATCTGGATTTTTAAGAGCTCGTAACTATACAAACAAGAAGTAAAAGTAGCAACTTACTAATTAAAACTGTGTAACATGAGAAAGATTCAATTCTTTTTTTCCTTTTCTTGAACTGTATAAAAACTTAATTTCAGGGCAGATATCATCTAGTTCAAGCAGAAAATCAGCTTCTTGACAGATATTTTTTACAAAAATATGTCAGATATATATCTCTGCACAGATCTAATGCAGCGTTTTAGATGAGCGCACCTTGGTTTCTCCTGAGTCTCTATCTGCTGGATGATGCTCTCCATCCAGGCCAACAGATCTCGCACCAGGCTGAAGAAGCGGAACTTCTCTGCTGTGTCCACCAGCTGCGCCCTGCGGCCATCAGAGGCATCCAACAGGCCCTTCCAGGCTTCCATCACCTCCCTGGCAGTGGTCTGAATAGCTTCCGCTTTATCCCCTGCATATTGGGCATGAAGCCTTGAAGCCGTCTGCTGGAATTCTTGAACCTAGGGGAGAGAAAAGTCAATTAACAAATGTAATTTCAGTGTCGTCTTACGAGTTAACAAACAGTTTTCGGTTTACACAACACGTAGAGGCTGTGCCTCTGGAGATTTAGGCAAATATTCACAGATTGGGTTATTTTAGCAGCTCAGTATTCCAATAGCTACTGTACATCAACAGCTCATAGAAGTTGGCATGAAATAAAACACGAAATGAGCAGTGCCCCTTCCTTCCTTTCCTGCTGGACTTAACAATATATAATACCACCCGCTTTTAATGAGAAAAGTATTGATTATTTCAGCTTTAATCTTCATAAATTAACCTCACACTCCAGCATGTGTCTAAATGATTAGCTTAGTGTCACACAGACATATCAGATTTTACACAGTTGCCCAATTTTGGTGAATTATTTCTCCCGTCAGACATGACTCATCAAAGTCTGCCTGATGCAGCGGATTTTTTTGTGTCCTACCTGTTTGCCCAGAGCGGTGATGTCTCTTTCAAAGGCAGCGTGCATTCTGTGGAAGGATTCTGCTTTGCTGAAATCTTCCCCCACATCCTCAGGGAGCTCTTTTTGCTTCTCATGGATCTGAGCCACCAGCTCTTTTCCATCATCAAAGTACCTTAAAGGAAAAAAAAAAAAGCTTGGACGCTTAGTGTCATCACATTTATTATTTACCATCCAGCTCTCTAACAGATCAAGTTATTTTCTAGTTTTATTTAGATTATAATATAATATAATATAATATAATATAATATAATATAATATAATATAATATAATATAATATAATATAATATA
>JBAMHX010000022.1:17125799-17139301 GCA_037177515.1 Pseudomugil tenellus
AAATAAAATAAAATAAAATAAAATAAAATAAAATAAAATAAAATAAAATAAAATAAAATAAAATAAAATAAAATTCAAAACACCAGAAAATAATTCCAAAGAACTAATTCCGACTAACTTGGGGGGCTTCTCTACAGTACGGTAGGTATTGAAGGCCTGAAGCTGCTGCTGGACTCCAGTCAGAGAGTTGGCAAGTTTCCGGTTGTTCAGTACGATGATGGTTTGCTCAATCCACGTCAGCAGGTCTGACGCCAGCGTCTCGTACTTATCAATCATCTTCTCAGTCTCAATGGCCTGATCCAGAACCTAGAAAAGGAGGACTGGGGTAAGCCTGTGGGAAGGTCTGCAAACTGGCAGGTGTATTTCAGGTTTTCATCTCACCTTTCCAACTCTCTTTCCCTCAACAGCAAGCTGCTTCATCTTTGAGAAGTAGTGGTAAAATGCCACAACATATGTGATGATGGACTTCTCATCTGGGTTCTCTGTGAACACATCTAAAAAACAAAATGGCAAGCTAGTCAGTCATAATCAGAGACTCTATGTCTTTTTATTTTCTTTTGTTTTTCACCAGTTATAAAGCTCACAAGCCACATCCTTCATGAGGCACCCACCTTCTGGGTCCAGCAGTTTGGTCACTCCAAGTTTCTGCTCGGCCACATTAAAAGCATTCTGGAGGTTGTGTGTCGGATTGGACCTCTTCAGTTTGCCATAGTCCACCAGATCTGGCCTAGGAGTTTAGAACAACATAGATGAAATGGTGTGAGATATGAAGGAAGCCTCATGAGGACAGACACTAAACAGATTTCCGAGCAGATTCGACTTCTTTTCATCATCTATCTCCTCTTACCGGTGTTTGTGTATGAGAGCGTTGAAGGCCATGCCGTCTTTCCAGCTGGTGGTGAAGTTTGTGATGTTGACATTGGGGTATCTGTGAAACAACAGGATGGTGACGTCACTGACGAAACATCAAGTGACATTTCTGAGCAGCTTTTTTTTAAATGGATTCTGTTTTTTCACATTTTTACTTTGAACCTTTTATATCTATAGCTTAAAGCAGCAAACTGTAGCTAAACCCTTTTGTACTTTTATTTTCTAGTAATTAACTATAAGAAGTGGAATACACAACCAAAGTAGCTACAACACAGATTCTCAAAGATGCTTTCCACAACCATTTACATAAATAAATAAATGAGTTCTGCATCGCAGCATTTTATCTGACAGATGTACACCTGGTTGCACTTCAACGCAATAATCTCACAGGATATCTACAGCAGCTTGCTGATGCTAAAGTTCACGTAAAGCACTTACCCTGCAGTTTTCATCTGACACCACAGAAGAAGAGCATCTTTAGCTGAGCGTGTCTCCTTCTGGTCCGCCTGGCCCGTTTCCACAATGATGTCCTGAATCTGATGAAGGACAGAAAACACAGCTGGATGGTAAATAAAAAGAAAACTCATGTAAAAATATTTGCAGTAAAAGAAGAAGAAAAAACTAACAGACAAAATCATGTCACTAAGATCTAGTTTGGAATATTTTATTCTTTCTTTTTTTGGTTTAAGACAAAAATAATAATAAGTTATTTCTCATAATTGTTATTAGTTTGACCAGATGTTTACAAATATTTAACATTGGATGCATTGGATATAAAAAAATATGTCAAGCTCTTTCCCACACAGTGGGCCGGTAATTAGAGCAGTGATGTGATCTGAGAAACAGAGCCAGAGAGAGCGCTATATTTAGCCAGCTTTGCTTCTCCTTGCTTTGTGCAGACTGAAAGAAACAGACAGGACAACTCCTTTATGTCTAGTTATGTCTAGTCTTTTTATTTAGAAGCTGAATAGTGCAGCAGGCCATACTGTTTGAAATATCGAGTCTAAAAATAAAAAATGTTGCTGTCAAATTAAAAATAAATATGTGGCCCCTCTAAGAAGATGAAAGAGTCACACAGACATGTTCTGATATTTTGGATGTGCTTTTAACAGCAGATAATAATGGCTCGAACCTGAAGGCATCGTTTCCAGGAAAAAGGTAAAAAAAACATCCAAACCAAACAGTTTTTTGTGTGTTTTCATGAAAACTGCTTGTTGACAGAACTGATAAAATAAAACCTAAAAACTACTAAAAACTGAAGGTTTCATCATTAAACATATTGTTAATAAAGTATAATAAACACATAAAAACTGTTGAATTTTCAGACAGTAAACCATAATGGAGTTTTTTTTTTTCATTTCATTAGAAGCATTTCTTGCAAGTGGCAAAATTTAATTAAGAAATATTGATGTGTGTGAAATTATGGAAACAGGGAATGATTGAAATGACTGAACCCCCATCATAATGATTAGATATTCAATCGCTAGCATGGCTTAAAGTGGGCCATTCTCTCAGGGTATCGTCTTGTAAGAGGAGAGCAAAGTTAATTTACAGTCATTTTCTGCACTGATCACACATCTCTGCCAAGGTGGAGGTCTGTGATCATTGCTGTTGTGAGCTCGTTAGCAAGGTTGTGTAAACTCTTCCAAGCCAAATT
Organism: Pseudomugil tenellus; assembly: GCA_037177515.1. Lineage (NCBI taxonomy): Eukaryota > Metazoa > Chordata > Actinopteri > Atheriniformes > Pseudomugilidae > Pseudomugil > Pseudomugil tenellus. Next base: position 17,128,327 of record JBAMHX010000022.1, read on the forward strand.
TTATGAAACACGGTGGAGATTTGGAGCAGGGGCAAAGGAATTCTGGGTGGACTGGGATTAGGAATAAAGGATTGGTCTTGGCCGAAGATGCAGTTTCAGAGTGATCTAATTAATTAGTGCTCTGTTGACTAGTATCTCACACTGTCTACAAAAAAAACCTAGTTTGCCCTTTTTTGAGTACATATGATGGTAGAAGTCCTTGATATTTGTAGTGAAGTGGAGTATATCCTTCATTTATCAAGTTTTGGTCATTTTAGTTGCTTTCTGAAGAAGTTGCACTGCGCAATTGATTACTGAACAATAATGACCCCCCCTCCTCCCCAATCATTGTGCAACAATTAGCTTTTTGGTGCATTGTGTTGCAAAATGAAGGAAGATCACTAATGCATCTTATTTTGTATTCAGTTTGAGCACCTGTCCTCGGTTTACCTGGAAACGCAGAATGATGGTCCAAATGAGCCCAAGGATGAGGCGATGGTTGCCATCGACAATGTCATGGGACCCCATGTTCTCCAGGTGGACCCTCTGCTCTTTGAGGAACTGCAGAGCCTTGTCCACATTCTCCAAACAGTGGATGCGCATCCGGCCTTTGGTGGGTTTCGGCTAGAGAGGAAAGAAGACAGAAAAGCAAAGGATGGAAACAGAATATTTTATAGCGGAGGAGTCACAGGAGAGTCAGGAAATCATACAAAGAATACAAAAGAACGATACGCTGAGACAGTTTCTCACCAGCCGTTCACCGGAAAGCACTTCCAACAGTTTAATGAGCATACGTCCGTCCCGCAGGTCCAGGTAGAGGTCAGAGATGCGACAGCCGACTCGGGAAAGGATTGAGTTGACCCATTTAGTAAAGGTCTTCTTCTGAACTGCCTCGCGCTCATCTGATGAGGGCACACAGTTAAGAAAGAACATGAGCCCCATGAATAATGTAAAATCCTCACAGCTACAGAGGAGCATCACTGGAGCTGGTAGGGATTTACAGTCTTGCACAAGGCCCTTCAAACTGGTGGATGCCTGGAAGGCTGAAGGAAAAACCTAGCAGGAGTTAAAGTAAGTGTCAGTGTTCGTCTGAACATATCTGCCTTGAAGACAGAGATGTTTTACTGGTTAAATTAATCCTCAGTGTAAAGTTAGGCCTTATGCTTTTTGCTACAGAGAAAACTCCTGTATGTAGCTTATATGAGCTAGTGATCATGTTCTTCGGCCTAACCGTCAAACATCATATTAAATAATTATGGGCTCACTATCAGACACTGTCTGCAAAATGAACAAGCAAGACCTTAAATACTGCAACTTCTGTTTGCATTACAAAGCATGAATATCAAAATGACTTAGAACAAGAAGTTCCACTTGTTACAACACCGACAAATTTCAGAAACTGACAATTTTTTTTTCATTTTGGCTCATTTTCAGGAGCAGGAAAAATACTTAGTGAACACTCCTGCATTCATTGTTACGTACTGCTCATACATCCACACAATGTTCATCACAATCAAACACACTTTCTTCCTCTTGGCAGTGCAAAGAGATGAGAGTGTCACATTCATAAAGAGAAAATCTGGCATAAATATGATCTTTGTGTTTTTGAGAGCAGCTCTATTGTGTTTATTTTTTTCCTTTTTCTGTTGGCAGCATGAACAAAAACCATTTTAAAAAAAGGAAAAAATAACACATTTTTTGCTATCTCTACAAAAACTGATGCAGCTACACGACAGCTGGAGCAACTTCGTTGTTTTCAAATGCTACTGATCAGCTCCACTAAAAGTTTCTTATAGAAGAGTGGAGTGACGCTCTTTAGAATAATAGGAGCAAGGAGAACAGGAGGACAACGCAGGATCACACATTTATTATCAGCTTCTCAAAGTTTATCAGGTCGGAGATGCAAACTTGTCCCCAGTCATCCGTGCTTGCACCACATGACTTCCATTCACTCTCGCTGCTGCAGATTGCCCTGTTTATCCCAGAACCCAAATACAACTGAACACTTCGGAGTGCAAAGGAGTGCATCTTTAATGACTTGTGTAATAAATGATTCAGACCCCAAGGCTATGGAGGACAGGAAAGGAACAGCAAAAGGCAGGAACAAAAGGAGAAAGGGGTGGAACATGAAAGAAGTTAAAGATATTAGATTATAGGTTAAGAGGAAGATGGTCTAGCAAGGTGAGGTAGAGATGGAGAAATATAGTCTGGACAGGAGTAAACCTGCCAAGCGGGAGGAGAAGGAAAGAACACACCGGCATGCCGCCGTTTTAGGTTTAGTCTTAGAGGCTCAGATACATAAACAGAGCAAGACACATCACCCACAGCGTCTCCCCTGCTGCTAAAAACCACCCAGTGAGCTCTTTAAAGGCTCCAGTTTAATTCTCAGCATCATTAAAGGGAAAAAATCAAGAGGTACTCTGTGTAAAACACATGATACAGCAGAGCGGAGTAAATAAATCATGCCTAGTTCTGCTCCCCTCTGCAGAACAACAGCACGCTGTTCTCCTACGTCCACCCGGATATCCACACCATGAAGAAGTGAACATGCAAATAACTCAAAGCTCCATTAGCCACACAAATCACTACAGAGACTGTCTGTGAAGCAGAAAACAGAAGGTTTGAGTAAAAACTGTGACAAATCCTTCCTGGGGTGTAGAGAGTTATACAGCAGAGGCAGTAAGAGGGCAATTAAAGTGTGTCCCGCCGCAACGTGCAAAGTGTTGTCGTATCATATCACAACATGACACCATGAGCGGGGACGGACTGCAGGCACATGGATACTTCTGGTCATTTAGGCAAGACTTTACCTCAAAGGTAAATTGCTGAATGAATGACTGAAAAACTAAGTACATGTAATTTATCTGCCATCTTTAGCAGCACAAACTGAAGTAAGTGTAAAGTAAAAGCAGGACATTATTCTTCCAAACAAGCCATAGTTGTCTTATCTTTCACTAACCGTCTCATCACAACCTTTAACATGATCTACTGCTGGGACATTGATATTTGGAAAGATTATCCAGCTGTTTTCAATATTTCGGACTACTGAATAATCTTGGTGTCTTTAAAATAAGTTGTTTGGAATAGACTTCATCCCAAACTTTTCTCCTCAACATTGTGTTAAAAACCTGGAAGCTCCAGACGAACAAACTGAAACAAGACCTGCTTTTATAACGTTGCAAATATAACACATTTTGTACATCAGAGCCAATGTTGCATGTAAGCAAATGAAACAGACATGAGGAAACATTCAGTAAGCTACATATGTTATAAACATGGGGAACACGGCACTCTCAATGTACACAGTTTTTTAATGGTTAATAAAAACTAAAAAACTAACTAAATATCCGGCAAATAAAAGATTTGAAAGACTTGCTTTACAGGAACAAAGGATTAAAGCAGATTTCAGGTTTGTTCCAGTTTGTTCCAGATATTATGAGTATAAAAAGCAAAAGCTGATTGTTCTGGTTTAGTTTTAACTCTCAGTGTGGAGTAAATAACCTGACCCAGATGATCTTAGAAGTCTGGTTGGCTCATATGGAGATGGAAAGTCAATTTGACCCAGATGGACCTAGACGTTTCTGTGGTTCATAGAGTCAACAGATCTAATACATATTTTGCCCCAGTACCACATAAAACCTTGTACACCAGCAGCAAAAACTTAAACACATTTTTTGACACTCAGGAAGCTATTTTAAAGATCTGAGAAGTGGAGTGGATGATGTATGTTTTGTTATTTTGTCACTGTGAGGACACGAGCAGCAGCATTTGATTGGATTGTTTGAGATATTGTGTCTGGATCAGTTGCAGCTCTGTGTGATTTACAGACCAGCAGCCAAGTTTATAACAAATTAGTTTTCTAAATAATTCTGCATCATCAGTCAACTTATTTAGATCATTTTTCCAGGTGGTAAAAGGCCAAATTATTACTACTTTCAAATGGATGCTAAAATGTAGTTCAGAAGTTACAGAAGGATTTCTGGCTTGAGGATATTGCTCATCTTCTTTCTACAACACGATTTCAGATTATTCAAATTTTAAGGTTCTTACATTTACTGATGACCTGTAAATGACGTGTATGCCATTACCAGCTCCATCTTTTTATTCCTAGACAACCTGAAAGGCGAACTTGGTTTGCAGCATAGTGACAAAGTGTAGCATGTTATGATTTGTTGTTCATCTGAGTTTGGATTTAACCAGTATATGAACTGGAATAGAGCCATTTTTTAAATCTGTGCTTATTTTCTGCTGTTTAGGTCAGCAAGAAGGTGAGCTGCAAATATAGTTTGCATCCCCCCGAAGGAAACACCCTTGGTTTGGTTGCACTTGGTGCTGCTACAGCAGATTCACTGCAAATACTAAAATCTAAGTAAGATTAAACATCTCAAATCAAGGACACATATGCTTTTTTAAAAGTAAGAAATATTCGTAGTCGGTTTTGAAATAAGATAAATTATCTGCCAACAGAACAATATATTTTATCTTATTCCAAGGAAAAGTAACCTAATTTTTGTATTTTTTTTCCTTGTTTTTTAAAGCCAGTTTTTGTAATGTGCTGTCATTATCAGGTTCATCCACAAGTAATTTATCATGCTGTGTAAAAGCAACTCTATACTGTATTTCCAGTTGTTTTATTTTTTTTACAGCACCTTAGACATTAAGACTGACTGGACTCCAACGGTCTTGCCCCTGGCCCGAGCCCACTCCACCTTCCCAGCTTTCCCATCCTGTATATCAGTACATGCTGTACTAAACATTCCTTTGTTTCACATGTTTTTACTTAGTAATCATCCATCCACTCTTTGAATCCAGTGAAAGCCCCATGACTTATTAATGCTGATGGATTTTCCCTGTATACAGCCTGGTCTATCTTTTTCCCACAGTCAGCTCTTACTGGATGCGGCCCCATCAGTCCCCGAGTGCCCGTCTACAAGCCTGACTCGTGGCACTGCCAACGCGACCTGTCCTGCTGCCACAGCACCATAGCAGCAGGACAGTTTGCGCTGAGCTAAACGTTGGAGATGAAACTCCGCTGGCTTTGTTTACAAGCTTCCTCCAGACTTGTTCCCAGAGATTAACCGTCTGATCCTTCAATAGATGAACTGTCACTCCGAGGCTGCTGAACATCAGATTAATGTGCATTTGATGTCTCCTAGGTTTATTTATGCCAAGCAGAGCATTAAGAGAATTAAATGGGGATGCAGAAGAAGCAAGCAAAAGCAAAATCTGAAACTTAATCCTGAACAGAAGTCAGTGAGCGGCTTCTGAATGATTAAAATCAATAAACATGACAAAAAGAAAATTTCCTTTCTGCCTTTTTTCTCATTTATAAGATGTTTTTCTGTCATCTTTGTTCTGGCAACATCTCTCTCCTGCAGAGCTCCTTATTAACTACAACTTAAGTGAGACTTCATGACACGTAGTTGATGGATAAATACATTTTGTACACTTCACAAAACATCTCTAATTTGAGAGTGCTTCAGAAGTCTGTCGTTTCACGTATCAGTTGTGTCTGCAGCTTTGAGAATCAGTCGATAGGTGAAATGTAGCAGAGGCAGAAAGAGAAAAAAACACTTCCTTCTCTGTTCCTGCATCGTCTCCTCCATTTTCCTCCTTTCACTAATGCACTCCTGTCATCAGGGAGTTGCAAAACACAGTGCAAGCCAACAAAAATCCACTGTGACGGCAAATCTCTTTCTTAAAACCTTAATAATACAAGCAGGGAGAAGTTAAACCACTAAGAGATTGATTATATTTTGCAAATGCCAACATTTAGGGGGTTTGAAAAAAATGAGGAGCCAAACAAATGAATGATTTGTTCTTCTGGAACAATATTGGAAGCATAAGGGCCATGTGGTGGATTGGCAACAGGCTTGGATGATAAATGTTTATTATCGGTAAAAAAGACGGATGTGTATCACCAGATAGCAGTGAATGGTTTGAAAACATCACAACCTCTTTTAGAGTTTCTAAATTAATTATTAAAGAGCAATCCTGTGAACAATTGGGGCAGAGACACTGCATCACTAGAATAAATTAACTTTACTCTGAATATGTTCAGTGTAAAAACCAAAACAACTGTTTTTTTTTCTTTTAAGTTTTAATAACAGGATGACAAACTTACTCACATCAACCGCCGTCCTGCCATCAAACCCAAAGTCATGATGGGGTAGGGAGGGGCATGATTAGGAGAAGTGTTATCAGTGTCACCTGTGAGGTAAGGGAAGATGAACACACACACACACACACACACACACACAGTCATCTACCTTGCAACTGCCTGAAGCGTCCATCCAGGACGGAGTTAAAACAGATGTTAGACGTGCTGTAGCTCAACCAGCGAGCTCGCTTCATACTCTTAGCCGAGGAAGCGGAGGAGGAAGAGGAGAGGATGGGTGCTGGGGGAGGGTGGGGGTGAGAGGGCCGCTGACGTCTGGGGGTGCAGGTGGAGGATGAGGAAGATGATGAGGAGAAAGGGGAGACCCCCGCGGGTGGCGTGGCGAGTGGGATGTGCAGGACGGTGCCATTCCTCTCTGGATGGTGTTGGAGCTCCTGCTGCCTGCTGCTTCCCTTTACTGGTTTCCTGCCCTCAAGTCTCTGGACCCGGTGGACCGGCGGGGTGCTCCTGCTCCGGCTGCTGCTGCTGCTCACGCCGACCCTCACTTGTGCGTCTTTCTCTGCTGGGGTGTAGGGCCGACTGGCAGCCTCCTTGGCCCCTCCACTGCCGCTCCGAATGGCTCCGGTCTCCCTGCTGCTGGCCTTCAGGCTGATCTTGACCTCTCGGAGCCTTGGTTGGCTCACGGGGGCAGCCCGTAGCAGACACGGGCTGCTCATACTGACCCCCCCTCCTACCAACAAGGACAACAACACCTCTGGAGCCAGCAGAGGAGCTTCACACTCCTCCTCTTTCCCTGTCTCTTGGCTCTCTGTCCTCCTTTCCAGATCCCTCTCGCATTCACTCCTGTTCCCTCCCTCCTTCCTCCTCCTCTTTCTTCCTCCCTCTCTCCTCACCGTTACCGTGAGGATGCTCTGCTCCAATCTCAGGCGGCACGCAGGCTCAGGCAGCCTTCGCTACAGTTTAGAGTGGTTTTTTGAGCCCCATCCATGCATACAATATGTTTCAATAAATACACGTGTTCCCACAACTCCCTCCCACTACCCAGAACTCCCACACAGTCATGACATCACTGCACATAAAGTGCACAGCTAGCACTGCTGTGATCTCCCATGCCAACCATCCCACATGAAACAACAGTATTTATCCAAAAGGAATGCCCCCCCCTCCCCCCATCCCATCTTTTACTCATGTAGGACTCAATGTAAATAACTGGATATTCTATACATTTGCACTTTGAAGGCAAGCAGGAAGCATATTTCTAAGTTCACAAGCAGTAAATCAGCAGTGCCTCTCTCATCTCTGTGCACCCCCTCTCCTTAAGCCCCCCTTCTTCTCTCTCCCTGACAGGAAACACTGATTGAATTTCAGAAACATCAGTGCAGCAGCACTCTAACACAATACCAGCAACCAGCAGTCACACAGAAACCTTCACTTAAAGAGACAGAAATAGACAGAGAAAGTGTTGAAAGCTGTCCTGATAAATGTTCTGGACAGGAGGAAAACAATGCTGAAAACAGACTAAGGTCATAATGTCAGCTACTGATATGAGCTCTTATATCAACATATGATGAAACAACATTCGGTTGTCTTTATCATTTCAATCAGGTGATCTAGGTTTAAGAGCAGCTGTTTAAAAAACTAACATGTACATGAATTATTTGTTTAAATGTGTGATAACAATAAAAAAAAGAAATCCAACAGGGATGAAAGCTGCCTTGTTTATTTGTGGACAGAACTGCAAGACTTTACTCAACACTAGAAAAATTGGCTTTAAAAAACACGAAAAAAGTACTAAAATCAGGTTAATTTTCCTTTAAATAAGAACAATTTTCTTGTTCTGTTGGCAGATTTATCTTATTTCAAAGAAAATTAACCTGTCAAGAATTTCTAAAACAAGTAAAAAAAATCTTGAAAAAAAAAAAAATATATATATGTATATATATATATCTTAGGTTTAAAAAAATAAGCATATGTGTCCTTGATTTGAGATGTTTAATCTTACTTAGATTTTAGTTTTTGCAGTGAACTCAGTGTAAGCCTGTTCCCAATAAAGCAGAAATGAAGGTGTGTTCTGTGTCTGCAACTTAAATGCTCTGTAACACCATATATTAAGATTCTCCATGCTGGTTCATATCTCTAACCAGTGCCCAACCAGTTCACAGGATGCAATGCAAACAAATACAGGACATGATATGAATGCTTTGAAGTCAGTCTAATACTTCTATTATTTCCTTTTTCAGTCATTCAGTTGTAGATTTAAAGCTGTGCTTGGGAATATTGTCCCGCTGAACCCAATTCAGCTGTCAGACAGATGACCTCACATCTACAATATTTTCAAGGTTTTCAAGGTTGATTGATGTAAATTCACCACATTTACATAGAAGGTGTACCTTGACCACCACTCAGTGTACCATAGTTGGATCTGTATAAGTGTAGCTGGTGTAACTGTAGAACTATTTATTCTAACAATAGGTCAAATTCCTGCAGATAGAAAGGAGACGTGTCACTCAACCACACACACTTGCACCAATGTTATGTAGCAGCTTAGCATCTTCTAGCTTGTTTTTTTTTTTGGCTTTGCATCATAAAAATACTTTACCACAATTCTAGCACATTTCTCTTTATTACTGCCTTTCACTGAATCTGTAATTTACTCAACTTATGCAAACCAAACTTGAAGCACTTGACAAATAAAAAGAAAAAGACAAATAAATGAAGCATTCAGCAGCTAAACAGGTTTACGTTAAATGCTACTAGGGGAGTGTAAATGGGACACAGAAATATATCGAATGTAAATATTTCAGTCATGTTTGATTTAAACTTTTCCTGGAAAATCTGACATTTTAAAAGCTTTTTTTTTACATGTCAGTCAAGCATCATTATATTGGTATAACAACACTTTAAATAAAACCAAACCTTGACCTGAAGTTTCTTCTCCTCAGAGTAACATTCATGTTTGACCCGCACATGTTTGACCTCGGGTATCTGCAGCTTCTTTAAGCATGAAAATAGCACGACTTACAACTCTCCTTTTCTGTTGCACATCCTGCCGCTGTAGAAACATGGCTATTTTCAAACCCCAAGCACCTTATCCACAGGTGGGCCGCAGCTTACCAGCTTAGCCAGAAATGCCAGCGATCCATGCTATGGGAGGCAGGGCAGCTGTCCAGATCGGTCAGACTTTGGAAATTCTGGGAATGTGCAAGCGATCCCAGTTACATGTAGAGAGTGTAGAACAGTTTAAAGACTCAGCTGTTTGGGGGGGGTTATGCCATGAGAGACATCCACACATAAACACACATACACAACAACCTCTTGCAGAACGTTTACAAAATTAAAACATCACCTGTGACTTGATTTGGTCATTTTTCTGAGTGAATGTTAATGTTCTAATCAAAGCCGTAACACAGACGCTCTCCCTTTATAGTTCATCCTCTCTGCCCTGCCCACACGCCTAAAAAAGCCTGTCATCTGAAGAATGTGCCACAGAGGACGCAGCCTGTTTGCTATGCAGCACTCACCTGCGAGGGCCTTGATGCGCGAGCGCTCAAATAGCCTGGCAGAGCTGTTGTCGTTGTCTAGTTCCTCATCACAGAGGTCGAAGCGGGTGTTGATGTGGCTGTACTGCTGCGTAATCTCCACATTGTCAAAATCGGTGGTGGACGTCATGGCGGTAGCCAGCGTGGCAGGCGGGCGGGGGGACGGCAGGTGACGTCCTCAGGTGAAGAAGCAGGTAAATGGATGGCACAGAATGGCAGGACGGATATGAAACACTGAAGATTTTCTAAAAAGAGAACAAAGATAAAACACATCGTTGCATTTCACTATTTTAATATTCTGGGAAAAAACAGTGATATAAATGTTCCTTAAAAAGAAAAGTAGTTTTAAAATTTCAATTTTTTATCATTATTATTATTTTGTAGTAGTTTTTTCTTTTGGTTTGGTTTGTTTTTGCCAACTGGTTTATAAAACATTTGATTGAATCACTATTATATTTCAGAAACTTTCAGAAAAGCTTTTAAATATTTTCTAGAAGAAATGATCAATCTACATAAATAAAATAAAAAAGAAGAACCTGCAGGCTGATCATGCTGTAAATAGCTGCTAAATACAGCTCTGCTTGGAGGAAACGCAGCTTCCTGTGAGGCGTGCGCTCCCTGCAGTTTTACATTTCAGCTCATCCATCAGGATAAAGTTGCTTTTAAACCTGCCGCTCAAATCGAATCAATGACAATTTGGCCAAATTTGTACAATTTCAACTTTTATCGTGCAATATTTTCACACAGAAATTGCACATTAAACCACCTTCAAGCAATCTGTACTTACTCCTGGTCCCACCCGCCCCATCATAATCTCCATTTTGTATTTGTCACTTTGCTTTACTGGACAGTCTGATGTGTATTCTTCACGTGGAATGGCGGGTTGATGGGCAGCCACTCAGATAGTTCTATCTGTGTGCAGCATAGCTCTCTTATCATGTTGCACTATGAGAGGGGGTAGGGGCGGGGGGAGCAACCCCAACCTGGTGAAACGTCTTCGTTTGAATGATGCCGCTCACGTAGTTTGAAATGTGTCTGTGTTGGAGGGAATCTGTCATGATCAGCACGAGAGGGGGGGTTAACTACTGTTAATGTATTAGTAAATGAAGCATACTGCTAGAGACACATGGCAGTGTTGCTTTACCTTGATAAATGGTGCTTTTAGGGGCCTGTATTGAAAAAATGACATACAGGGCAGTAATTACATACATGCATCTTCTAATCAATGATATCTAAGAGTTGGGGGGCGGGGGGGGGGGGGGGGGGACAAAAAGGTAACTTTGTTTTTTCTTCTTTTACAACTTCCTTTGCAGTTTGGGAGGGTTTTTTTTTGTTTACA
>JBAMHX010000022.1:17145528-17178284 GCA_037177515.1 Pseudomugil tenellus
AATGCATGCATATGTGGAAGTGCTGGAATTGCTGGAATGTGTGTGTGTGTGAATTTAAAACATAAGCAACATTATCTATACCAATTAAATAAAAGTGTTGAAAGAAATAATTATTGTACATAGAATTAGTCTAATTTTGATCAAACAAACAACGCATGGCAGCTTTGACCCCCAAAAGGTGGTTTAAACCTAAATGCAGAATGCAAAATAAATCTGCAGCTAAAAGTCTTAAACCTTTGGTAAAACTTTGCTATAAGCGTTCATGTACAACTATAAATATTTCAATATGTAAACCTTCATGCAAAAACAGTGCTCTTATGGTAAAAAGTCAAGTCAATAAAATTCAGGTGCAAATTCGAAAAGACTAACTCCAAGTTGGAGAAAATCCAAGTGCTGGCTGCGTCTTCATGTAACCTGTAGATTTACGAAGTAAGGAAAACATCCAGGTCTGCGATGACAGCCGCTTGTCTCCTGGCAACAGCGTTCAAGAGTCGGTGAGGAAATGATGGCGTTCCGAGGTCCAGCTGAACAAGAAGACAGATGATACAATATTTACATTTTGTTCAAGTATAAAAGTGCAAATGCATTGATTAGAAGTGAACTAAAAATGTTTTCAGCAGAACTCTGTTGAGTCTTTATGGAAAACTCCATCAGTTTGTTGCGTCTGTATCATCTGCTACAACTACAAATGCAGACTTCAGTACTGGAAGGGTAATTCAGCTGCAATGAGACCAATTTCTCTAATAGTTCGAGGCCTGCCAATGGTGAGCAATAAAGTCACTCTGCCATAGATCAGCACAGCACAATTCATCCTGAGTTGTTAAAATGTGTTTCTCTACTAAACAAATCATTCATTTCAAATCAAATCAAATTTTATTTATAAAGTACCTTTTATGCCAAAAGCAGCACAAAGTGCTTTACGTATTAAAAACTATTTATTCATATTAACATAAAACAAGTCTTCACAAAGTAATTAACATGGAAATTTAAAAACACTCCTTATCGTCTCACACACATGCACAAACAGAACAATAAGCACAAATAAGAGAAGGGATAACAGAAAATACACAAACAACTTCCTAAAATTATATGCTAAAATAAAGCAACATAATAGAATAAAGCAAAATAAAAAAAAAATAAGAGGAATTACATAAAGAACAAATAGAAACCAGCTAAAGCTCAGCTGGAAAGGTTGGTCTTGAGCCCCTCTCTAAAAACATCAACACTACAGAAACTGGCTTTAAAAAAACAAGAAAAAAAACTACAAAAATTAGGTTAATTTTCCTTTAAATAAGATACATTTTCTTATTCTGTTGGCAGATAATTTATCTTATTTCAAGGAACATTAACCTGTCAAGAATTCCTAAAACAAGATCTTGAAAAAACCTATTAAGTAAAAATAATCATTTTACTTAAAAAAAAAAAGCATATGTGTCCTTGATTTGAGATGTTTAATCTTTCTTAAATTGGAGTTTTTGCAGTGTCTGCAGTCCTGAGGTTCTCAGGCTGTTCCAGAAATGAGGACTGTAGTGGTGGAAAGACCCCTAGCTGTAAGTTTTACTTGTGGAAAAGAAAGATGTGGACTGGTACCAGAGGACCTCAGAGTCCACAATGATTCACAATTTAAAAGCAGATCATCAAAAAGACCCAAGAACTTTAAGACATTTATAAACTAATAAAAAAAACACCATAGAATAAAAGAAAAGGTGGATCTATTGTTTTGGTCAGTGGGATTTATTCCTCCACAGCAGTTTACAACAAGCAGATCTCACCTGTAGCAGGTATACGACTCTGGTAACTTCCTGTCCTTTGTGACTAACTGGCTGCAGGATCCAGCAACTGGGCATCATCTCCCCTCTGATGGCGTCTACGCTGGGCCGAGGTAGAGACTCCTCAAACACAGACTGCATTGCCAGCACGTACAGACCACCCTGAGGCAGAAAGGGAGAAAAAAAACTCAGAAAAACCATCAATAAAAGAAGCAGAGCAGCCTTTTGATCGGCCAAGAGGCAACTCTACATTGACATTGATAACCAACATCTGACACGGTTTACTCCACACTCACTGCCTCTGGGTCAGTGTTGTTGGCGGCAGGTGTTCAGTGAGCATGACCTGCGTCTAAATGGCTTGTCCTATTTCTTGTGGATGACAAAGTGTAGCGTAGCGCGCTGTTCATTTGCTGTTTATATGTAACTCTGATGTGAATAAAGGGATTGTTTCTCCTTAAACTGATGCATGCAAGCACTGCAAAAGCTCCCTCTGCCTTAACGCAGGGGAGGCCAGCTGTGATCATCATGCTGGCGGGCTGATCGCGCTGCTGTGTGCTTACCTGTTTAGACTCGGTGCTGATGCAGCAGAAATCCCGCGGCTGGCTCAGGTGACAGGCGGACGGATTGGTTAGTATGTAAACTAAATAGAAAGAAGGAAGAACCAAATTAGTCAAATAAAGTTGATAAAAAAAGCAAACACTAAACACAAGTTGCTGTTTGTTATAATTTATTCCATTTGCATGAGAAATGTTCACAACATGATGTGATTAATGATGTGTAACTTAATGAAACTTTGGACTGAACCAGACTTTGAACAAAATACAGAGAACAGAAGAAGAAAGAGCCAGTGGTGTATTAAATGCAGGTGTGAGAGTGGACTTGGTTGTGCAGAATACTAAAACTGGCAGTGATAAATGAGACAGCACTATGCAGTACTACAGTTAGTCAAAGGATGCACAACTCAGATGAATTTGCAGCATCTATTAAAACCTTGCAAAATATAAATGGCTTTTTTTGTGAGGACAATAAAGGAAAATATTTCCTTTTTAAATTTCAGCAGAGACAAAAACATTGCTGCAGGTAAATTAATCTTTTAAACTTTTATTCTTCAGTATTTTCATTATTTATTCTTTGCTTTTAAGCAATAACCTTAACCTCTACCTTTAATGCATTCAGGTGTAAATAGCTTTTTCTAAATTAGACACATATATATACAATTTTTTTCTACATTGATAACTGGTTGAAGAATTATTTTAGGCATAAAGTAGCAGCATGCTGTTTATATTCTTATTCAGACTTCATGTGTTTTGATTTGGCAAAGTGAAGTCATGTTCTGTATATTACCGTTTTCTAGGTATGAATGTTACAGTGGCTCACCCAGCTGAGTGCTGTCATCTAGTGGTCGCGTCCACACGGAGCGAACCGACTGATTGTACATGTGGCTCTTAGACATCTGAGAGATTATATTCCACAGACTGCCCAAAGATCTGTCCAGCTCTGCAGCACCTAGAAAAGCGTGGACAGATGGGCTGGAAGAAGGCTTGTAGAAGGCCTGAATTCCTCGCTCTGTTCCTTGGAACCTAGATTTAATAAATTAGAGTGTAATTGAAATGTTTGAAGCCTGTTTTGAATATGGAAACCTTCACTTTATAGATGCTCTATAGTCACATATGATCAAACTCACCTCCAGCCAGCAGTAGCTTTACCCATCACCAGGTTGCCCAAATTCCCATGAGAAGCTAATCGAACCTAGAGAGAAAAGAACAGAGAGGAGATTATAACCACTCAAAATGTTTAAAGTTGTTTTTCTTTTTGCTAAAATTCTAAAAAACATGAATAAAAGAATCTACGAATAATTTGTTTGCGTACCTCAGCCACAGCTTGACAGAGGAGACTGGATGTTATGTCCTGATAGCTTGAAGAAATAGATGAGGAGGAGCCAAAGGAGGCAGTGCGCCGACGTGCACATACTGTAGGTGATGGAGATGAAGTCATCAGTGGTTCAAACATACTCTTAGTTGGCTCAAGGTGGACATCTGATTAAAAAAAAGATTTACATTGATAAAGAATTTAAACACAAAATATGATAAAGACAGTGCAAAACAGAGACGCTCAGCACATTTACATGACACTGAGTTTTTGTGAGTTATAGTGTTTGTGTTACCGTGGGCTGACAGGCAGGTTCGCTGTGTCTTCACACTCTGAGAACCGCATATAGGAGGGCGTGTTTTTACATCCTGCTTTTCGTCCTGAATCACTTTGATCTGAAGAAAAACAGCATCAACAATGTAATGTTACTCATACAAAAAAAACATCCCAGATTGAATCGAGATTTTTTTTTTCATTTTACAGTCCAGGTCTTAAATCAAAGTTATTTCCAGTTTAACATCTTTTACTAAATTAAACCAACCTGTCCAGTTAATACTGGTTTGTTGCTGTGCTCTAGTTGAGTAGTGTTTCCACTGTTATAACCTGATGTTGGTCCAGACGACAGGCTTAGACTGGATCCTGTGCATAAAGTGCTGTTGCTGATTCGCGTCCGATGCTTCAGATCATCCTGCTGAAATGAGTAAAACTGGATTCAGAATTATTGCATTCAAAACAAAAAATACCTTAAAGGGATCCTCATTTACTTTTTACATACCAACATTTTGTCCATATCAGGACCCTTATTTAGCTATATTTGCTGTTTCACACTCTAGTTTTGCCTTACTACTCATTTCTTGCTGCAAGGTCTCTACCCGGAACTGGGAACGGCTGATTCTGGTTTGCTCCCAGCTCCTCTTGCTCATCCCCCACACTAAGAAGCCAGAGAGGCCCTCCCATTTCCTGTGACGTTGCTTCAGACAGAGCGCATCTCCACCGCTTACCACTTTACGTAGTTCAGAGTGGTGCTAAAGTTTTTAATTAGGGGAGGGGCCGTCTCTAGTGTCGCATCAGAGTGGTGGCGTTTCACCCTTCTTCTTAAAGGAATAAAGCTACAAAATTCACAGATGAAAAACTAAGCTACTGCGGGGATTGTTTTAAAGTTTATTAACACTAATAGAAGGTTAAAAGCTCAGAAAAGTCCATTTTGTATAATATGGGACCTTTAATTCGAACTCTGCAGGCTGCAGTGATACACAAACGGACCTTCATTTCATGGGACAGGGCCTGTTGCTGTAACCTCCTCTTCTCCAGCTCCGTCCTCTCTCGCAGTCGTTCTCGTGCTTTTGCGATCTCTGTCCTGGCTTCCTCCCTTGCTCGACCATAGTCACGCAGCAGCTGCTCAATATCAGATGGATACTGTCCCTCTCCTCTTGGGGGATCTGGTAACCTGATTATTAAAGATAAGAAATCTCACATGTCATATAAGATTCTCCATTAAACACTCACAATTAAAATCACTTATAAATAAGAATAAAATTCAGATTCAGTAAAAATAAATTGGACAGATTCAAATCCTGCGTCTCACCTGGTGCTGTCTATCACCTCTTGGCGGAGCCGTTGAAGATATTCTTTGCGCCGACTAGGTAAAGCAGCCTTAGAGGATGAAACATCTTCCTGAGGAGAGGAGCCAGGATGCTTGCTGGGACTCAAACTACGAGCTCGTCGATAAGTCAGAAGGCGCTCCTCCCTCTCCAGCCTCTGTCCCTCAATACTCCTTCGGTGCCTGAGAGGATCACAAAAAACAAATACAATAAAACCACTGAGATTAAAGTATAGGCTTCTGGTTACATCACAGCATCTAAACAACTTACGAGACTCAACACATGAAATCTAAATCTAAATTTAAAGGGTTTGTACAATGTCAAGGTGTTTTTAGGACATTTGTTCTTACCTGTCATACAGCTGCTGTTTGGTAGAAGCAGAGGTCAGCAGTTGCAGCTCTTCCTTTGACCTTGGGGACAAAATCTTCAACAGGGCGTCCGTCTCTCCCAGACCATAATGGAGCTTAGCTTCCGTCAACTCCACAGTCAAAGGAGTTGGATTGGCACTGAGGCTGATGCTCGCCATCACCTGCTCTCTCTCCTGTCGCAGCTTCATGATCTCTTTTGCTCTTTTATCACTCTGTGCTTCCGCATTTACAGCAACACTCTCCATCGCACCCAACCTGGGACCGTTTCTGCCGTCATGGCTGACGAAGGTCATCGCTTTGTTCGAAGATTTCGATTGTTGCTTGACGCCTGACCAGTTGGTGAACTTGTTGTGCATGGGCAGATCCTCGGGGACTCTCTGATGATCTTGATGAGGAAGCGAACTGGAGACAGGTTCCATGTTAATAAGGACTTCTGTGTTGCACACACTGGGTACCACTGACATGATGTCATCCTCTTTAAGTTGGTCACTCTTGTCACTGTTTGGAGACTGCTTGCAGGAATTAATGCAAAAATCCCCCAAATCAAATGTTAAAAGTGAAACTTGCTGTTTATGTGGATCGCTCAGCTTCACCATGGCTGAAATGTCCTTCTGCAACATGAAACCATCCATGGAGTTTGACCACTGCGGCCATTTGGAGCGGAGCTGGTGGTTGTCATTGGTGTAGCTTATAATAGGTGATCCAGGGCTCGAAGGGCACTTCTCTGATTCTTTATGACTCGAGCAACTGACATCACTCACCCTCTCAAGTGATGCAGTTTCTGATTTTATAGAGGAAACATCACAATCCTTTGTGGGACTCTCACCCGAAACAGGCGGTGTGATGAGACGGTCATCCTCAGAGGGTTGATTTGTTTTCTGTCTTTTAATGTGTTTTCCTCTTTGCCTGCTTTGTATTCTCGTTCCCACAGTAAGGATAGGAGATGATGCGCGGTCTGTGTAGGTAGCAGATGGACAGTTTGGTAGAGAAGGGCTGTGATTTTCTTGATAGCATTTTTTTGATGACCTGGGGATGATTTCAGATATTGCAGCACTTCTGTTGCTCAGGGCCTCTGGGATGCAGTGCTTTGAGACTCGAGCTGAGGCAGATCTAACACGCCTCTGGCAATCAGCTGCAGCCTTTGCACAAGGTGATTTGAGAAGGTCAATATCTAACTGAGAGACAGCAGAGGTGTTAAAGCTCAGGTCAGGCGTGCTTTGCATCTTTTTGTCTGTGGATGTTTTAGTTTTCGTTGAACGGAGTGCATTATCGTCTCGAGAAACACTGACAACCTCAGATCCAATCACTTTAACTATCACATTGATTTCATGAGATTTAGTGTTTTCTCGGAGCACAATTTTACCCCCTGGTGATGCTACAAGCTCCTCAGTCTGGATTCCAACATCTGAGGCTGTTTGAGTAGAGCAGTCTTTCTTTGTGCAGTCGCTGGCCTCACTGTAGGACGTGCTAGCGTTTGACAAGTTAATACTCTTCCTTGGAGTGGATTTACGCATTTCACCTGTCCTCATTCCCTGGACGTCTCCCAGCAGGTCTGAAGTGCTGTCGATCAACTTAGAGAGGTGAGCTGACATGCTTTCCATGCTAGCCCACGTTGGAGATTCTTTCATATCCACTTTGCCATTCTGAGATGATGGAAAATCAGTATGGCTCCTCCTGTGATGATCTTTCCTCTTCGGCGTGCTGCTGATTTTCCTATTGATTGGCTGGAACCTGCTTTCTGTCTGTGTGCTGTGTTCACACGTCCTCCTTTCTACCTGTCTGTTGCTTGTTTTAGACTCTTCCTCAGATGAATAAACAAACATAATTTCATCCACTTGGCTTGAGTTGTTAACAAAAACACCTTGAACATCATTACCCGAGGAGCTGCTGTTTACAGTCAGACAAGCGAGGCGGCTGTGAATGTCCACAGATGCTTGCTGACACGGAGTAAGCTGAGAGGTTGTTTGGACTTTATAATCCTCCACACTACTGAGTGTACTGGAGAGCCCTTTGTTGGTGGCATATGTGCTCAGGTGGGAGTTAAAAGGAGAGTTTTGCCCATTCAAACCATTATCGACGCTGCAGCACCTTGTTATGTGTTTTTCAGAGCTGTTTAAAAGCGGAGACTTACAGGTCAGGTCGGCAGCGCTTCCAAATGCAGGGTTCTTAAAGCAGTGCTGGTTCAAGTCGCTGTATTGCCACTGGTGAACAAAAGGGTTGATGTCACTGGAAGCAAAGTGAATGGGGGAGTCCTGACATATGGGTGCACGCTTTGCTTCACTGCCCTTTACATCCAAGCTGCCTTCTTCATCATTTCTCTTTGGTGATGCTGCCTGAGGAGGTGAAGCGATTCTTCCATGGGAATACATTGTGAGTTTAGCCTGGCTTTTACCAGACTTCCCATTAGAAGTGTTTGTTTTAGACCCTACAGTCAAAATTTCTGCATCGTTTCTTTTTGTTTGTCGGATTTCTTGTTTGCTATTACTCTCAGTGTGAAGCTTAACCCATTTAGACGCTAGCCTGCTGTGAAGCATTCTAGTGGGTTTATTATCCCCCTCATCCTCATCTGATGATTTATGAGAGGAGTCTGAGGAAGAGGAGGAAAAAGTTTTGATGTTGGATTTTCTGATCCTCTTACTTTTAGTTTTCTTAGGTATAGGAGCAGGATCAACAAGACAACTTGGATGTTTATGGCCATTTTCCACCTGATTTGCTTTTTCTCCAGCAGAAGCAGAAGTAATTTTAGATCTTGACCCATCCTGGTGTGCTCGATCCTGTTGCGTGAACCCATAGTTCTGAGCCTCTCTGCCATGTTTCATTACACAAGCATCAACTCTGTTCATTTGGTAATTCATATTGACCGCACAAGTCTGAGCCAGGTTCTCTGAATGCATTTGTTGACAGCTGCGCTGATCCTGGGCTGAAGCTGCAGGCCTGCCTTTAACCTCCAGGCCCATTTCAGCCTTTTCCATGTGGACAGTACGGGTGATCTGGGTGCAGTCACTCCGGTCAGCCTTCAACTGATGTAACCCCCCATTAGTTTGTGACTTCATGGCTGCAGATATTTCAGGATTATTTTGGAAATGCGGAATCATCTTTGGTGAGCTTTTTTTGGATGAAAAACTTTCCCCTTTGGCATCAGTGGATTCTATACTGGCATTCACTGAAAAAGTGCAGGTAGAGGCAAAAGATGTTTCACTGGGTGTCTGTTGCAGATTTAAGCCTGGGTGCTGAGTTAAGAGTTGTTTATTAGATTTTAAAGTTGGTGCATAAAAATTAGCCTGGATTAACTGGTTTTTTTTTGTTATAAAAATACTATTAATGGCTCGATTAATAGGAGACGCAACTCTGTGTTTGTCTACATCTTTCATTTCTTTAGCGAGAGTATTTTCCTCCGCAGTGTTTTCTTGAAATTCTCTGCATTTTCTTGATAAAAAGGGATCTCTATCTGTTGATGAGTCCGATGTTTGTAATAAAGGCCTGCCAGGATGTTCACATTCTTTGTTCAGGTTTAGACTTGATTGGATGTTGTTTTGTTTGGTTGATGAATTTTGGAAAAAACAAGAAGCGACGATTGACGTTTTAAGAGCATCCTCCACAGTTTCTGTTACTTCCACGGTTTTATGTAACCTGCTTTCATGGTTGAATTCATCTGACATATCCGATGCCAGATCTGATTGCTTTATCCCCAATAAAGGGGGTCCGCACACATTGACTCCTTTTAGCAAATGATTATTCTTTTCATTTTGCAGCTTTTCACCGCTATTCAAGCTACAATGGTTTGGAGATGACGATAAGACACTCAGACTTTTACTCTTGCTCTTCTTGGCATTATTTCTTTCATTCTGTGATAATTCCATGTGCTCTTTCACTACTTCAGAGATCCTCAGATCAATGGCACTACAAATAGCATCTGACATCCGCATTTCTTTTCTTCTTTCTTGATTTTTTCTGTGGTTATCAAATTGGTGTTCTTTGCCTTCTGTCTCTTCCAAAACTTCTTTTACTGTTACATCTCCCTTTTTAGCTACCTCTTTAGCCCCAATAGAGCCACTCCTCTTAAAACTCTTGTTCCCATGTTCAAGCAAACACTCAGCGCCCTCTACGATTGGACCACTTGGTTCATGTTTGCTGCTGTTCACATCAAAAACTGGCAACACAACAGAAGACGCTGTATCTTGTCTGTTGTTGCCATCAGTATAAACAGAATCAAATCCACGGCTGTCAGGCTCCACGGGTGATAGTCTCCCTTTAGAGTCACTAGAGTTGTGATTGTCGCCGGGCCAAAAATCTTCCAGGCTGTCACCTGCTGTACAGGAGAAAGTTACCAACTCCCCATTGTCGCCCCTTTTTGGAATTTTCAGGCTACTAAAAGCATCCTGTTGGGCTTTGTTCCTTTTCCTGGAATTTTTACAAGCTGATTTAACAACTTCTTGCTGTAGTGCAACAGACTGCTCAGTGTCTTTGGTTTCATCCCATGCGTGTGATACGTCTTCAGTATTCTTTACATGACAGCACTGAGCATCTCTCAACTTTTCTGATACAATATCTAGTGCTTCCCCTTTTATGGAACATTTGAAAGGATTTGCAGAACCAGGGATCTCATCCAGCACGACACTATATGTAGGGGAATCTGTAGAAAAATGCACAACTGGTGGAAAACCTGAGGTGCAGATTTCAGTGTGAGATGACATTGGGATGTCAACGGCATCTATATCAGATGCAACTGGAGATTCCAGACATAAATCAGGAGTTGCCTGTGTGGTTTGGACACTCTCTGAAGGAGACACAGTAGCAGTTTGATATGAAATGGGAATAGATGCCAGACTTGGAGTTTCAATTACACCTTTTATAATTTTTGTGCACACAGCTAATTGTTCCACAGAACATCTTAAATCATCCCAGTTACCTGATATCAGGTCATCCTCTGCTTGAGAGTCCATTGAAGCCTCAAGGTTGTGTTCCTGCACTGTAATATTCACATCCTCAGTACTGTTGGATGTAGAGCTGCAGCTTCTAAATCTACTCTGCGAGTCTGAGAGAGTCATATTAACTGGACTTGGACTGCTGTTGCTGCTCTCTGCAGGTCTGAATATTATTTCTCTTTTGAAAGGCAGAGAATCTGTGTCAGTCCTGGGACTCTCAGCTGCATCAGCGGAGGGCCAGGCATCAGTAAGAGCCAGCAAATTTTCTGGCTCCATCACACTGCAGCTGCTCAGAGAGCGTGGGCTGCAGGTCGAAGTGGTTTGCATGCTGCCAAAGTCTTCAGTCAATTTCTGTACAGTGTCTCTGCCTCTGGAATCTGCTACTAATGAGCTATGAAAAGAGGACTTCCTTCTGCTGTCTATTTGTCTTGTCTTTGACAGGGGTTGTTGGCTCCAGTACGCCTCCGACGGGGTCACAAGAGGTTTTTTCAAGCAGTCCAAATCTAAAATGGTCTCTGTTGCACTGTTTCGAATTGATGAGAGGGCAGAATCTGTCACCAGTGAGTAAGTTGGCACCACAGTTTGTGTACGTTTCTGCACAGTTGAGAACTTCCCACTTGACTCCATAGTCAATGAATCTTTAGACATGTCGCTGTCTTCACTCTCAGCTTCACTAAGGGCTGTGTCCTCATGTCTCAGCTGCTCTGCTAGAGCTGTTGCATAGGCAGAGGACAGAGAGTCAAGAGAGAAAAAGCTCTCACAATCGGAAGTTCCTTCATCTCTGTCTTCTTTCTCTTCTTCCCATCCAAACAACGCATGCTCCCTGTCAATCCATCTGCCAGTCTTGTTCATCAGTGCCTCAGTGCTGTGCCATCGCCTCTGTCTGACAGTCTCAAACATGGTCCTCTGATCAAGCTCCTCACACGAGACAGCAGTTTTAATGGCAGCTTTGCTTTGACTCATCTTGGTATCTTTCAGACTCTTGTCTTCTCTTTGTCTCCAGGGAAATTTACTTGTTATTCTCCGAAGTGGCTTGAGGACTCGTCCTCCCTTTACACCCGGGGGTGGTTTTCTAAAAACTTTGGACAGAGCAGTTTTTATCCTGGGTCCAAAAGAATGAGACAATGATTTGCTAATGGCTTCTATTCCACTGTTACCTGTATGGTATGAGCTTTTCACATTCACAAAAGTGCCTTTCTTACAAACTGGTTTGTCTCTTGCGGATACCAGTTTATTTTCCTTGCTGAGAGGCAGTGAAACTGTGCCAAGTGGTGATTTTAGTTTAACTAATGAGCTCTGGTCAAATCTCTTCTTAAAGGACAAGTCTCGGTTTGTCAACAGAGGTTTTCTTTCTGGTGGACATGGCTGAGCTTTAGGTTCCTCTTCGGTTGTTTGTCTGGCATTTTCAGAGGAGCTTACTTCATTCTTGCAGAACTGGTTTTGTCCAGAGAAGAAAGAGCCTGAACAACTTTGGGTTCTTTCCCGGGGAAGACACTCATCCGAAACCCATTTCCTGCTATCAATGGAGTCAGACGTGGATGATGAAGTCTGTTCAGTGGATTTGTTTCTCTTAAGGAAGTGTCTGTTGATGGACAAAAGGAAAATGTAGCGCAATGTAATAAGAACAATCACATATATTTGGTATAAAATATGAATACTGATCAAACTAAAACTGTAGACACATTAGGGAGTGTGTTTTTAATCCCTGATGTGCATAAGTCCACATACTTACCTGAAAATAGGTGTGTGTTGTGGATAAAGGCGGGAGAGAAGATCAGATGAAAATGAGTGTCTACGAGAAACAAATGTCTTATCTCTGGGCTTTGACAGTGATCCAAGCTCAGGAGATTCAGAGCTGTCCGTTCCTGGAGAAAGGGTCTTTTCCAGTTGCTGCAACTCTCTCTTTGCATCCAATAAATGCCGCTTGTTGGCAATTCGCTTTAGCTGGTACTGCAGCTTTTTCCGACGTATGCGGCTCTCAGCACGGCAAAGGGAATGATGTCTTAGCAGCTCGTCTTGCACGGCTTTCTTTCTGGCCCTCACCACCAAAGACGGACCATTCGCAAAAAGATCTTTCTGATCTGGAAATGTTTGACTTGTTAGCTTCTCCAGGAGGGGAGCAGGAAGGAGGTCTGCTTGGACTCCAGACTCGCGGGTGACTCTTTGCTCTACAGTTGTCAAATGAAGTTTCTCCTGCAAAATCCACTGCTGGACTGTAAAGTAAAACAATGTGAATCATTAGTATTTTCCACAAATGTGGTGTATGTCAATATATTAAATTTACTTGTGATATCCATTTTGGTTTAAGATAAATCTCCCCTTGTCTCTTAAAACTGAGTTGATATATGCACAAATAACACCTTCAAATGAATAAATAGGTGAATACTTACTCTCTGAGTGTTGCTGTCGAAGAAGGGCCTGCTCCCTTTCCAGCTCTCTCTCTGCCTGCCTCTGTTCAGTCTGGATCTCTTGTCGCAAGCTTTCTACGTAGAGCTTTTGCTCCTCGACTCGCTGCCTAACACTAGGCCCCTCAGTGGGAGAAAGACAGGCACCCAGCTGTTCAGGAGGCTTCAATTCTTTTGCACTATTAAACAAACATTTACACACATAATGAGAAATGATAAAGAAATATGGTAATTATAAAACACAATTACTTTACCTCACCGAAGGATCATTTGAAAGCTAGAACTATAGTTTGCTGATGAAGTGGCAGGCTTATTGAAGTGTTCTGTCAGCTGTAACTAAGCAACCCCTGAGCCTGAACTGTAAACAGATAGCTGGGATTTTACCTGAGGTGGGGGCTAATGGAAATACACCAATAGGAAAGCATGGCCCAATAATTGCAGCATGAATGCCACTATAACTGAGAAGTCTTATCACATATGCATGCTGCAAGTTTTTAGAAGAAGTTCTGTACATCATTAACATACACAGTGATGAATATCTCCTTAAGAAAATGTTTTTGGTTCTGATTTCTCTATATGGGCTGCAGAATATACCTGTGATCAGAAGTCAGTGTGCAAAACTCCACACTGGTGCAGGTCATACCACCTTCACTGGCCTGAGAACAGAAATAAAAAAATAAATAAATTTCAGTGTTAAGCAGAAACTAAATCGATCGTATCACGACTCAGAATTTGAGCATCATATCAGGAACATCCCTGAATGGCATAAATATTTCAGAACAGTCCTAATCTCCTGTTTATCATCAATGTTATCATAACTGCGATCTTAATTAAAGGCATTCTATTCCTTTTCAGGTGAGCGGCACCTACCCGCCTGCGCTCCCGAAGGACTGCTGCCTCTGCCGGGTGGTTGAAGCGGAACTTATGCTCTCCTCCCAAAGTAATCACAGTCCCTGGAGATAGAGAGAAATATTTTATATCACATACTGTGCTCAGCCTGTAGCGTTGTGTGGATGTGAGCTGAGGACACAGGCGTATGTGCTGCAGTTTGCAAGTGGCAGAAAGTGACTGTTAGTGTCTATACTGTTGCTATCATCCTTGGGAGGACTAAGTATATACAGTGTGTGTGCTGACTAACTAACCTTGCCCATATCTGAAGATATATTCTCTACATATGTGTGTAGCCATAACTGTACAGCGACCTACATCTGTAACAATGTTAAGAGCAATGACACAAGCACTGATGCTCAGTGTTGAGTCACTCTAAAGTCTGATTGTAAATGGCAAAATCCACAACAACAGCAGGTAAAAACAAAAAATAAATCCCCTTCTTGCTTATTTAAAAATAAATTGTACTTATTTACATAAACTTCTTCTGAATTTGGATACATTTAAAGTTAGAGGGTTAGAAAAGAAAGAATTGCTCTTTTTCTCTACAAACTATCTAGTCTGTATGTTATGTCACTAAAATGTCCTCAAGGAAAAGCAGTGTGAACAAGCTGTTTCTCAGTGGACGTGAACTGACCTTGAGCCAGTCTGCAGGGCTCTGTGGCCTCTCTGTCGTTAAGAAGGCAGACGCAACCCGGCAGCGGTCTGAGCGTTACAACACCCCCGTGGTTTTCAATCTCACAGCTTGCACTGCCCTGCAGAACTTGAAACAGAATTCAGAGATACATTCAAACATTTTGATATAGATTGATGTTCTGATGTAGGTGCAGTGCTGCTTGGCAAATGGGGGACTCAGTGCACTGTTCAATGAAAAGTTAACTGAACATTTAAGTTTAGTTTTTATAGATGTTCAAACGATGCCTGTAATGTAGCATTTATTTTATCTTCATTTTGTCTGTTAATTTTTTTTTCATTTTTCATTCCTTACTAAAACAAAACTATCAATACAACATAGATTTCAAACAGTTGAATGAAAATGTACAGAAGAAGAAAATCATGTTATTTGCTCCTCTTCACACAAAGAGGTAAACCAGTATTTAATTTAATGTTATTTAAATAAAGTTGAACTAAAAACAGTTGCAGGGCAACATGATGCTGATTTCCAATTATTCATATTTTACTCTTCATTTATTATCTACACAGTTCCACAGAGAATTAAGTATTCCTAACAAGCCAGTTGTTCCTTTCCTTCACATATTATAAAACGTGTATAATATATAATTTATCAATCCTCCAGGTTTCCTTCTCTATTATTACTGATGCTAATATGCATATTTCTGAGATTAAGTCATACCTATGTGCGGTTCTTCAAATTGGTCTTGAGGTCCAATGTAGGTAACACCCTCCTGTAACACAGACACACAAAAAGCATGCAAAAGTGGTAGTTTTTTTTCCAAAGATTCACATAAACTTAAAACATTACATCAAGCTTTCAGTATATGGAGCATCTGCTGGCTCAAAATGTCAGAGGATAACAACAATTTTACACAATGGTATTCTAAGAACTCACTTTTACTCTAATCTCTGTCTTACCTGGCAGAAAAAAACGAATTGTTTACTTTTCAGTCTTATCTAAAAGGATTAAAGGCTTTCTTATATGATGTCAGGAGCACATGTGCTCCCAGGTGGCCACAGATCTCAAACGCAAGAAACAGTGTAATTGTCAGGCCTAAGGGTATGCTTGTCATTGCCAGAATCGGGACAGCTTAAGCTCCCCTGAGTCCTAGCCTCAGAAATAAGAGCCTCTTATCCAACCAAGCTTTATGCAATACAGAAGACACACACTGACACACACAGAGGGGAAACTGACAGGACAGTGGAAAGATGGGATGAAAAGTAAAGACAATAGAAACGCACCTTTCCTCAAGAGTTTTTCTAGCAGAACAGACAGACAGAGTAGTTTGAAGAGGAGAAGAGGAATCTAGATAGAAAAACAGAAAAGGTTTTTAGTCAGGACAGCTGACAAAAACAGAAATATGAAATTTTGGAAAGTAGAGCAAATCATATGTGTGAGACATCAAATCCTGTTATTCATGCAAATGTGTATTTTTAGTTAGACGGCTTGTGTGTAAGTGAGATATTTCCCTTAAAAGCTTTAAAAAGAAAGAAAGAATTAAAAACATGACTCCGTTAACACTACTTCTTTTATAAACATTAACAATAGCTCTAAAATATAAATAAACATGAACTATTTACAGTAAATTAAACTGAATTCACAAAAATGACTAAAAGAAAACTTATTTAAAACATCAGCAGCACATTTATTTGCCCTTTCATTGTCATACCCTGAGGTGATAAAAAACAACCCCGGTGCTGAGGACGTCCCTATCCAGGGCTACCAGGTGTGGCTGAAGGGAGTTGATGAGGAAGCCAGCGCGGTCTCTGTTGATGTCCACACCATACTGCTCCAACAGCTCCTTCTTGTCTCTCCAGCTTTCTGACCAGTCCTTTGTCAGCTGCTCCACCTGCAAAGGTAAAAGCAAACAAACAGATGAAAATCTGTTAATCTGACAAAAAGGAAGGTATAAATTATGTGTGTCAACGTCATTTCACCTTCAGTTCGTTCTGAAGCACGATTTCAGAAAGATTCCCATCCCTCTCATCACTCAGGGATGGACTGGGATTCCGTTGCTGTCAATAAAGGGGAAAAATTATCAAATGAGGAGAAATATAAAGAAATAAAGTACTGCATTAAAGACACAGCAGTCTTACAGTAAAAACTGCTTTTCTTTCTTAAAGAGTTTAATAAATAATAAACGTACCATTTCAAAACTGAGCACCATGCTCTTCAGCCTGTCAATTTCCTCTCGCAATTCTCTAATAAGTCGAACATTTGCATCCTGTAGAAAAACAAAGAGCACAACAAAACACACTAAAACATTTTAGATCTAATAAAAAAAAATCTTGGCATTAGGCTTTAGACAGCAACTGACCTCATTAACCCGAGGCTTGTTAACAATATTTCTGGCATGTGCAGCATAGCGCAGGGTGCTCAGGGTCTCGTTGTAGCTGTTAGCAGAGGGTGAGACAGCTGCAACACAAAATAATGCAAAATACACACATGTAAAGATAAAGCTGCAGGAAGCAGACATGACAACAACAATGCTTTTTAGCTGGTAACACAATCTACTGAAGCTGCATATTAATCGTTAAAAAAATTGCGATCTCAATTCACACTTGTATGCAATCTCATTTCCAAATGACAAAAAATGTTTTAAAAAAGAAAAAAGATCACGATTCTACCGCATTTTGATCATCTGCATAAAAACAAGCGCTGCATTTTTCTCTCAACAAATGAACAGCGGAAAATAATCGTGATCTAAATTCTTGGCATAAAAAAAAATCTTAATTTTCATTTTACCCAGAATTGTGGAGCCCTACAATCTACAGTAAGCTCCTCAAAATAAAAATAATCAATACTCACTTGCAATCATAATGGTCTTAGAGTTGCCACCAAGACTATCTTTCAATAGCCAGGTCAGAACTGAGTCTCTGTAGGGAATGAAGCAGTGCCTTCTTCCACCTCCACCTCCTCCAGAGAGAGAGCTGCTGTGGCTTCCCACTGTGCTGCCATCACCCTCAGAGGCCACACTGTTGATACTCTGACAGCTGCTTGACATCTGGGAGTTTTGGGCTGTGGAGGCAGCGGTTAAAAGATCAAAGATTTGCAGAGGATGAATAATCAACAGAATCTAGGACATATGACAGGTAAGAAAACAGGGAGGTTTATTTCTTCCAAATGAAAAGTACATTTTGACTGCTCAGATGGGATTTCTTAATGAGACAAATGTAAAAAAATATAAAAGAGTATCTTGAATACCAAGAGCAGAAATGACGATTCCCAAAGTAACCAGTGACTTGTTGATGTTGGAGCCTTCTGTCAGTCTATCTCTACAGTAGTGTGGATCTGCTCTCTCACTATCAGACACAACATAAACATGAGGTTACTTTAAAATGACTGAAAATTGAGATGATAAAATGCAAGTAAAATAAGATTTAGAAAATCTCAGGGCAGCAGTCAATATCCAGTAGGGGGCACTTTGGTCAATAACTCAAAAGAAAATGAGAAAGAGATAAGGAAAGTAACACCTTCCAGCCAAGTCCACCAGATTAATCTTGCTGACAGTTTCTGAGGGAAGGTTATTTTCTAGGATTGCCTGCAGAAAGAAAAACAAAACAATAAAATGTTATGTAGTAATCAAACTACCAATAATCTTGGCATTGCAGCTGTGAGATGAACATTTAACTCCATGCAAACTATAAATTATGGTGACCTGTGTGTACTGAATAGTAAAGATGGCATGGGATCTACTGCTGGCATCATGGTTGTGGGTCGCTGCTGTCATGCGGTTTGCAATGCCTTCTTCCAGAAGCTCCATGGCCTGCTTACAGTCCGAGACCACGTGCTGCGACAGGTCTAATTAAAGATATACAATAGCAATTTTAATTAAAACTCTGAAATATTGACAAATAAGCAAACAATGACAAAGATCGATATCTTCCATGCCAGACAATAAATCCTTTCTAGATATAGGAAATTAATTTACAAGTAACTGTATCGCTACATTTCCACGTGAATTATATTTCAGGTTCATTCTTTTTTTTACAAAATTTTCTAAAAACACTCATTAATAAAAACTTAATTACATAAAAGAAAATGTATATTTTGTTCAGCTAATATTCGCCTAAAATAGAACTAATGTTAGCTGATTAAAATATATATTTAAAAATTCAATATATATTAAATATATTTTGATACTAGTTTTTTTGCCATTGCAATATTTGGAGACAGAAATGTGAAAAAAAGCAAAACACAAATAGGAAGTGTGTCAACAATACTTCCTCTGAGGTGATAACTTATTTGTCTCTAATACATATAACACATATTTGAAACAGCACTCTTCTTCCAGGCATGACTCATGTCAACAAACATAATGAAGCTTGTGCACACATGCTTATAGAGCGTCTTAGTTCCTACATATAAACAAGAGTCCTGCTGTTTGGATGGGCAAACGTAAGGGACAAGAGTCAAAACTGCAAATCCTTAATGTGCTCTGTGTGTGTGGTGAAGTGTTCTCCTTGGAACTACAAGGAAATGACTTCACTTCCTCTGGTCCAGTGGGATTTCTCCTGGTGCAGACAATAAATGGATGTGGGGCTTTAAACATCGAGAGGGAGAGAGAGAGCATGTGAGCTACATGAGAGGAGCAGAAAGAACGAGAGGAAAAAGGATGATGAGAGGGTGGAAGGAAAAAGTAAAAGAAGTTAAAAGCAGGAAGTCCAGTTGTCGACCTGTAAAAAACTCAACAAGCGAGCATAACTCCACCACATACCACACTTTTATAAACAGAGCCTCAAAGGCACGAGAGTTACTCTTAACACTGCAAATTATGTGCTTATTTAATTTTATTATGTGCTTATAGACAATTATGTGTCTGAGTGAAGACGATTTAGAACATGTATACATTCTCATCTTTACTCCATCCAGACAGCTCGTTTTCTATTTCAATGAGCCATTGATGACTACAGTCGTAGTGCACAACATCATCACTTTGACAAAAATCAAAAAGCCAAATCCTTGTGCAGGACAGAAAGTTGCAGTAAAACATAAAAGGAACATTTTTAAAACATTAATCTTGCTTTCTTTTGTAAAAACTGTAGCTGCAAAAGTAAAGTTTATTTCAAGACTACTTTAAATTATTAAATATTATCTTGCTTTGGGTTTTTGATGTAGACTCATACAGCATGTAGAGGTATTTGACTGGAAAAATAAATAAAACATCACTTGGTTTTGGGGCAGCATGAGGGTGCAATGGTTAAGCATCCAATTGTATGAATCCAATACTTGCTGAGCTGGAAAAGGAAAAGAGCCTTTAAACTAAGAACCTTTACACACGAACACAGCTATCATCATACTTTTTTATGCTTTTTTTTTTTGCTAACCCTCCACACACAAACAATTCTTTGAGCATGACATCTTTGGAAAAACTACAACAGTACAAAGTCCAGTTGCAGGTATCCAAGACTTTTGACTTGTCATATCTGACTCTGCACTACATCTTTGTCTTACATTACAATATGTACCAATCTACCCTTTGTTGACATGGCAACAGGAAAACATTAGTGAGACATTTGTTCACAGCTCTTGTTATATAAATTTGCACTGAACTGTAGAGTTATGCT
Organism: Pseudomugil tenellus; assembly: GCA_037177515.1. Classification (NCBI taxonomy): domain Eukaryota; kingdom Metazoa; phylum Chordata; class Actinopteri; order Atheriniformes; family Pseudomugilidae; genus Pseudomugil; species Pseudomugil tenellus. The sequence goes on from JBAMHX010000022.1 coordinate 17,165,597, forward strand.
ATATTGAAGAATGGGGTATTAATGCGTTGTGGATTACATAACCCACCACAGAACCAGCCACCTGCTTTCCCAGTTCTGGACGAGTTTTGTCTGCACATTGAGAGAATGGAAAGCGTAGTGAGCTCACCTGTTGGCGCTGTAAGAGAAACTGCTGCGTACAGAATCATTTAGCAGGTGATGGGAGATTGTCTATGATAACACACATCTTTGGCTTACAATGACAAGTTGTTTGGACAATAATGAAAAATGTGTGCACCATGTATCCCCAGTGTACAATTAGCTCTCACTGTACTGGGATCTGTAGGAATAGAGATTTTTTATAACACTGCTGCGTAGATAATTTTATGAAAAGGATGATCTCATGTGGACTTCACCTTAGTTAACTAAAACAAACAGTTTGCCTTGTTTTTAGTTGTTTTTCTTTTCAGTAACAGTCAATAGACAGAGATGAGTACAGTTACACATGCTCACCTTGCACATATGGCCCTTTCTCAGGATGCTCTCTTACTCTCAGCGAAGTTCTCTTCTTCTGCTCTCCTCCACTTTTAAGCAGGTCTCTTACACGCTCATTATAGATCTCTAAAAAGCTGTAGGAAAAGCTCATTATGATTTCAAGAATGACCAGATAAATGCATATTTACTTTTGTCATGCGTGAGATTTTTACCACAGGTGTTGGTAGAGTCCAACCCATAATTAAGCTTGTATTTATTTATCTCATTATTTGCCTTATAAAAAACAAAATACTTTTTCTGAACAGAAAAAATAGGTTCTGCCATTTAGTTACAATAGTTTTAAACTGTACATGAGTAGTAGTGACATAGATATACTGTAATACCTTCAAATTGCAAATGCAATAGTTTTTTCTAGGCAGAATGCAGAACTACTAGCATGTTACCTTGATTGGCCATGTTCAAGCATGATTAGGTCTAATTTGGCTTGCTTGTAACTAATTTAAAGTGTTACTGGAAATAAGTTATCTGTTCTTTTTAAAAGTACAATGAATTTCAGTTTTTCCTCAAACATACAGTATGTTATCATAAATGCCTCAAATAAAATGTAATTCTAACTTTGAGTCATAATATTAACCACAAACATAATATTTACCTTACTTTATGGCCATAAATGATACGTGATCATTCAAAAGCTAAACTAGCTCAGCTGTAACTGTACAGAAAGTACTTCACTGACTTGAATTATAATTCCACCTTTACAGAAAATAACGCCATCACCAACCTGATTTCTACTCTGCTAGAGTTCTGTCCATCAGGAAAAGCATCTTCTGCACGAAAAAGACCCTGTATGAAACAAAAAATTGGTGATTCTTTTACCCTACAAATCAATGCAAACTAAAAGATTTTTAAAAAAAATCCTACCTGGCAAATACGAGGAGTCAGGCCGATGGAGTCCTTAAGAAAACACAAAAGAGGAGTTACATTAGTTTGGCAAGTAGATGTGATTTTCTTATTTCTGTACAGAAGGTTTTGCTTCATAATCATGTCATGAAAAATACAATGAACACCAGGCAATTGTTACAGAATAGTCCTCACCGGTGTCCCCATCATGGTGTATGTCTTCCCAGATCCTGTTTGACCATAAGCAAACAAACACACATTGTAGCCCTCAGATGCTCCGGACAGCACCGACACACCTAGGTCCTGGAACACCTGGGGAAATCAGCACACACCTTCAATCGCAAACACACAAAAAAAGTTCAAATATACCCATAACAAGGCGAAAATAATACTTGGTTCCTTATTTTTTCAATATGTTTGGATAATTTCTTAGAAAGCCAATAATGCAGATGATTTTGTGGACTGATGACATGTTTACAACTTCAGAAAGATGTTCTTGATCTGAAAAACATTTTGTTTTAACAAAAGTGTAAACTCATACTAAGGTGTCATGGTCACAATGTGTGTCAAGGGGCAAACAGTGCAGACGTACTGTTGCTTCCTGATGAAGTGTTTGTGTAAGGAGCAAAGAAGTCAAACAATATCCCCAAAAAACACTCTGCAGAATGTGTATGAGACAAATATGGAGTGAAAAGGCTAAAAAAGTGATAGTGTCACTTGCCTAAAAGGTGTTACCGAGAAAGAGTTTTCTGGAAAGCCAATGACAATCGACTGAGGTCTTTTGTTTTCCTTCATCTGCATATGAGCTCCAGAAGTTAGACTGCTTACATCAAGATGCAACTGACCCATTCAAATACAACATGCAAGTTTCTGTTGCATGAAGTTAATAACGTTGATCTAAAAAAAATAATAATAATATAAACTACAATAACACCTACAATACAATTTTATATAAAGTAGAAGTATAAACTTTATGTACTCTCAGAAATAGGAGTAAAATGGAACATAAATATTAAAAATGGTAAATATCATTAGTGTCAAACACTTGGCTTCATATATTACACATTTCTCTAAAAGCTTGACAGATCACTAAAACAACAAAATGAGAATTTTGAGGATTAAAATATCATTAAGAGTAGTATTTTAATCCATTATCTTAATATTTTCCAACATGACCTCTTTTTTTTTTTACAGGAACTATGTGTACGTTAAGTTAAAGAATTAACATGTGAAATCTGCAGTCTGGCAGTTGTAGGAAGAGCTCTAGCGTTTGACCAAAAACTTGTTGAGTGCGACTAACTTTTTCTTTCTACTGATACTCCTAACATTTCTCAGTAGGGATGAAACATCTGTGAAGCTATGTCTACATATTCTGTGTTCATTCCCTTCTAAGGGAAAAAAGACAGCATGTTAAAAAGCCAATGAAAGGTAGAGAAAGGGTGGACACTGTCTTCTGAAATGGCAAGTGGCACACATTAGGCCTTTGGTAGGATGATGAATTAAAAGGATGAAAAAAATGGAATCAGTTGCACATATGGTGGTGTGACCTGCATTTCCTACTAATTTCGCTGCTTTTTATGGTTTCTAAAGTAAATGAAAGGGAAAAGCAATACAGGAGCAAAACATTATTTAACAGCTGCAGGCGTCAGTCTCTTTAATGTTACCTGAACTCACAGCACTCAAGTCTCATAGAAATTAAACGTTGCTTAGAGACCAAAAGAAATGTCTAATTTGTCCAAAGATTTATAAAATGTTACCCCAAGTGGCTCTAGAAAAAAAGCTGTATACTTAAGAATAATTCTTCAAATAAAGGTCATGTTTCCAAAACTCAAAATAATTTAAATAACCATCCATGTCTATCAGTAATAATGACAAGAGAAATGTTAAGGTGTATCAAAATGCGACAGAGAATTTGGATTATACCTCCATGTAGACCAGTGCAATCAATGCAAAAGATTAGCTTGGAGGCCTTGATAGGGAATTTTTTAACTTGTGAAGATCTGAGGCATCGTTCAGGTAAAAAACTGTCAGGAATAATCAGCAAACCTTCGGGTCTATAAAATTTGAGCAATGAGTGAAGTTACATTAAAACATCCATGAAGCACATTAATCCCGTAATGTACTGCAAAAATTGAAGCTTTTCACAGGTATCACCGAATTAATAGCAGATATTTACTGTTGAGCTTTATCAAAGCCAAACATGTTGTATTATGATAAATTGCACACTGTTCATGGCGTATAAAATAGCTGCTTAACACTTAACCGTTTTAGACCCCACATCACATCTGTACATTCCTATTTTATCTCCTCTCACTATATGCGTTATTCTGGTCACCTGTGTGTGTGTTGCTTTCTTTGATGTTTTGAAAATTGAGAGATTATTAATCAACTTTATTATTATCTTTCCTTTGTTTAATATTGATACGCAAAAAAATAAATATAACAAGAACCAGTCCTTCAGCTGCAACCTATAAACTAAGTCCAAAAGCAACACACACCTTAGGAGGTAGCAACTTGATCCAGACCAGACCAAAGACACAGCACATTCTCCTCCAGAAGCATAACACACCCTAGATCAGTAAGGGGTCCCCTTCCCTGGCCCCAGGCTTAAAATTGGACCATGGAGAATGGTGTATAGGTACACAAAGCAAAGACTAGGAATGCCCTCAAAGCTACCATAACCTTAAAGAATCAAGCATTGGAATATTTTCGGCATATCTCCCATGTTTCTGTGTGACTACCAGCCAGTGCCAAGAGTACCTGGAGCTAAGCCTGTGTTTATTCTGGAATTACAAGATGTGGGAATCGGTTTAAGTTAGATGTGGCTGAAAGCTCTTGTGAAAGGCTTGGTCTTGTGAAATTACCTCGAATATATATTCAGTGGTCATCTTGTTTTCAGAACTGTGTGAATCTGTTTGGTAATATACAACAGAATTGTCTTTTCCTTAAGAAACAAAATATTTTGCACTGAAGCCACCACAGCAGACATTGTATTTGATAAAAAAAATCTAACTAATTAAAGTAGCAAAGAAACTAAGTGGAATAATTAGAGAAAGTTAGAATGAAATACATAGTACTAAAGATCTCCTTGCATATCTTTAATTTTCATTTTTATTTAATCAGTTTTTATTGATTTAATTAAGATGATTTTGATATTTTTGTTGAAAAACCAAACCTGTTAAAATGAGTTTTAATATGTTTTCTTATATTTAAAATATTTTTTACTCATTGATCTGATTAACCATACTATAAAACGACAGAATGCAGACATTAAGTGTTGCCAGCAAGAATACTCAACTACTATTAAAATCACTCCACAGGCACCTGTGAAGAAACAGCAAACACAACCTTAAAACCACAGATAAGAAACCAACATGTTCTTAAAACTTCTAGGTCTAAAATGGAAAACAGAAAACGAGACAACATTTAAATTTAAATACAGAGAAATCTAATATTTCACATAAAAATAATAATCCGACATGATTCAATTGTATAACCGTGATCCATTAATGGGAATCTTGACCACAATGCCGTGTGTAGTTCACAGGAGTCCAGACCACCGAGTGTTGCTCCCTTTCTTTCCTGAAAACATGTGAACAAAAAGCATCACCACCCCTGTCTTGTTTTCATCCTACTCTTCAGCCGACAGACACACTCTCCAAATTCAAAGAGAAGGGAAACAATGTAGTCCTTGTTAAAGTTGACCCTTTTATATTCACCCTACAACACGGCTGAGGGTCCCCTCAGGCTTTGCATAAAGAGCAGGAACTTAGCGTCAACTGTCCACTAAATGCCTCTTTACTTTCTGTGCACTTTTCCGATTGTTTTCCTGCCGGGTTTGCCTTTTTGTTTTAACTCCATCAGAAAAGTACTTGAAATGTCCTTAGAGCAAATTCATAAGAGCATCTTCAAGTTCATTTAAACCTAAAAGTGATGGGGTTGTCTAGACGTGCATAGTTGGGCAACGTTAAAACAATCCTTTTGTTTATCATCACTGTCGGATCAAATTAATAACACATTGTAATTTATGTCACTTGAACTCTGCCTGCCTAAATGGACACAATGCCTCTCTGTCACAACCTACTTTCCACCGTTTTCCCTAGTTGCTATGGGGAGATATTTTTGGACTGACAAAGCAGGTGAAGTGAGAGACAGGTTGCATTGTGGGTATGGAAATGCAGTCTAGATTCAAATGGAGCATCAGAAACAGCCTGGAGACAAAGTTATTGGGCCAGAGCCACAATAAGATTGCTAGCTGGTTGGAGTAGTGAAAACAGACATGGGACAGACTAAACATCTCCATGCGCAGGAAGACTGACATCATCAGTGAGCCCCTGCACATACATGCGTACATGCATTTACCTGCACATGTCTCTGACTGGCTTAAGCAGACCCCGTAACAAAAACAGAACAAAAGCCTCAAAGTTGGCTTCTTCCCATTTGAAAAAGTAAAAAAAAAGCAAAAAAAAAAGAGCAAAAAACCAAACAATACGAAACGGAAAAGCTGAATATAGATTCAATTCTTTTTACAGGAAATGGAAGTGCGATTCATAAGGAAGGAAGAATGAAACAGCTTTGGACGCCTGTCCACAATGTACTGAATCAGATGCATTATGTTCGAACCTAAAACTAAAGAAATATCAATGGTATAAGACAAAAAGATTGAATAAATAATAACAAACATTTTCATGTGAACTGGTATTAGAGGGTCATTATCTGGTAACATTCCAATTTGGGAAAAGATCTCAAACATCTTGTGTGTAAAACTAAATCAGACCAGACGTCTCTGAGAAAAATTAGGTCTGAAAAACAAGGAAGTGGTTCTATTTTGCCAGAGATCCAGACTATGATAAGTGTTCTGCTCCAAGTTTGTTTCGAAACTCTGGAAATACCAAGTCTGAGCCTTGTTTGTGACAAGTCAGTGTACATTTTAACAACCTGAGTTTGACAAATGTTATAAAGCAATGGCAAGACTGCACAATAAGAGGGTTGTAAAGAGTTAACAATGAGTTTCCTCTTTTATAACCGGCTGCAGAAAATGCCAAGTCCTATCTGAGTTTATGTAGCTTGCTATACAGCAAGTCCTGGAGAAGTATTTTGGTGGTGGGTGTGTATGATGTTGTCATGGGTGATGGCAAAATGCCAGTAAAACTAAACACTTTGCCACAACTTCTCATAGCTATAGCCAAGTTTGACGTAACCAGAAGTATTAAGATTCATTTTCCCTCCACAACCACACACCGTGAGAGGGCATCACCAAACAGGGAAACTGTTTAAAAAAGAAGATGCTACTTTCACCCCCAAATCGGTCAAACGTAGATCAATGCTAACAAAATACAGTAAAAATCACTCTCCTGTTTAAGAGGGGACAGCTGTGGAAGAGGCAGGGGTCGCTCAGTTCCCTCCCACGCTTTCCAACTGGGTTACACAAACACAACAGCTGGGCCTTCAGCAGAACTGAATTCCTTTGTTTAAACAGGGGAAAAATGTCACAGGGGATCCTTGTCCTTCCTGAGAGAAATCTAAGTCAAAGAATCAGGGGTGAAAATCAGAGAAATGTTCAGACAGGAGGGGAGGACACAGTCATGGAGACAAAACTCACAAGCAAGCAGAAGAGACGGAAAGGAAGCCAGAGTTCAACAATGCTCTCGTTTGTCACACTTGGACAGAATTTGTAGGTCAAATTAGCATGGAAGAGCAGAAAGGCTGCTAGAGAGGGAGAAGGGAGATGTACAGGCCAAACAGGGAAGCGGATCCTCATTACTCAGGTCTTTCTACACATGACAATGAAGGACAGCAGGAAAGAGTCAAATGTAAGACAGGAAATGCATGGGGCACTCACACAGCACATTCCACTTTTCATGCATACATTCCTGTTGTAAATGACGTTGGGGGCAAAGGCTACACTGAAAACAAATAAATAAATCCATATCTGGACTGAGTTTGGGGATTAGTTACTCCTCCCCCAGCCCAAAGTGAACACTAAAGAGTGGAGCTACATGTCACCATCTCTGTTGCAAACTGAAAATGTCATCTCTGGGTTTCAGACTGATGGGGGGCCTTGTATTATCCCATTGTGGTATTACATAGGTTCACTCGCCACAAATTACACTGGTGTCATTCTGCTACAGACAGGAACTCGACCACGACTGGTAAACCTCTTCATATCACTTCTATATCCTATGAGACTATTTAAATATGAGTACATATGAGAAATTAAGAGATTAACCTACAAGAGAAGAAAAAAAATGTTGGCAATTATGCCACCTTGGATAATGGCTGGTTTCAGGATGTACACCAGATCCCAGCAAAAGCCAGTTATCATCTGCTGACTGGTCCAGGGTAGCAAAAAGAGATCTAAAACAAAACGAAGTGTTGCCATGAATATGCAGACCTCTGAAAAACATCTGGTAGAGAAGCTTTAAGGCAACAACCAAACTACACTCTCTACGTGACCCAAACATTGTTCTGTTGATTCTTGTCAATATGAATTACATTGTCTTTAGACTGCATCCCTATATGGCGAGACGTCCTATTATTGAAATGTATTCTACGGTGAGAAAGCTGTGTCAACTCTTTTTGTGGTGCCAACAATGTAAAATATATTTTTACACATCCTTATCTAGAATACATTAACTCTTATTCCTCACATCTGATCTATCTACAGAAGCCACGTTGCAAATGTAAAAGCAGAGTTCCCAACAGCAAACAGGATATATGTAAACTCCTCCCTCACCCACCCTTCCCATCTGACCAGGGTAGAGCGGGTGGTTGTTCATCTCAAGCTCGGGTTCTTTACCAGAGTCCTGGGAGATTTCTGATATTTCCCCAGGTATCTGTTAGAGCCATATCACCAGTGTGGGGAACACGGCCCCCAGTGCTCCAATGACTATGGGTACTACTGCTGCTGTCACCCTCCAGACATTTCTAGTTCTTCCTTGAGGTCTTGCTACTTCTCCAGTTTCTCATGCTCCTTATATACACACACACACACACACACACACAAATATATATATATATACATACACGTAAAACCATGACTAATCTTGATTAATTTATATAATTTTCTATTGAAAACACAAGACTTTTATCAATTGATGCAAACAAAAATAAACATTCCTGCAAAATAAACACAAAGAATGTGCAATTGAATCCAATCTGTTTTTATTAGCTTTGTGTAAACGTGAGCCGTTTCTCACCTGTGACATAATAATCATTCATCAAAATTGACTTAGTCTTTTTCCCTGTATTATTTTTTACACTCACGGGTTTTGTCATGCGGCCTCGAGTACCACACTCAAGCAGTTGTTTTGCAAAGCTCGGTGGAATTAGTTTCAGTACGATGCTTTGCTTGTAGGTGATAAAAGCCAGAGACGAACTACATCAGTGATAACTAAATTCAGCTTTGCAAATCTGCAGATTACTCTATAATAAACAGCTTTTACCAGGCTTTGAATTCTGGGTTTGATATACTGTATATACTTTGATATACTCCTTTGTGTACTTTTGAGTATACAGCTTAGACTGAGACATGTTGCAAGCTTGTGTCACAGAGAGGCACACACACGTTGGAGGTGAGAAAGTGACTGAGGCTCTGAAAACATGCAATTATTATTTTGGCGTGACCCGACGATGAAAAATTTTAAATTAACACCCCGCTCTGTAAGATAGGGCTATCTCTCCCAAAAAACGCTGGGAAAAACTGATTGAAAAAAAATAATTTTATTATTAGACTTATAGACTAGTGCAAATGGCCTAAGGAGTAGAAATGGGCAATAAATAAAAAAATTCATCAAAAGCAACATTCAAAACTGATAATCAATGTATTCTTGCTCATATCAATTAATCAAATTGTTTGAAAATAAAAATGTATCTTAAATAGTGTAAAATAATCATTAAAGGCAACATACAGTATTTATTTAAACATTCTGGCCTCTGTTATAAAATATTTTCACTATCTCATGTGCTATTCATTTTGACTGTGTTGTGGAGTCATACGGGTGTCCTCTCCTCATCCTCCTCATCGCTGCAGTTGGAGCCGCCTGCAAAACTGGTCACCTGTTAGTAGTACAGGACAGGACTCCCGCTGGTCATTTGTGACAGAAACTCCAGAACTATGTGTCTTTTCAAGTCAGTCACCAAAACACCAGAAATGTCTCCAAAAACTCCAGAAAACTTTGTTTTTAACAAAACAAAGTTGCCAAATTTAGTGAGAAAGTCACCAAGTTGGCAACACTGGAACCTTCTTCTTCTGTTTTTTAATGGCAGGTCGCCACAAACTTTTAGGTGCATACTGTCCCTTACTGCCTAAGGCTCCACATGAAGTAAACACAACTGTGTTAATTTAGTTGTTTATGTTATGTTTTGTTTTATTTATGTAATTTTTTCATTATTATGTTTTATATTAATCTCCAAAATTAACTCGTAAAATTTCACAGCACTAATATTAGTGCTGTGAAATTTTACGCACAACTATATATATATGTAGTATACAACTATAAATATATATATATTTTTATATATATATATATTTATTTTTTTATTTTTTTATTTTTCCTCAGATGTGCTGGTCTTGTATCCATATGAGCGTGGAGCTCATATTCCTTTTTTTTTTGCAGCCTGTTGGTTATTTGGTGTCCTGTTTGTAGTTAACTCAAACCAGGTCGAAGTGGACTTTTGGCTGTTGCTCCAGCCATGTGTTGAGAGGGACTAAATGCTCACATCTGCGTAGGAGATTCCTCCCATACACAGAGGAGCAATTCTTCCCCGAGCTGCAGCACCACTGACACACAGACCTAGAAAAACTGCAAACAATCAAATCTCTCTGTGAGTGTAACTGTCACAGAGAGACAGAGAAGGACGAAGAGGAGGAGGAGAGAGAAAACCCCAATGAGCTGAATCCATTTGGTCATGAAAAAAACAAAACTGTGTTCCAAGCTGAATGCTTAGCAGTGACGTCTTTGCAATGAAATTTAACTTTGAAAAATGACTTAGTGAGGCAGCTGTGACTTTGGCGAGTTAGAGCTGGGGGCTGCAGAAGCACACTAGACCCCCTACCCACTTCCCCTCCTCCGCTCACACAATCCACATTCTTGCTCTCTTCTCAGCCCTAAATATTTTCTCTCACCATTTGGTCTCTACTGAAATCAGGTCTTTTCTTCCACTTTTATTTCCCATGTTTATTGTTGTTAGATGCAACAAACGTAATCTTGGTGTTATCAAATTACAAAATAGAAAAAATGAATAAGCCTGATATGTCAAAAGAAAAGCAATGTTTAGACAGTCAAAACTGCTTTACTGCAATAACTCAAAAGCTGGTTTCAATTACTGCTTATGACTCTCCTCCAACGCTCAACCTTTTCTCACCTGGCACAGCGCTGCTCCTTTCCCTCAACTTTCTTATTAAAATTCTTCTTGCCCAAAGATACGTCATCATAGCTGAAAGTCCCTCCTTGTAATATAAGCTGTTTACATGCGAACAGCCTTCGTGACGACATAACTTGTGTGCATTTACAAAAAAAAAAAAATGGCAAAAGACCCAAATGTTTTCCTCTGTCTCTACCATCACCAAAAATGGAAACCCCCACGAGTATCTGCTGTAAGCTGTCAGTGATGCATGGATGTGTAAGCATAGAGTAGGAGTGGGGAGGGAGACAGTCGATGGTGGGTCCAGTCTCCCTAAGGGGAGGCAAAGCTGGGTGTGGTGAGATACTGCTGGATGGAAAAGCAAGAGTTAAGATCCAGTTTCATATATCTCATTTACCCACAGCTCCAGATCATGTCAGTCTCCAGGGGGATACAGCGCAAGACAAAGTATGTCTTCCTGCTCTGAAAAAATGTGGTACTCAAAAATATATTCTGGAAATAGAAACCTTGGGAGAAATATTCTACAAGCAAAATAGCATAAAACTAATTAGGCTGAAAAATGCATTAAACATTAATGTGGTAAGACATACGAGGAGAACAAACTATAGAATAGCTACAGCAAAATCAGGTAAAATATATGAGGCAACACAACAGCACATTGTTGCAAAAATGGCTGAAAATCTCAAAAATGGATTTGTCTGGTAAAATAATTATAGTTAAGTCTTTAAATATAAACATCCCAATGTGTCCCATTTAAATATGGCAACACGCCTAACACATACAAAGAATGTTCCCCCTTCTACAGCTTACTGTGTCTTTGGATCCATCATTAAAGATATTTAAATGTTTTTAACTATGACCTGATTATTAACAACATGATTATGTGATGATATACAGTATTCTTTGTTAAAGAGACAATTCTTTAGATTTTAAGAGATCAGATTTTAAGTCCAGCAGCTCTGTCCTCCAACGATGCCCTATCGCCCACCACGGGTCATCAGAAGAATGTCTTATTGCAACCAGGCCACTGTGAGTGGACAAAATTCTCCTGAGGACAGAAGCAGTCAGAGCCAGACCCAAAGAGGGGGGAAAACAGACACAGGAGAAGTGTTGAGATGTCTGCTAGTCTGTGCATAATGTATAGTGATATCACTGCCTTGTCTTTCTCAAACACATACAAAAGCAGCTCTAACAAGTTGGGAGAGAACCAGAGAGGGCGTGGTAGAAAAGTAAACCCATGAACAAAGACTGGAAAAGGCAGAGTGAATATAAAACCAAGGTTTTTCATGGCTTTGCTTTTGTGATAAACAAAGACAAGCTAAAAACAAGATGGCACGCGTTTTGGAAACACTTTCTGTAATAGAATAAGACACTGCTTCCCCTTCATCGGGATCTAATGTCAGCTTCCAGAAACACCCTCCAACCAAAACAACTTAACGATATCTAAGTGGCTAATCACAGCCAAGACATGAAAAGCAAGCGGGCTGCAGATACGCAATTTCTGCAGCAAACAGGCTTCTGGGTAACAGATGGAGCTGATATCGTATCTCTCGAGTGACCATCTGTGTAAAAACATACAACACAACACAACACTGCCTGTGGTATGACCACAGAGATGTTTTTTTTCCCTTCTGGGCTCTGCTTTAGGACACCATGTGTGTTTGCCCATTGTCAACTTGGAGCCAAAACTTAGATCAGCACACTTATTGTTATGCAACATGACATAAAACAAAGTTATTATTTTTTTTAATAATCCAAACAAATATTAACTAGTAATGGAGATTTTATATATATATATATATATATATATCAAGCAAGCCTTTTCTATTGTTTGTGTTTTTCCTTTACAAAACGTACCCAAATTTGCTCCTCTGTCTCAGGATATGCTCCATCCAGGCTTCCATGAACGCCATCGTTGTAATACTTAGAGCTCGGATCTGAGCATCACCTGAGAACGGAGCCACTCCTT
>JBAMHX010000022.1:17178384-17212750 GCA_037177515.1 Pseudomugil tenellus
TATATATATTTATCTCCCTGCTAACTTTCTGATTCTGAATGGTTAAATAAATTGTTCTTCTTATAACGATTCCCACTGATGGCACAGTCCTATACTGACTTTATCTCTACTCTATAAGATTAGTTAACCATGAAAACATAGCCTTAGGCTTTGGAATGAAGTTAACATTATTATTTGTTAAAAAGATATTAGTTGTAAACCGTTTTCCACGAATGCAACTTTTAAAGATTCGTGAAATCAGATGACATACTTCGAATTTGCCATAAACTCAGCTACAATTTGGTTTTCATTACATGTTTTTAGATCCAACCATGTCTATTACACCAACACTGGCAGAAACATAGCCTCCTTGGCGGAGGTAAGAAACCAAAAAATGCCGAAGATAGACTGTTGCCAACGTGGAAGCGTCAGTTCCGTGTAACCTCACGTGACTTTTTTATCCAATCAAAGAGTGAATATGCTTTGTTTGGGTTCAGATCCAGACGTGATCTGGATCACAACCAAAATCTAATCATTTGTTGATCAGCCCATTATCAATATTCCCTGAACATTTTAGCAAAATCTATCCAAAACTTTAAGTTATTTTGTACACAAACAAACAAAAAAAAAACAATAAACGCTGAGAAAAACACAATTTCCTTGGCGGAGGTAACAAAGCACACTCATGGAAAAAAACACCATTCTGTTATTACGCTAACAGACTAATACAAATGGGCTTAGGAGTAGAACTGTACAATAAATAAAAAAAAAACAAAATTCACAGCTGAGAATTAATATATTCTTGCTCATATTAATTAATCAAATTGTTTGAAAATAAAAATGTATCTTAAATGGATTCTAAAAATAATAATAACACATACAGTATTTATTTAAACAATCTCGCCTCTGTTATAAAATATTTGCAAAAGATTGCCACTAAGCTATGAGGACTAAAAATCAGATGAGGTCCATGCAATCGGAAGTGATGGCTAGGGGTGTATCCCCAAATGCCACCAATCAATACAGGTTGTTCCTAAGGTCATGACCTTTCATTTGCACTTTATTTAAGGTCAATGAGGCAAATAGTTCCAGAGATATCCACCACTTTCTTGACGGACCCCTATTCCCATGATCCATTGCGTAAAATTTCGTGGAAGTCAGTCGCCCCCTTCCGTCTAAGTTAGCAATAATGATTAACTAGTACAGTTTTAAAACGTAATACTACTTCAGAAAAACAACAATTCCATAACTCAATAAATGGCTAAATCTCCAAGATGGATACATAGGTTGCATTATTTTTCAAAAGAAGACAGAACAGAGACCGTGTCCCATCCGTCTACTCTAACAGAATGGGTAGATGAGTTCTGGGCGCCCGTTGTTTGGTTTCATTCACCACGATGTGAATTCAGTACATGAAAAATGTGGGTTTCTTTTGGGTTGCTCGTTGCTGCTGCATCCCAGGTTCCTTTTCTGGTCTCTGAAATCTTTTAAAACTTCATTTAATTTGTTGATTAGCTTCTCAATGTGACAGTCATCTCTTGCTGCTGCTGCAGTTGCTCAATTTGCCGTTTTATTTATTTTGGCTCATTTGTGCTCCCTGGCAGAGATCCAATATGCTCTCAGACAAATTTTTATAAGTTTTATAGTTTTTTTTCCTTTTACTAAGCAGCTGGCATGTGTTCATTTGCTGCACTTGTCTTTCCACAGTGGCTACATTTCCCCTTTTACCGCTCTCATGCTGTCCTCCCTTACAGCCGCTTTCCGAAGTCAAACAACAACAACATCAGACTTTTAAGTGCGCCCTATTGTCGTGAAAATATGGTACAAAATAAAAGATACCTCATGAACTAATCTGCGCAAATGATCGGACTACTTACGAGGCTTTTCATGTTGCACTTTAATAGTGCCAGTGGAAGCAGGTGTCTCATCAGCTGCATTGTGGTATCTAGTTAGCCTTCGCCTCTGATTTGCTGGTGATCGTAGCCTAGATATAATTCTGGATCTGGATGCAGCTCTGTCGGTTTATGATCAACGAACCTCTTGAGTGGGCATTTTAACTTCAGCTCTGCAAGCCATTGTTGTGAAATCGCTTCATCTCTCTGCATCATCTTGCGAGTGACTTTATGGTTGTAACATGCTCCATTCATAAAATCTTTACATTTCCGCAAGTTGTGTATGTATCCAACAACAGCACACGTCGTCCCCGAAGACATTTTTGTGAATATATCAAATCAAATCACATTTCTAAAATAGGGTGTTACGCTTGCTAGTTAGCGAAGACCGGAAGTGAAAAACCGAGCTACCGGGGGTCCAGGTGTCATGGCGACGTCCAGTGCTTTGCCCAGAAAGTGGGGGATCAGCAAAAATCCGATTTTCCGTGCATAAAGAGCCACCTGGTGGGCAAACCATAAATCCAATAATCGTCTTCCTCCTGGGGACCTTAATAGTTATGCAGAATATCACAATTCGATTGTAAATAGTTCCAGAGATATTTTTCGGCTGTGGCAATGGTGGCGGACGTGGCTGTTGTGATGCAACTATAACATTCCTGAACGCATCGTCGGTGGTATAATGATACTGAAATAACTGCTGATTAATGATAATCAAGGAAACTTGTTCAATCAATCATGACATAGATTTAAGGACATATTTACAATCATCTTTGGTCATTATTTGCCTCATGTGTACAGTATGTGAGCAGTTTATCCATGTAGAGGTTGGTGTGTGGAGACTGCAGTTCTTGTAAACACAGTTAGATAGTGAGTTAGGCCATTACCTCCTCCTGTGAGGCGTAGTGAGGGTCCACAGGGTCCACTGACCAGTAACAGTAGTCAAAACAAAACTCCATGAGCTTCTCCCTGGAATCTACACCTCCCTCCGTACGACCATCCAACTTTAAGGAAGAAACAAAAGTGTAAGACACAGCATTTAACTTGCACCTGTGTAATTAATGCTCATCACCACACGAGTCAATTATGCAATGACCTAATTTAACAAGCACAAATAAGTAAACAATCTTTGTTTTCCACTTTGATTTGAAAAGTGCTAATACAGTACACCATGGCATACTGATGCAGCCTGCATGTGGACAGTGTGTCCATCCATTTAATAGTATATGAAGTGAGCAAATAAGAAAGTGGCATTAAAAATCCGCAGCAAAAAGCTAGCACTACACCTTTTGTTTATGGGACTATAACCAGAGTGGAACTGCAAGCGAGCAGTTTCCATTCATTAGCTGAAATGCACTTACTCCTCCTCCAGTCTTTTACCCGCCTCAGTGCATCGACTCTAACAAGCTTTCAGATTATAGTGAGCAAATCATAAACTCATCAGAAAAAACACTGCAACAACAAAAAGTGTATGTTGGGAACATTTATTTTAAAATCACTGTATGCGACTCCTCGGTGATGCTCAGTTTATGCAGAGCTTATGTTATGAGCGCCTTGCTACATATACACTATACAAATCAAGGTTACTCATCCACTCCTACAAGAGCCAAAGTCCAGCAGGTTTTGAACATATTCCTGCTTCAACACACCTGAATCCAATTGAAAGCCTCTAACAACCTATCATATCTACATATACATGGAAAACCCATTCATGTAGGTACAGAATGTGAAATACTGATATAAATTATATAATGTTATCATATAAAATGTGTGTTTGGCCACTCAGAAATACATGCAAGAGTGTTAAAATATCTTAATCTGAACAAAACATATATTTTAATCAGCAAGTTCTTATAAAAAGATGGTCTGACTCTATAAGACTACTGTATAATGAGCTATATTTCCTTTTCAAAATGATGGGGATCATCAGTTTCCATTTTTTCATTTCATTTTTTCATAAAAAACTAAGTTTCTTTTAGTTCTGATTGTTTTAATTGTTTTATGTGCATTAAACAGGAGTTCTTGTTTTTTTGCCACATTGATTTTCTCAAAGGAACATCAAAATATTGGTTTGAATACCATTACAAAAAAAATGTATATGTATTTTCATTACATGTATTATTGAATAATAACACTGGCAAATATTGCTTATCGCCCAGGTTCACTAATACCAACCTGGTGTCTTTAAGCACAGACCGTGTGTTCATGTTTGATAAGTGTAAGTTAGTTGCATGAAAGGATATTCCCAGTTAGAGAAGAAGCACTTCAGAAAAAGTGAAAAGTTGTTGTCCTGTAGCTTACGTATGTTCTACTACGCTCAGGATGTCAGTTTTAATAACAGCTTATCTGGAAACATGTCTGCTTAACCCAAATGCATTTATATGCAATTCAGCAATGACCATGTAGTGAGGAGAATGAGCCAAACAACACCGTCCAACAGGCAATGTACAGAATCCAACTACTGAGGTTACATAAAACCAACTAGGTGTACAACATTTCTTTTTAGCCTTTAGTGTTGCACTAGTTAGAAAGCTGTAGGGTTTTATATCTTGTACCTCACACTGTGAACTATATAAAATATTTAATGAAACTTACTTTAATATGTGCTTTATTGTTTGTTTCTGTCTCAAATTCTCCCAAACTGTCCCAATTCCCATACATAATTTTCCCCACGAGACCCAGAAGAGCCTTGGAGTTGTAATCCTTTTCCATGGCAAAGCGATTTCATATGTGGTTTTTCACTCGTCACATCATTTGCATCATGTTTCTTACTCCCTCCTACTATCTGAAATAAATGTCAACAAAAATGGGATTATCTGTAGGAACGATCTAATACCGTAAGTACTGGGATTATTGTATTGATACATTTTATTTTATCTTAAAACACAGTCATGCTATTGTTAACTTATGGACATTATTCAACATATAACCTTTTATTTGAAAGAAAATCCACTCAAAACAGAGTGACATGTTCCACACAGAGCCAGAATGCCTCCAGGCAATGCATCTCACCTAATCAAACGAGTCTGCTCAGCAATCTGACGCAGCAGGTTGGTAATGCAATGAAAGTATCGCCTTACAAGACTGTGAAGCTCTAAGAATTACTTCCAAATGTCAAGAACCTCATTGAAACCTGTAAAAACTAAACCATCTAATATCAACATCTAGGGGAAAACACAACCACAGACTCTTTTTCTGTTTATTTCAGTGGTGTCTCCTGTTGTAATCTTTTTAAAATTGCTTTGCAGAGTGTCGACTGCTTATGCTCGACAGGAAGGGTCTTTGACTCCAAGTGTATTTGAGTGCGCAACACATATAATAAACAACAGTGACATCAAGCAGGAAAAAGGCTGATCCCAGGCTGTAAACATCCTGTTGCTGTGACAGATACCCTCTATGTGCTACTCCTAATTCATCTGCTCCTATCGACAAATAAAAGCACAAATTTAGATGATAAAATGAGTCTGTTTGGTTTTTATGGGGAATACTCACCTTCACATTTCGGATCCTCACATATTTCTCCTCCACCTGAACTGCTAGCCTTCCTCCATCAACGCTCTCCCTGTGTGCAAGAACAGAAAAGGAAAAACGATTGGTTTTGCTTCAAGAGTAAGTGAATGTGATGAATGCTGATGAAAAGAGCGACCCAAATTGGAGAAAACATTAACACATGCTTCCACAGGAGAGAAACCGATCTAAAAAACGCCATCAGTATTGATCAGTATCCCCCAGTCCAAACACAAACTGGACAAAGCTATCGCCAAACTTTCACTTTAGATTCAGATACTGTATTATCACTCGCCACACTGTTTCTAATTGGTTTAAAAATCCCCTTTTGCAGTAGGTGAAATCATTAAAAGGGTGTCCAGATAAATTTAGGCAAGTTCACTTTGACTTGAGGCCATCACATGACCGTTAACACAATGAATCTTTGTCTGTGTGTGTGCCTGATCCATAAAATTGCCACACAAGACTACCACCGACCAGTTTCAGATCCAAACAAAAACAGACCCTCGTGCTCTCCGGAGACTTTCTCTGCTGATACAACGTGAGAGTTGAGAGAGTGCACAAATGTTGTGTACGCGTAATCAGAGCCAGTGTGTCTCCTGGCGATGTGTAAAACAAGGTCAACTCAGATGTGTGCACTCCAGCAGCTGGACCAAGCATATCTGATGCAACACATGGGAAACTGGAAGCAATCACAACGTGGAGCTGGGAGATTTTCCATCTCCATGAGCGATGATAATGGCGAATGTAATTCAAAAGCTACATCTCCGAGGTGGTTCAGGGGCACACGGGGGAGGCTGTTGTGCTCTCACCACGTGGAAGTCATTTTGTCAACCCCAGCAGCGGACCAACCCAAAACCACCAGCCTTCAATGGAGAGCTCTAACCAGCATGAAGGAGATGACGTTCGGGGGAAAAAAAAAATCAGTTAACCCTATTAAAATGTGCTTTGATACAAACTACACATTTCACAGTTGGTTTGACATGTTTCTTGCACATGTGAGATGCTGCCCACATTCTCAGGAGCACCATATGAATCCTATTGGTCACTTAAAACAAAGGGCAACACACTTGCAAGCCCAGCCAAATGAGGAATGCAGCTGACCGAGCTGGTGTTAATGTTATCTCTGTAACACAGCAAGGCTTTCTTCTAATGCATGAAAGGATATACATCCTTCAGTTAAAGAACAGTGGAAACTCAAAGTGAGGACAACAAAACCTTACAGTGAATCAGGAAAAGGAGATTTGCATGACAGTGAACATTAAATATGAGAAATCCTTTTGTTATGCAAAAATACAAGGAAGACCAGCTGAAAGAGTCGGTTGTTCTGCCATTAGCAGTCTGAATAATGCTTTGTTTGATGTTGCAGTGGTCAAGCTGAAATGCACTTAATGCAACACTACAAAAGGATACGTGCATAGTATTGAGACTATATAACCTGTTATTCAACATGTTGTAGCAATTTACCTGAAAGTGTAAAGCAGGAATCCAGAGGAGTAGGGCAACTTTACAACCTCTGTGCTTGCCACTTCAACATATTTAACAACGCCTTTCTACCATATGTCTCTGACTAAACAATAAGTAAAAGCGAATGTGAAGTAAATACGACATGTTAAGAATCATGAAAGAAAGAAAAGCAATCAAATCCAAACTTCATTGGATGGAAATGTGTATCTATTTCATATATATTACTTCAATGAACAGCAATCAAATACTATTTCTAGAAAATGAAGCATTGATGATGCAGTAATTATATGCAAAACACTTAAAAACAACATAAGTTGTTTACATTTGCTTTGTTACAATATCCAGTTCTTATTTGACTTTGATGAGAAAAATACTAATTTCCAGAATGTGTGTAACTATGATTAAGATTAATGTACTACTTGGGTTATTTTAGCCAAATTCATCTTATGTTATAATCTAAATAAGAGTGATGTTTACACAGTTTCTTGTATTAATGTATACAGATAGACATTCATTTTCTTCGTTCACATAACATGAAAAGCTCAATAAACAAAACGTGGCATTGCGTATTTTTGCTAAAAGAAGATATTGTTTTATTTACATGTCACTCCTCCAACTATTGACTGCTTTTGGATGGAGGGAGGGACAGAAGAGGTCACTCCCATAAGGCTAGCAATATCTTACCACTGGACAAAAAGGACAAGTCAGGACAAATTTGTACTGATCAGCAGTCATCACTCACCTGCGACACAACTAGACCAAACAATGCCAAGAAAATTCAATTTACAGCACAATAGAGCCAACATAGCTAATTAATTATAGGTGCCAATGGATCATATTATGCTTTTCAAGAGTGAGACTGTAACAAAGATCCTGTCACACAATGACATAGCTAATTCATTTAGGGTAGGTCTTAATTACTTTCTAATAATAGACCTCATTAACCCAATAGTTGTATAAAAAGGTTGAACGCAAAGCTTTTTTTGGAGTTACCAGAGTACAACATGCTTAGTGAAGCACAACTGACAGCCACAGTTGTCATTATTTACAATAATAGATGTGCAGAGCTATAAGTTATAAGCTATAAGTTTAGCTAGCTGCTGTTTAGCTAGCCTAACAATGCTTTATTAAAAAAATTACATAGAAATACACAAGTATATTACAAAAAGCAATACAATAAGTGAAATGTTTATTGACATTGAGTCATTTTAATTCCATTTCTGACAGAACTCACTATAATAAGCTAGATAGCGAATTACGTGTACATTTATAAAAGCGGTTTAAACAAAGTAAATTTATATAAGGTACATTAGCATAAATTAGCTAACAGAGGCAATGAGCTAACAACTTACCTTGCGCTGAGAGGACGGACCCGAATGGCAACTTTAACGTTTGCCATGCTGTCTTTCAATAGTTTAACACCCAACTCATGAGTTTACCGACTCGGAAATGGTATAAATGAACACTTCTCCTGTGAGCATAATGAGTCTCATTGCATATTACTACGATAAAGTGCGGGTACAACTGCTCGGACATCCACAGCTCAAGCCATCTTCAGCCGGAGTCCCAACCGCCCGCTGCGTCGCCCAAAATTCAACCACTACAAAGGAGTCAAACTTCCTGCTGGACAGTGAGGGGAGGGAGGAGATGCTGCTGCACACTCCTCCCTTTAAACCACTTTTAAATACTTTACCCCAAGATCTCTCTTAGTATATGAATTTCCATATTGTATGAAGTGTGCAATTTGGCTATATTCATTTGAGGAAAAACACAAAGATTGCAACTGTAAACAAAAAAATAACACAATTGAATATATCTTTATTATTTATAAATCGGATTTCAACATAGCATAAAAATATTGCAATTTAAAAGCAGAAGGGGACTATGGGCACAGTTCAACATGAACAAAACTCAGTCAAACAAATGCAAACATGCATTCATGAAATGTGGTCATTGGTTGTGCAGTCACAAGTTGCAGGTGAAAGTACTAAACTAAAATGAAAATACAATGTTTTTAGTCACTTTACACATGAGTGAAAATGCAATGTTCTGCAGTAACAGTTTATGGTCTATCATTTCATAGTTTTTGGCTGTACTTTTTAAGTGTACCCAAATTAACTTCAGAGATGACAACGCCTATCTTATTGTTGAGCTTTTTGTTTGTTTGTTCTTATTATCTGCTATCGTAAACAAAAAAAAGTTACAACAAAACAGTGAAAAAGAAGTGACCAAGAACTGCCTCCTCTAAGAAACCATTAACAGATGCGTTATAAGACACTGGTGATTACACACAAGTTGTTGGGAAACTGAAGTACTGTTGTCATGTTGCGCCCTCTACTGGCTGATGTGAGACCTGCAACATATCGATGCACTTCTGCATGTCAGACAGAGGCTGATGCAGCTTCATACTCTCTGTCTGCAGTTTGAAATCCTCTATCAGCTCCTAAAATGACCATATAAAACAAATAAGCATACTGAAATATATAAAAATATAGAAATACGTGCTGATAATGAGCAAACCCTCACCGCTGGCAAGGACAGGTCTGTCAGTTTCTTCCAATGAGAAATTGCGCTTTCCTCACTCAGTACGCCTTTATCAACCAGCTTTCGAACCAGAAACAAGTAGTTCATCTTCTAAAAGAAAAACAAATGTAAAAAAGACAGAGAAAATCAAATTAAACATGAAATATGATGGAATGGCTCAGAAAGATCACACCTCCTGTTTCTACACTGGAGAACAGGAGAAATAAACATGATGGAGTAAAGGAGCTCTACGCTGCTGAGACCACCCTTGGAGTAAAGATCCTTGAAAAACAATCATTTACTTAAAAATAATAAAATATAATGTGCTCATTGCCTACCTCCTTCTTTCTAACAGAGAACAATGCAGCATTATTAACACATCTGTATATGTTTGAAAATAATGTTTTACATACTGCTGTGTTGTTGGCCTTCAGCACAGCAGTGATGGTGGGAGAGGTGAAGAGCTGATGGAGGGAGGTGGAGGAACCGTAGTGTGTTGCCCACAGCTCAACAAGCTGCTCCAGCAGATCTGGGACAAGCGACTCTATCTCCGAACCAAGATCCACAACCTCACTATGTCCTCTGCACCCCGATGTAGAGATTACTGGCAGCTCTCCAGACACTAGACAGACACATAACCAATTAGCAGATCATTGAGTCACATTTTATACTTAAACCTTTACATAATAAGGAAAATATATCAATTATATGTATTATACAGGGTGGGGTTTGTAGGCTAATAACTATTTTGAGCATGTTGTAGATGCACAATCTCTCCCACTCTGGTGAGTCCTTCTGTTTCAGGTGTTGAAATAAATTTTTTGTGCTCCCATCTTTGGTAGAAACAGCTTTTAAACAGATTTTGAGGCATTTATTGCTCCAAATCCACATTTGTAAAACCAAACCAGTTCCAAATAATAAAGGAAACTGGCTTTTTTGGGAACAAGCTCTTCTTTGCTAGCTGCCATGTTTATGTGTTTATGCAGATTTGTGGGTCATCAGCAGGAGTACTCTAATGTCATTAAGATGTAAGAAGGCCTAAAAGGTGCTGGGGAGCCAAAAAAAAAAATATTTTCATAAAAATAAATCTTCATAAACAACAAATTAATGGATTAAATCGCTCAGCCCTAGTATTATTGTATGCAGTACACATCACAAAGGGATACACCCCCCATTATAATAGCTTAAGAATAACAGCTTCTTACCCAGTTTGCAGGCAAGTAGCACAGAAGAGTTTAAAAGCATCTGCTCTGACATCGCTGTCAAGAACTAATCAGAGAGAAAAGAAAAACAGTGTGAACCATGAAGCCACAAATCAATAAATCCTGCAAAGGAGTTCTTTTGTAGGACTTATGCACCTTTCTGCAGGCCAGTGTGGCTCCTACTCTGTGCAGCAGTGTTTTGAGCTGAGAGCTGGTCGGCAGCTCCTCATCACTTCTGGGTCCAACAGCGATGCTCAGCAACTCCTACATTAATGATGAAATTGAAGATGTTCAGACAGAAATCAGGCATTAATATGTCAGAGAGCCGCTTGGTTTGTTGGACGGCTTTTTTAAAACTTATATCAAGGGAAAAAAATGATACAACACTAAGCTGTCATGGTAAAGAAGATTAAGCATTAAATCTAAAGAAAAGCAAGGTTTTCAAATGACCCAGTTCTGCATCGATTCATTCAATACATCAAACCGAGCAGGTATCTGTCTATTGTAGCAGCGGAGCAGCAAGAGTACCTTCATCTCAATAAGGACGTCCGAGGGCAGTGATGCACTGTGGTCGCAGTGAGGAGGGCAGGACGTCACTCTGTCAGTTCCTTTCTTCTTGGGAGTTGTCGACTGTTCCTGGGTGACCAGCTCGACAACATCCCTGTCCATGTCAGTAGAATCCGGAGCTCCTGAGCTGCTGAGAGCCTTCATCACACGATCGTATCTGCTCTTCCACTCTCGCCTTACAAGCGCTTCACAATGACACCAGGTAAAATTTCAGAAGTTAACAATACAAACAGTGTCGAGGCTCAGTTCTTTAAAAGATCACAAATCAAAACTGTTTTCACATGTTTTAGTGTCTTAAATGACGATGACCATGAGTTTAGTTTTGCTACATTTATTCAGCAGGCAACATATTTATCCCCAACTTCATGTTACATTTAAAAAGAATAAAAACAAGGGCATAAGCTGAATGCAAGGCCATCATTTATCATATTGTCAATCAGCCTAACTTGGAAATCTAAGTTTCATTCAACATACTTAAAGAGATTTTTAAAAACACTGCCTGAATATGACAACAGCAACAATTATGTCTTCATAAAAATGGCTCAGATTGAGGTGTTTCTATTTATTTAGCTACCTGTAATGTTTGCAGAGAGCCAGCTGCAGGCCTTTTCCGCTGCAAGTCGCTTTGTAATGTTTTCAGACGTCGTCAGGACCTGTTTCAGCACAACAGGTCATTAGTATAAAACAACACATTATAGCTTTTTAAAAGTTTACTTTTCCATGCTAAAAACAACTGCTATTTCTGTGATTTGTGCTCCATTTATTTTAATATGTTTTGCTTGAACATTAAAGTCTTCTTTAAAATTACGTTACCATGGAGGAGGTCTCGTCAGGGAGCAGTATTCGTATGGCTTCAGGGCTCTTTTCTTCGCAGAATCTGCAACACAGATTACCACACAGAACCGAATCAAAACTAGCACTCGTTAGCTGCTGAAAATGTCGGTACCAACACATCTCGTTATGTGCACGAACTTAAAAAGTTTATTTACCTGCTGGCTCTTTCTAAAGCCTCCAAGCCAGCATCACAGAGTTGAGCACAGATGGAGTCGTTCAGTTTTGAAGGATTTGAGTTTGGCGAGCTCAGTCCATCTCTCAGCATCTTCTCCCCTCTCTCCACCAACTCGCTCACTAACGTAGCTCTGTTCAAAGTTCCCACACAAATAGCATACGTGCAAAGGTAAGAGTTGGACAAAATGGTGAACTTACACAAGCAAATTGTTTGGGTGCCTGTAACGTGCGACTGCTGGAACCTCCAGCTTCTCAGGTAAGCAACCAACCAGAGTTGAAAGATGATTAACCACCATTTTAAAAGTCTGTTTACATTTTAAACCTTTAGTTTGGTGGAGGGCCATTGTAAAAGAAAAAAAAAAACAAAAAAAACAATAAAGTTACACTTAATTTAAAATTCACTGACTTTAAAATGTAGCTGTCACACTCAGCCACCCCCCAGCTCTTCACATTACTAACTTCATATGCTTGACAGCATTAGATCCGACCCTCTCGGCCACAAACTCCACCGTTCGCCGCAGCGATGGAGGTTGATTGTGAAAGAATGCTTGCTCCAGATCCACCTGTCACATTTAAACAGCTGGTTATGATCCTCACACGCGGGTAAATCAATGTCATTTCAGTTGTGTGTGGACTAAGTCTCTTGTTGATTCACCTGCAGCTTCTGCTGTGATCTGTTAGCAGCTGGCGTGTCCTTGAGCTCAGCAGATGTGGGAGTAATCTTGCGGATAATTCCTCCACTTTTGGCTGTGCTGCCAGACACAAAGGCAGCCAGTAGCTTACGAAACTCACCTGAATGGATAGAAGCAAAGGAGAACATTGATCTACTACCTGTTACTGTCACTGGGGTAGTTTGTGGTGAACATTTGATTTACAACATCTGAATACAAAAGCCTCAAAACATGCGACATTTACACATTTCTACTCACTTAAAAATGGACAACATGTATAGAGAAGCTGCTGATCCACCAGAGGAATGCAGTCCTAAAGATTAACAGGAAAAAAGCTCCATGTAAAATCAGCAGTAATCTTTTATGAGGTAGAAACTTACAAAAAAATGTGTATTTTCTTACAAGTCCTGCAATATTTAAGTCACTGTCCTGCAGCACCGCCATCGCACTAAACTCACTGGTGAAGAAAATGTCTTCGGGAATCACAGGAATCTATTTAAGTTAAAGTAAAAAATGAACATCAACACAAACACATGGGCTCTGTGGGTTCATAAATAAATAATTCCTCACCTGAAAGAGCCATCCTAACACAGACACCAGCAGAAGCTTGTTCACATAACACATTTCCTCAAGTCGATTCAGCAGCATTCTCCTACAAGCAAACAAACCATCATTTCTAAAAGTATCTATGATTGAATAATCCTGATATTTGAAATGTTAAAAGATCAGTTACTTTATAGCATGTGTGACATCATTTAAGCCCTTTTCAGATATAGTAACCGCCTAATGTCCGGACATTTACCATCCGCACTTTACCTGGAAATGCCTTTTCAGACACGCAACTCCATTACCCAGACTTTACATAGGCTGTAAATGTCAGTATGGAAACAGGATATCGTGTATCATTGTGCAACAATGACAACAATGACAACAAAACATATTAGATCAGAATAAAATGTATCTGATGAGAGTGGTTCGTTTACTGACGCGTCAAGCCGTCTTTGAGTGTCGATGTTTAGTTCCATGCTAGCTTCGCCATCTATTATGGTCGCTGAACTCATGGTATTGCCGCTCCATAGTTTTGAGCTTGTTAATCACTTGCTGTTTGGTTTTATTTATGTGGTGCTCCTCCAACTTGACTTTGATGCGACCATAAACGACAGCATCCCGCGCTGTTCACTGCACACTTTCTTATACTTTCATCAGCCCTTGCTGCCAAGAGTTCTTTGACTTCATTGTCTCACCAGTTGCTGGCTATTTTCTTATCTCTCGGTTATTCATGTTAAGTTCTATTCTTTTGTGTTTATGTTTAGTAGGAAATTACGTCTTCGCTTTGCGCGATAGCATCTGCCCACCCATCTCCCCCCCAGGTTAATGTCCGCATATTAACCTGCATGCATGAACAGGATTAGTCTACCGGATAATTAAGCAGACATTTCACTTGGTCTTCAAGCGGGTAAAATCCACGTTGATCTACCCGCTTAAAGTCCGCACTGTACCTTTCAGACACAAGGGTCGAAAAGTCAAGGTCTGCATAACATCCGGGTAACAGAGCAAGTCTGAAAGGGTTTAATAGTGCTGTTTTTTCATACCTGTATAGGAGAAGCAGTGTTCCCAATACTGTCTTGTAGCAGAGCAACAAAGGACCGATGAAGTCCAGCATGGAGAGGAACTCCACCAGCCAGGGCACAGTCAGGATGGTGCGCCTCCTCCTTATACTTTTATTCAACACAGCACAAACATCCAGCACAGGGACGCTCTGTGGAACCAAAAAAAAGATTTTAATGACTGGCAAAACTACCAGAAAGGAGGAACAAAAACATAAAAAATAAGATAGAGAGATGGATAAACACACAGCAAAGGAACATTAATCTTTTTTTTTAAAATATGCTCGAATAATTAGCGTGCAGTCAACACCTTGCTGCGCAGCATCATAGATGTCTCTTGTATCTCTCTGGATGGTCTCTCAGATGTTTGGTATGGCAGAAAGGATATGAATCCCAGGAACTTGGCCAGGAGACGAGCTAGGAGCAGCACTGATGAGAACCTCTGCTTCTCGTCCTGACAAAACACGTCGATACAATAAGCTCTGCACAGATTGTGATTTTGTGTATTAAACGTGATGAAAACCGCAAAAAAGAAATAACTATTTGTAACAGAGGTACATGGACATCATACCTGCTGCTCCATGTCTCCGTCGCCCTCCTCCTCTGCCTCTCCAATGGAGGCAGGAGGGCTCAGTATTGACACCTCATCTAGCTGGAGAAGCTGCTGACACAAGCTGTCCTGGAGGTGCTGGTTCAGTTGACAGCTGATACACAAACACGATATGTTAGATGATGGGAAAAAAAAAATAAAAAACAACACATACAAGAAAATGCTTATTTACAGGATGGAGGACATTTTGTCTCACCAGCTAGCTGCTTGTATGAAGTCTCTGAAGAATTCTTGGTGGCCTACAAACGATGGAGGAGGGCAGGGACCAACAACTGCATGAGGTTGAATGAGGCGTTCTTCGAGGCGTTTCAGACGGCCGAGGCTCTCGGCTCCCAGCATGCCCAGCAGGTCAGCATCAGGAGTATCTCCAGAAGAGTTGCTCACGCGGGGGCCTTTACACATCTGAGGAGGGAAATTAATGTTTAAAAGTCATGTATGTTTAATGCAGCGGGGAAGGAAATGTCCAGAAACTGCAGAAGTAAAAGACCTTCAAGAAATCACTTTGAAATACTTGTACAAATCTTCAGTTCAAGTGTTAATGTGCCAGCATCTTACCTGAACAAGCTGCTTCAAGAACAGACGGGCAAAATGGGAATGATTGCCTGCAGAGGTGAGTTGATTCATCATTCCTCTAAAAGAAAGGACATAAATTAGATATCCTATTAAAAGCGAAGTAATTAGTCCCAGTGCTTATTTAAATCAGATTTATGGAGAAAAAGATACAAATAATTAATTGGACCGACCTGACTCTACTTCCAAGTGCAGCATCAAAATTCCAGCCAGGGTCTTTGTGTAGGTCCTCCCATTCTCGAAGCAATTCATAAAAAATATCTCTATGGAGGCAAAATATGTGAATTTAGCTTATTTTGAAGAACGATTCCTCAGTTAGTCAAAGGCATGACCAATAAATTTACTCAATCATAAATAGTGATGTTTTTTTGCAGATTCATGAATAACAATAAAAAATGTGCTGCTTTGAAAACATATGTAATGTGATGTACCTTTGTTTTTTAAAGATGTGGAAGGCCTTGTCGCTGCCGAAGTTGGATCGATTGTCTGTGGCAGGCTGGAATGGGACTGAGTGGATGAAAGTGGAGGCTGAAGGAGAAAGCTGGTGTGGATAAAATAAGCATTTCTAATTAGTCTACACACTTTAAAACGGACAACAAAGCTCATAGTTTATTAACTGCTTTATAAACAGAGTCAACAGACGCCTGAATGCATTTAAACTGTATAGTGCATGTATGCTACCTTTGCTGTGCTTCTATCTTGGGCCTGAGTAAGGCGATCCCTGAGATCTGGAGAGAAGGAAGCCACCCGTTCATTCTCTGCCAGCAGGCGTAGGGTGCATTTGTCCAAATGAGCAAGCAACCTGACAAATGACAAGAAGACGTGGTCAAGAATTTGTGTTAAGACCGTAACTGTATCAAACTTCTAAAAGAAAAGTGAGAAAGACAGAAAAAAATGACTTACTGACAGTGATTCTCAAGAACCTTCACTGCAAAGTAGACACAATTGTGCACTTGCCTCAGGTAACATCTTTCTAAAACATCTAAGTAAAACAGGAGAATCTCAGTTTCAACTCTTATAGTAGATTCTGAACATTTTTTATGAATCTAACAAGTCAGAAATAATTCCCCACCTGAATTTACTGCATACACACTTTCCTGCTCTTCCTCATCATGAGCATGAGGAGACCATGATGTAAGCAGCTGCATCACAAAGAAGAGCTCCAAGAAAACATTTGGCACGAGATTTTCTGTGAAGCATAAAAACATTGTTTTTGATTGATTTTCTTTCCAGGGTTTTGTTTCCATGAAAATGCTTAAATTCATTTAATTAATTACACTCATTTAAATCTTACTAGCTAAATGTGTGAATTTAAAAAAAGATAAAAAACTTTCCACACCATTTTTAATACTTAGTACATGGTTGTCACCTTGTGGTCATTTACCTGAAATGCAGGTACAATAAAGCTTTGCCAAAATATCCAGTTCTGAGGAGAATGTGACTTTGGATGGTTCGGGACAAGCTGTCTGCGGGTCCGGTGTAACTTTAGATCCACTCTTTACTGCGGATTTGGTCGGGGTGCATGGGTCCAGAGGGAACGGCAGAGGTGAGGTTACCTGCTGAGCACGCTTTGTCCTACAAACACAAAATTTCAGATCACACAGTAGCTAAAATACTCAAGTATGGAGCAAGTGATACTATATCTAAGATCAAACTGCTGGAGACTGACAGATGTGTAGGAGTCTATGAAATAGTGCTAATGTCAATCAAAACGTTTGCATCAGTTAACTACAGGTTTTTTCTTTTTTGTTCATTTTTTTCTTACATTTCAATTAAACCAGAATCCCAAACTGTTAGACTGGACATGTAGCACTGGCTGCATTAAACACAATTAAAACTTTATCCTTTGTGTCTCAATATCAAGAATAAATGCACACTGGGACTTACTTCTCTCTTTTGAGTAATTCTCTTTCTTCCTGCAGGCTCAGAGGACTGCTCACAGCCATCAATCCCTCAGGTACTTCTACTCCCACTGGAGGGCTACAAGGTTTATTGAATGGAGTTGATATGAAGCAGTTTTTTGGTTTAGAGTGTGGCCGCTCTGCACTCACTGGTGTTGGGTTTATCCTTCTGGATGGTTTGGATGCTCTGGAAGATATAAACAATACAGTCAAGCTGATAATTGGCAAACTAGTATATATAATCTTTTCTAATCTGAGTTGTTTTAACTCACGCAGTGGAAAGTGCTGATGACCCAACAGGAGGGAAGTCTTCCAAGTTGTTTATGTTGAGCTGATTTACAAATGGAGGTGAAATCTGCTCACTATTTCTGCCATAGCCTCCACCTTTTGATCGCCTCCCTCCAGTGTCCCAGCGCCCAATTTCATCACCATGATATCCTCCACGCCCTCCTCCACGTCTCCCTTGACTCCCCACTGCTGAACTGCCACCGCTTTTCTTGCGACCCTTATGCGACTGGAAGATCGGGCTGTGCTGTGGGTCAGGAGGAGAAACCACGTAGTCCCCAAGACTGATCCTCTGCTCATGCCGGCGCTCAGAGCTAGACTGCCTGGAAGCAGGGCTCCATGTTGTAGAAAAGGGGGGACTGCTGAGGGCACTGACGCCACTAAGGGAGTGGGAGCCAGATTGCCCTGCAGCATTCCCATCGCTCCCGGGTGACACCGATGTAGCTGGAGAAAACAGCTGTATCCTACTGGCACTCCGAACACCAACTCCATTACCAGCAGACCTGCAAGTCCTCTTGTCAGAGAAGCCTTGAGTGTGTGAGGCAGATCTCGACCGGCTGGGGGTCTTCGCTGGTGTGGTAGGGCCATGGGTGAGTGCTTGGCTGCTTTGCTCTCTCAGATAATTCAAAAAGAAAGGAACAAATTCATGTTTATGGACTGTCAGCTCGTCTTCACTGAAGAGCAGCGTGTTGCTTTCCTGGTGAACAGAGGCAGAAGTTAGAAAAAAAAGTATCTTTGTTGATTTTTTAAATCCACGATACACCCATGGTAACAAATTAAACAGCTTTAAGATTAATTCAAAATACAAAAATCTGATCTAGCTAAAACAATAACACAGCTAACAATGCCTAACGGTGTAGCAACCTTTACAAAGCATTCATTACAACGCCAAATAGAAATATACGTAATAATCCATTTGATATATCAGTTAAGTCTTTGGGAGAATTTGCAACATAACACTTTGTCTAGTGTTTATGGAATCTAGTACTAACGTGACTTGCTAGCTGGGCAGCTAAAAGTTTTGTTTACAATCAGTTGCGGGCAATGTCATCTCTTACACGACGGTAAACGGGGGAAAGCTTGTAGCAAATGCCCCTCTGATATTAGTCTCAACCTCTCCAAACCCACCTCAACATTTTTCAACCAGTCCACGGCCTTATTAATATCCACTTTCCGTGACAGGAGGGATTCCAAAAGAGCCGCCATCCTTTGCTTCGCGCGGCTTAGGAACTGGAAGAGGAGGGCGGAGCCACCATGTGCGCAGGCGCACTGGGAGTTCCCAGACCACGTGTACCAGAAGAGGTTGATGACACTTGTAATAAGCTAGTCTATGGTTATAAAGGTTGCTTTTGGGGAGTAAGTAAACAAGGTCAGTATATGACCATAACCCGTCAGTTAAATTATTACATTTAAACGAAAAACGTGTCAATATTTAGTTTTTCTGTTTAGCGAACAAGATTCGTGTTTGTTATCCTATTTCCAACTCAAAACAATGATAAACAAGAAAAACAAAACCAAAAAACGACTTCAGCAGAAGCAAATTCTGTTTTGTCAGTCCAAACCACTGCCCAACAGCAAGCTCCGCTATTACTAAGTGGTTTGCACAGTCAAATGGTCCAGGATCTCACACATCAGTCACTCCCAATGTATGCGCAAATTTAGCACCATCATGTAATTTCGGCTCATGACTTGCAGATTCTTAGCATTACCCTCCGTCAGAGGACAAACTTTAAAGTTCTGTTATTGGTTTATAAAATAAATCAGCGACATCTTGACCCAGTATGAACCCAGCAGACCCCTCAGGTCATCTGGATCTGGTCTTTTATCAGTTTCCCAGATCAGAGACATGGAGAAGCTGCATTCTGCTTCTATGCTCCACATGTCTGGAACAAACTCACAAAAAGCCTCAGATCAAAGACTCTCCTGTTCTCTGTTGCATTTTAATCATTTTTATATTTATTTATATTATTTTTATATTACCTTAAGTTCTGATGTTATTGAAGTGATTGTAATAATTTTTAAATGGTTCTCTTTTTATCTATATGATTTTAATCATTTTTAATTGTCATTTCCTGATTTTAACTTAAAATAATGCTTGTTTTATTGTTTTAATGTTTCTGTAGAGCACTTTGAATCACCCTGTGTTGAATTGTGCTATAAAATAAATATGTCATGCCTTGTTGACTGAGTTTGGAGGCACTTTACTGGTTATGTCTACAAAGAAAAATACATATTTCATGTATGTTATTGCTGCAGGTCTACGCAAACTTTAGTATCATATTCCATTTAAACATTTTCTTTCAAATAGAACATGCAATGCTGATAAAATAGGGTTATTTTCACTGGCAGAGTTGCATGTGCAACAATTTTCTTGCTGTAACTGTCTACAGCAATCACAGCTCACTCCAAAAATGGTTCCTTGTAGGCAAACACTCGTAAAAAAAACACCTTGGTCCATGTATCGTCTGTCCTTTACAATTAAACCGGTGTACACACACCTGCAGTGGGCAGTAGGGGTCTGATCTGAGAAAATTAATATGAAACTGTGACACAATTTCATCTGCATGCGGAATGAGTATTTTATTCATAACCAGTTTATAAAAATAAAATACAAAATAATTTTAAAACAAAGAAAAAGAACACTGTACAAGGCATTGATATGATACAAATGATAGAATAAACATAAATAATTACAGGTATATACAATGCAAAACTCCAACTTGTTACATTCTTCCTTTGAGACTGTACAGTTACATTTCAAAACCATGAAATACATTACAACACAAAAAATATCAACCATTAAAAAATCCTGACAATTGAAGTCAAAATGATGGATGGCCAAATGTCACAATAAATAATTTCTCTCAAGTTTTCATTAAGTTATTAACAACTCATTGAATGTTATGACATGAGAATGTGTACAAGTGGACACCAAAGCTTTGATTAGTTTCCATTTCACATTAAAAAAAAAGAGAAAAAAAAGCTTGGTTTGTTCTGTTGGTTTGTGGAGATCTGCAACCACAACTACCAAAAAGCTACTAGAAATATGACAACTTTCTATCTGCGAGCCACTTTAAAAAGCAGCAACGAAAATCTAACCTGCAAGGTAACACTAAAACTACAACTACACACCATTATGTGCGATAATATGAAAGAAACATGAAGAAATTTGATTATCTTGTAAAACCAGCAGCACTTTTTAGTGTCCATTTCTCCCTTTCACTGAAGCCAGTTAGCATATAAGTAATGGTTTTACAATACTTTATTTAAATATTACTTTGAGTATCTTACAGGTATATATTAAAAGTCTGCACAACAGTGTTTTGAACTTGATCACTTTAGGAAAGCTTGAAATCTCTGAGGCTGAGTCGCCAGAGGGAGAGTTCAAAGGTCGATTGATCTGCTGGCTCAGCCCTGTTTTCCAGCAAACACTTCTAAACACTACAAACCAACCCATCTTGAATAACACACCCTGAAATTCACCAATTGTCCATATGTCAATCAAATGGTCCACACATTCACAGATTTGTATCCACAAAAGTCTGTTAGTGCTTTTTTAAGTGGTGATATGTTGACCACACTCAGAGGCATTGCAGCGCGTGCCATTCTGAGACAAGATATACAAGATACGAGGTCTTATCTTGGACTAATAGGGGAATGATCTCCAACACAGACAAAGCTCAGTCATCCCTCGCTATGCGCAGAGGGGCAGAGAAGAGACGTTAAGGCGGCTGACTGACTGAACTGTCTGCCTTCAGGATGAGTCATCATAGCTGCTCTGTGAGCCTGCGCGAGTCCGACAAAACGGCACATTTCATATCTACAAAGCAAACGTACCAACTAGATCTTATCGCACACCTACATGTATCATGTGCCATGCTCAATCCACATCTGCAAAATCCAACTAAATATTTTGGCAATGTGATTATTTGATTTGTCTCCCAACATCTTAAGAGAGACTTCCACCAATCAGTCTTTCACAACGCAAAACATTTAACCAGTGCAGGTGTTTTTTCTTTTTATTCAACTAGCATAGTATATCTATCATATCCCAGCAACACAATCATCCCAAGTCAGTCCAGGAAGCGCAGAAAAACTAACCTCAGATGAGAAGATATAAAAACAACATTGAAAGAATTTAAATTTGTTCATCCAGCAGGTAATGACGTCCCTGTTGGGTTGGAAATGCTGTGCGATGCTAAGTCGTATGCAGCTTTTTACTCAGCAGCTGGTTCAGATAGTGTTTTCTTCCAGTCTATTCTGTTGAGCATGCAAGGAGGGAGGCTGGAGCAGCTTACAGTATCTTATCTGAGGTGTAGGAGGAGGATGAGGAGGAAAACCAGTGAGGAATCTTAAAGTGAGACAATACCAGGGTATTCTCTGCGCAGGAGAAACAAAACACGTGGATGCTTAAAACATTGTTTTGGTGCCAGTATCTACATACACACGGTCTGAAATTGACATTTGTTCAAAGTTTTATCTCTGTCCACAAGTAAACAGCTGCTTAAACTGCGTTTGATTTTACAAAAATGCCTGTTTTGCTACTTTTTCCATAGAAATAAACATTAATGACAGGGCTTGTCTTAGAACTGCTGGCACATGTCTGGTTTTGGCTTTCATACATGTACTTTTTTCAAATTACAAACACATCAGAATGAATTTTCGAGCTGCCCAAAGTGCCAAGGCACACGCTGAGACAAACATCTGTGTCTGTACATTACTCATCTGTAATGCGCATCCTGTTGTTTAGGCTTACTGCTGCTACTCAAAACAGTCGCAGCTGGAAAAAAATAAGATAAAAGCATGCCTGTCCAAACCTGCATGGCTTCATTCAGATTCCCTCTAAGCATCACAGTAGGCACAAGAAGGTGTGTGTCCTCACTTTACATGATTGATTGCAACAAGGGTCACTTTGAGTAATCCTTTCAGTTAAACACGGACGTAAAGGACGCAAAACAACACTCAACCACGGTCACACATAAGGGGTGCAAGTTGGAAGCATCGCTAAGCATAGAAATAAATAGCTCAGCTGAAAACAAATGTACATAAAGTGTAGTTTAACTTCGCATGAAGTTGTTTTTATACCCTGCTTGCACCCTCTATAAGCAGAGGAGATAACCAAATCTACTTAGTATCGGCTACACTGAAATTTCATTAGTTTGATTCATTTCTGGAGATATAAACAGGGGGTGCAGGATGGATAAATGCTAAATATGCTCAATGACTTCACTAGCTGTTGTTGAAAATCACTGCTTCATTGTTTTTCACGAGCGTACAATGTGACAGATGTGAAGCGATGACCCTGAAACAGCCTCATTGCTTGTCTTGTAAGTGTCATAAAAAAGCATCTTAAAAGGTAAAGGAGCTTCGCCCATGAGATGCATGTCTTCCTTGAGTCTGTGTAGAATATACGCTGCTTTCTTGGGATGTTTAATGAAAAGGTGCTGAAAGATTGACTTAATAGGAAAATGAGAAACCTACATGTTTGTAGCTCCAAATATTTTATCCTAAAAGCTTTTTTTCTTAATGAAACCTTAGTGCAAAATATATGTATAGAACTAGGATTCTGCTTGAAGGCTGAGCACAAAAATGATCCAAGCATGTATTGAAGAGAACATTGGGAAGTTGCGTAACACTCAAACTAATAGCATAAAAAGGGAAACAAGTTATAATTCGGATTAATCAGGAAGACTCAGGTTTTTACCCTGACTGGTGTCTATCCTATCATTACAGGAGTCTTCCTCTCGTTTGCTATGGCAACACAACCTGGAGAGTGACTATCTGCTCAGCTTGCTCAAACACTTTCCCTCTCGGCTGCAGCCCTTCCCTCTGGACAGGTGGAACGGGCCAGTGCGTGCTTGGCGGCTGCAGCAAGTCTCCTGGTGGTGGAGGTAGAAGCGGCGGGGAGGCGGCGAACCAGAGAAGCTGGGAGGCGAGCGGCTGCGGCCCAAGCATCCCCCTCCACTGCTACTGCCGCGGTGCTCGTGGCGGGAAGGCGAGGAGCTGACTGAGCGCTGCAAAGAGGAAGAGCTGCGCGGGGAAGCGCTAGAGCTGCGGTGGTGATGCGGGGAACTCGTCAGGCTGCAGATGCCCAGTCTGGAGCCGCCATGCTGACTGGAGGAACGGTGATGAAGAGGCGAGCCACGAGAGCCGTGCATCAGTTGAGCAAGGCATGAAAGAAGGTCTGAGTCACTGGTGCTGCCAGCTCGGATGCGGTAACGTCTAAGCCTGTGTACATGTCAATCGGAAATATGAGTTACGAAAGAAACAGCAGGTTAAAAAAAAATCGAAACAGTTACTTGCAAATCTACGTTACCTGCCCTCCGCTATTGGGCGACAAGGTGGCTTTCCAGGAGGTGGGCGCGGCAGGAACTGGGCAGCCAGCTGCTCTGCAGAGGAAGCTGGATGAACAGGACGAGGGATCCTGCTCTTGCGAGACAAAGGGCTGGAGGAGGAGGAGAGAGATGGAGCGTCATCTCCTTGGCGATCAGAACGAGAGCCCATGAGAGAGTCCTCATCTTGAGAGCGGTCAGAATTGGAGGAGAGGGGATCCCTTGCAAGGGAGGCTACCATATGGCCCCGCCTGTCGGAGAGAGACGGAGAGGCGGTGGGAGAGGGGACCTGGCCATGATGGTTGGCTTTTTTCTGCAGGAGTTTCTCTTTAGCAGAGCCTGGAGGTGGGAGATCCAGCAGGCTGGAGGGTTCGAGCACGGGGATGCGACTCTGCCTGCGGCTGAGGTCTTTACGAGGAGCAGCGGGAGAGGAGGAGGTGGGACCTTTGGTTTGTTCTGGTGCCTGGCTCTCTCCCCCACACTGTTCTTCCTTTGTTTGGGTCTCCACAGCACAGGGAGCGGAGCCAGAAATACTGTCTGCGTCTTTTAGCTTGAGGATAGCTCCATTACTTAGATCCCTTTGGTTATTAACTGGGGGTGAGAGTCGACCGTTGGCAAACACAGGGCTGCGAGTGGAGCGAGGAGAGCGAGGGGAGCGTGGTGAGGATGGTGACCGTGGAGGAGGTGAGCGTGGTGAACGAGGTGAGGACACACGACTTGGCACGGGGCTTTGAGTTTTGGTGTGGCATTCTCCATTGACCACTGTTTCACCCAGGGGGTCTGTTGGTGTCCTTGGATGGGTGGGTACATGGTCCTGGGGAGAGCTGATGTCCGCTGTGTGCTCGTGGATCTGCTGAGCCTCAGCTTCAGCTTCACCACGCTTCTCCAGCAGGAGACACTGTGGAGCACTATCTGATCCGGACTGAGAGGACAGCCCAGAGGGACGCTGAGCTGTCAGCTGGAGGGGTAGGAAAGGTAAATGAGGGGAAAGATAAAGACACAGAGGCATTAGTTAAATATATATATATGCATATAAAGACACAAAAAAATTAGAATTAATAAAGGTCTGTTGCTGACGGACCACAACATGTCAGGTTGTGCTGTAGATCTGCAGCAAGAGCCAGATGCAGATGTGTGAACAGAGAGGAATTTCATAATATGGAGTAATAAATGGTGATTAGGTTAGCAACAGCATGCAATACCATAGCTACCATTATCAGACCGAAACACACAAGTGCTATGGCAGTGTCAGTCAAGCTGTGAGTACTAAACCGGCAAGAAGGACAGGAAACGTTCACGCAACTTGGCAGGGGGCTTCAGCGAAGAGAGGGTGAGGAACAAATACAGGGAGAGAGAGAGGAAGAGGAAGATAGAGAGGACAAAGACGATCTGAAACAAAAGAGACCATGCAACCTGTAGTCATGACTCAACATTCCAAACATACATGCCACAACCAGACAAACACACACCCCTCTATTCACATGACAAGAACACATGTCCAGACACAAGGACACATCTGATCCATGCTCTGTCTGGCCTGCACATTGCCCCTCATGGTGTCTGGAGAGCTGTCTAATAGCAACAGAAAAAGCGAGCCAAAACCAGCAACTCAAAACAAAATGAAGAACAAAAAACAGCCGATGTGTTGCTACTGATGAGGATGATTAATGGAGCTTTGTGTTTGAGGGACAGCGATGGGTTCGTCACCTGCTGAAGCTGGGCACGAGTGATGCGAATGACTGAGGGAAACTTGGTGTTGGTAGCACCGGCAGGAATGGCCGGCAGTTTCCTGCGACTGGGCGATCGAACGCCTGGGGCAGGATTTGGTGGTAGAGGGAGGGAAGCGTGGCAAGAGGAGGAAGAGGATGGGCGCTCTCGCTGCTGCTGGTCGGCGGACTGGCTGCGCCTCATGCCTGGCGGCTGCCGCTGGTGCAGTGGGTCCGATAAGGTGGTCAGGAGGGTGTGAGGGCTGGGAGAGCGCAGAGGGATGGGGCTGGATGTCCGCACCACGATCTCTTCGGGCAGGGACGGAGGCGAGGTGGGGAGCTAAGAGAAGGAGGGGGAGGAAAGAAGTGGGAGGTGGAGAGAGGAGGGCTTGTGAGATCGGTGAGGGGGTGGGAAGGAGGTGGATGTACTGTGAGGTATAAAAAGATGGGTTACTCTGGTGGGGAGTGCAACGTATAGCTGCCTGGAAGTGGCAAAATAGTCCTTAAAGTTTAAAGAAGGAAATATGGTAGTTTATTTTTGGGACAGTTGTGTTTCTTTTTTAATCTGAAGGCAGGAGTTCTTCTTATTGGAGAGAGTTAAAGGGGACAACTAGTGCTTGAGCAGTCAAAGCCGGATTTTAGAGTTAGTAGCAAGGATTTAGTGGGCTATCGGGACAATATGGATCGCAAAGAAGCAGAAATATACAAGCCAAGCAAACCAAAACGTACTTTGAAAATCAACTTATTAAGCAAAAGAAAAATGTCTGCAAATAAGATAGTTATGCAGTTTAAGAAGCCATTAGCTCTCTTTTACCATGTTGTGATCTGATAAAAAGTTGAATCTAACAAATACACACAAGTGAAGAAGCAAGCAAACAGAAAGCACTAACATTTACCTTCATACTACAGCAAGATGCAGCTGGTGGAACTCTGATTGTTGTATGATATAAGCATTGACGTTCTATACCTAGAACTCTGACTTTGTGCAGCTTTTTAACTGTGTAAAATGCTGACTACAGTCAGTCAAATGTTTGCAATGTCGTGAGACAGCCTTCACATGAAAGGGCTTACCTGAGTGAGGACTCCCTCAGCCAGGGCTTCGGCCGGGCTGGTTGGTGTAATGGGGGGCAGAGCCCCTACAGGGCCCACGCTCAGTTCCAACTTGTCCATTTTTGCACTTCCTTTGGAGGAAGTCATGCTTTCTTGTTTGGCTTTGCCAGAGCTTGGGCTTCCCTTTTCCCAGTCAGGAACATGTTCCTCTGGCTCGAGCACTTCCGGCTCCTCATCCTCCTCTGAAGGGCTGGTTGTAGCCTTGGCTCCTGGGGAGCCACTGGGCCGCTCCACCATTATCCACTCCTTTGAGTCAACGTCCTGCCTCCCAGAACTCAAATTCAGGGCCACAAAGCCCCCACTACTGGCTGCCCCCTCTCCCTGCTCCAAAGATCCAGGTGAAGCTGGTTTAAGAGAAGCACCTCCAGACAGGAACTCCTCGTCGTAGTGCCAGACCCTATCAGGACGCTCCCCTGCAGTTACAGCTTGACCCTGAGTGACTGGAACAGCAGCAGCATCGATGTCCTGGTGCTGGGTGCCAAGCTGTTGCTTTGATGAACTAAATCAGACAAACGTAAATGACCAACTTTCCAGTTTGTAACAAAAATGTGCGACGTTCATGGAATGATTTATAAACACACTTACCAGGCATCCAGGAAACGCTCTGGAATGGGTTTCGAGTCCAGGCCAAGCCTCCTCTCCAGCTCGAAACTGTGGATATTGCGGAGCTTCCTCAACAGAGGGCCATCTCGATCTGAAGCAGCCATCTCAGACTGCAATTTGACAGGAGAGCCCAGACTTGGTCCCGTGTAAGGGCTCTGGTGTCCTGGGTTGCCATGGTTATTGCTGTGTTCCTCCTCTGTTGCTGCCTGGGGGACCAATTAATTATTTTTACTATAATTTACTGACTCAACTAATTTGGATTATTTTTAAATTCCTTTTTTTTTTAGCAGCAGAAGTGATAAAACTCTCAGATGAATATGAGTTTCTCATTCCCTTGCAATCTACCTTTAAGATCGCCATTCTAATGCGGTTACGGTTACGATCCAGCTCCTCCCAGACATCAGCTTCCTGGTTGCGATGCGGATGGAGGGGTGAGACTGGCATGCGATCCGGAGCAGGGTTGTTCTCTACGTCACTGAGCTGCTCGTCCTGCAGAACCTCGTCTGTGTTTTCCCTCAGCAGGTCGCCAGGGATCAGAGAGGCGTTAGCCATGCTGCAGCAAGAGAAGATGCACACACTGAGCTATGTTTAAGGGTGTGATAAAGGGAGCTGGTGCGCAGTCACAGCAGGAGTTTCAAGAAAAAAAATAAATGTGCACTTAAAAATAAATATAAATACATAATTTTTTCCAGCATGCATTTACTGTACATACCCCATGTGTGCAGGAGTGAGGCGGGTGTGATGCTGCGGCGTCGTAGCGCTGGCGATGATTGTTAGACTGCCATCTGTGGTGGTCCGTTCCCAGTCGTAGGGATCATTTTCCACAACGTTGTAAGTTTTCATGCTGTTGTCAAACACTGACATCAGCAGCTGTGAAATAAAAGCAGACGTAATTAACCTTTTTTTAAAAAAAAATCAGGATGATTTTAAAAGCACAGCAAAACTGTCAACAATAAGGAGGCACATACAGATTTCTACATATGCTTGTTATTAAATAAGAGAGCTATCACAATGCTGTTTGAATCTGTACCTGTTAATTAAATATAACCAACAGTGTTTCTGAAAATAATGTCAGAGCCTGTCACCTGGTAGTCGGGTTTGGTGTAGTAGTCCAGAGTGGAAATGTGTTCCAAGAACACACCAAACTCTGCTGGCAGATGTTTGAGCATCAAACGATGATCATATGTCTCCTTTAGTTTCCCCACATGTTCCTAAGATTAAACAAATGCAAATGTTTGCATCTCACTTGTAACGCTACTTAAATTAGACTAGTTTAACTTCTAGTTGAGCTTACTTTGTCTTTAATCTTCCTCCATGGCAGCTGCCCGACCAGAAACTCCACCAGCATGTAGAAAAGAGACCACAGGTCATCGTGACGTCCCATCTCCTGCAGAACAATAGTTAAGGATAAAATATCGTGGTTAGTCATATTCATATGAGATGGAGTCACAGATTACAGAAAAACGGACAGATACTGACCTTGTTCTTGTGTGCATTAACAGACGCATAGCGAACTGTTCCCCTGAACCCTGCAACTGGACGGGGCTGACAAATAAAGACAAATTTGGCCATTTAATGCAATTTAAGGCTAAATCTGTTTGGGCTGGATCTAAATTAGATCTGAGAATATAATAAAATATAATAAAGACAAAAACTAACTTGTATAAACATACAATAAACATACAACACACACACATACATAGATAGGATTACTGTCACCAAACAAATGCCACTTTTACTGTTACATATTAGATCACAAAAAACTGGGACACTAATAGAAATGAATATTGCTTACTTCAGAGTAAAGAAAATAAATTATAAAAATCTTTATAGTTTAAATTTGCACCAAATTTAATAGAAAATGTGGAACTTATTGGAAACAAATCCAGATGTATTGCTTTGAAAAGGCTCCAAAATGTTCACCTGACAGGTGCTAGCTTTATGTGTTGCCTAGCACTGAGCTGGCAGAGGATGGGAGGTGGGTGGGTTGGTGGGTGGGGGTTATTAGAGGTTTTAGGACTCCAAAAAGCTTTCTACTGATGTAACAAAGCAGAATGAGGTAACAAAAGAGTCAAGGTGTGACTGAAGCTGTGTAGATTTAACACGGCTAATGTTACCACTTACACACATAGAAACTCGACCTCCAGCTTTACACTCAGCTTATTCAAAGTAACTGAGAAGATCACTTACAGGTCGGACCTCCTGACAAGAGTTGGTGAACTGGCGAGCTAAGCCGAAGTCCAACATGTAGCAGGTCCTACAGGTACTGGGGAAGCGACCCATGGCAAAATTGGACTGAAAAGGGGGAGCAAGGAGGCAATAGAGAAAGAATTAATAGAGATATAGAAATGAAATAAAAAAAATGATATACTATTAATCATACATCTCTCAAGAGATAAATTTAATCTGAAGGTGAAAGATTTAATAGAGCAGCTCAGGGAGAAAATGATATTTATCGCCTGCTGCAAACACTAGTGCTGAGACAGTTTACTGTAAGTCAGCTGCTGAAAACACTGAGCCTGTGACAGCAGCAGCAGTAGATAAGAAAAATAATGACTCACAGACAGAGTAGAAAGCACACAGTTCTCTAAGACGCACCGGTTTGATGTCACGATGCAAGAAACCAACAGAGTGTATGCTCTCTATCGCTTCCAGGATCTGGCGCCCCAAGCGTAAGGTGGTGCTGATGCTGAACGTTCCCCGCGTCATGCTTCTCCGCAGGTCTGCCAGATTTCGACCCTGCAAGATCGAGATTTGTTAGTCTTAAAAGTAGAGTTGTTGTAAAAATACTCCTCTTCTTAATGATTGACACGCAGGGCAGCAGTGACAGGCAGATATGCTGAGTGGACAGAAAACAAACCCCAGAGCAGCTACATTTAAACACATGGTGACAGCCTCATCTGGTGGATGCAATAACTAAAACTAAAGTCACGTGTGTAGTTTACAGCATCTGACACGATACATCTCAAAACAAGTATTTCTGCAATGAACATTTTCTTTAACATATGTTGGTAAATAAATGATTAACAAGCCTGGTTTATCGAAACTATCTTGTGTACTATATAGGGTGACGTGCATGATGTTTCTCAGAGGTCAGCACAAAGTCAAAGCAATATCAGAGCTGAGAGCTGTGATGGTCAGACTGCATTCAAGCAAAATAGCCACAAGAGAGCACGACAGCATGACTGGGGATCTTAAAACACACGTGAATGAGCACAA
Source organism: Pseudomugil tenellus (assembly GCA_037177515.1). NCBI lineage: Eukaryota > Metazoa > Chordata > Actinopteri > Atheriniformes > Pseudomugilidae > Pseudomugil > Pseudomugil tenellus. The sequence goes on from JBAMHX010000022.1 coordinate 17,209,141, forward strand.
TGAGTCATGAACATCCGTCACGCAGCAGCTTTTATCGGAGGTCTGCTCCGAACATTCATCATATCCTCATCAACATATGCAGAGTATTCTCCAGTAGGAGTTACCTGAAGCTCCATCACTACATAGTTGAAGCGATCGTTTCGGCCACATCCCACAAAGCGGCACACATGGTCTTTACCTGCGAGAAGAACGATTTAAACTCATTAGAAATTAGCAGCATGATCAGACATAGTGAGTCCTGATGACGCGTGAGTCACTCCGACTCTGTCTCCCAACACCAGCTTCCCAGTTACGTCTATACAGGTGGTTTATAAGCAACAGCAGCCCAACATGATGTTACGAATGCTGTGTGTTTGTGCGTGAGTGTGAGAGCATGCGTGCTCTGGTCTCAGAGGACTCTGGTTTATTGGCTTGCTGGCTGCAGACACACCCTGCAGACCTGCAGCGCAAACAGCAACAAGACGTCCACGTTTAAAAAAAAAAGAAAAACTCAACTTCTTCATAAATTCTACTATTACCTGATTCTTATTTAAGGCGACAATAAATCACAATAATACACTGTTAGAATATACAATGAGGACAAAATGTCCCATCAGTCTTCTCACAAGACAGCGGGTTAATGTTTACTCTTGGACAGCTGGGTGGGGCTGAAGTGTAAAGGGGGCAGGATCTCACTTGGTATCAGGTTACATGCTGGCTCCCTCAGGATGCAACAGAACCATCATGCTTCAGGCTAAAGCCATTAGAAAGCAAACATGATCCCAGACTATTGATTTTCTTTTCAGAGGGGCAAAAAAAAAGAAAAAAAAAAAGGTGGTTAAAAGGCAGGAATGAACACGGGGAGGGGAAAGACTATGCAACACTATGACAGAGTTCTCGTGTTTGTTGAGTGCACAAACATGCTTTTCCCTTTATTTGAGCATCTTGCTACCTTTAAAGGCTTGTTTTAGCAGTAGTGTGTGTGTGTGTGTGTGTGTGTGTGTGTGTGTGTATGTGTGTGTGTATACCCCTGCAGAGATTAAAAAGCATCATGTTTTTTTTTTAGGTGAGTCAGATGATCTGTATCTGGCCTTCATTCTACCCTGCTGTGGATGCAAACACAGGCTGTCCCTGCTGCTTCCACTAGTGGGACATTTTTATTGGTGGAGGAATTCATAACAGGAACTTTTTTTTCGCTTTTCCTTAACATTTGTCCTCTGGTAATGGAGCTACTTAATAGAGTCACTGTGTCAGAGAGATAATCGATCAGTTCCAGTAACTGAAACCACTGAATCCATTTTGACTCACCCTGGAGCTTCTTCAGGACGGCCACCTCCATTTTCAGCACTTGTTTGGGCTGCTGGGCAGATTCCACCTTCAGAGCCACGCTGACCCGAGTCAGAAGGTCCAATGCCTCGTAGATCTCCCCAAACCCGCCACCCCCGATCTTCTTCACCTGGGGGAGGATGATGAGACACTGTAAGAACTTCAAGTATGAAAACAGAGCCCGAGATTAGCATCATCTTTTCATTCCTGCTAATGAAACTCCAGCACTACATTTTAAAAAAGATATTTTATAAAAGTGACGGAAATTAAACTGTTAATTGAAATATTTCAACATGTGATCAAAATTATTCTGATTCAATTTTTCCATTTATATTTCTATCTTAGTAAATCCATTCAGGATTAGGGTGTGTGTATGTGTGTGAGTCTGTATATACTGTCAATGGTGTGAGTGCATGTGTGAAAAAAAGACTATGTGGTGTGTGTTTTTAAAATCATTATGTTATAAAGTTGGGTGTGTTAATGTGCAAAACAACACAAAAAAAGGCAAAGCGGTTGTTACAACCTTTTTTATGAAAAGAACTGTAAATAAAGTTTGATTTGATCTGATAATTGAGTACCGTTGCTGGACAATCCACCCATTTATGATACATAATGTAACATCCTCCAGTCGGTACTTGCAGCAGGATAACACATCATGTCACAAAGCTCAAAACGTCTCCAACTGCTTTCTTGGACATGGCCACCGTACGCCAATGACCCCCCACAGTCATCAGATCTCAGTTCAATAGACAAGGCAGCTTCTCATCATAGATGTCTTGCTAACAAACCTGCAGCAAATGTGAGTTGCTATCAATGCGATCATGTCAATATGGACAATAAGTTATGGATAAGTTCTCTGAGGAATGTTACCAACAACTTGTTATGATAGCTATGCTGCCAAGACAGAAGGCAGCTCTGTGGGCAAAATGGGCTCCAACGTGGTACTAGCAAAATGTATCTAATAAAGTGGTTGGTAAGTATATAGAGATGCACCACGTAGAGTGCAGAGCAGTGTGTTAAAGTGTAACTTCCCTTACAAAGTAGTGCTGCAACTACCAGCATGTTACCTCTGTTACCTACATGCCATAAGGCTTTTACATGCGTCGGACATGTTTTTGCATTGAACATGCTCCTTGGAGATCATTTAAAACGTTTTTGTTTTATCTATATTTAACAAGTTTGATTTATGAAGAGTTATTTACATACAAAATGCTTCAAGTCATGCTTTTAAGACCAAAGCAAACCAGATTTTTATTTCCTTATAAGGACTTATTTAATATTAAGACGTCAAATCTGACTGATAAAATTGTTAGAGTACATTCTGATGGTGTCATGGTGGTCTAAGCCAAATGATACTGTGTGGGACTCCATCCCATATTAGCTTTAAGGTAAGTGGTGTTTCCACTGAGCAACAGACTGACCAAACACTTGAGTGGCTGTAAAGATGAAGCGCTGTACAAACGTCACATCTCACGAAGCTCAAGTCCTTTTTCACAATGCCTTTACGTCACAACAAACCACTCTCCATGCCCCTCGAGCGACATCCAAAACAAATAGATTTCTGTGTTTATTCCTGTCAGACCTTGTAAGGAAGTATATCCAAGGAAAAGCCAGAGAAATGACAGGAACAATAGCTTTTATGCTGCTCTGAAACACAGCCTTGGTGGTTTCAGACGGCATGTGAGGGAGACGAGGTCAGCTGGAGCTATAGCTCCACTGTGGCTATCAAAGGGGACAGTAATCTTGAGCTAAGAAACTGTACCTAAATGCTTATTTTCCTTGCCAAATAGACCAAAATACTTTACAGATGTTGTTTTTAAATTATTTGGATGCTGACTTTGCAATAATCCAAGTATAAAACTAAGTTGGTCAATTTTTTTTTTCTGGCTGCCGTGTGTCCGAGTCTCGGGATTTTCTTGGCTGACCTCTGAGCTTTTGAGCAGAGGGGGTTGCCTGAGCATGATCACTTTCCTGCGAGCACTTCTCACCTCGTGCGTTCTGCATGATGATACAGTCACTAAGATCTCTTTTAGATTATTTAGGAACAGTCATTCTTCCGTATTCATATTCGTTTACTTTGCGGGAGCTCATGAGAGTCTTTTTTTTTTTTCCATTTCTGTACAGGTGTGACGGATCGATTTTTCCTTGTGTGATTTTTCTCTTCTTTATGTTCTGTTTGTGTTTTCTTTCCTTTTCCCTTGTTTTCTCGTCCTTTTTTTTCTGTCCTTTCCGGTCATGTCCAGCAACACATGGAATCTCTGTCGAACTAAGATGTAAATAAAATAAATAAAGAATACAGATTGTC
>JBAMHX010000022.1:17232327-17243984 GCA_037177515.1 Pseudomugil tenellus
AGACTTTATCCCCCTTAAGCGAGACTTTATCCCCCTTAAGCGAGACTTTATCCCCCTTAAGCGAGACTTTATCCCCCTTAAGCGAGACTTTATCCCCCTTAAGCGAGACTTTATCCCCCTTAAGCGAGACTTTATCCCCCTTAAGCGAGACTTTATCCCCCTTAAGCAAGACTTTATCCCCCTTAAGCGAGACTTTATCACCCTTAAGCGAGACTTTATCACCCTTAAGTGAGACTTTATCACCCTTAAGCGAGACTTTATCACCCTTAAGCGAGACTTTATCACCCTTAAGCGAGACTTTATCAACCTTAAGCGAGACTTTATCAACCTTAAGTGAGACTTCATCAATCTTAAGCTAGACTATTACCCTCATCCCTTGCATTAAACACATCATCTCTGGTCCACTTCCATCTCCCAGTTTAAGGGACATCAAATTCAGGTGCTTATAAAGGCTTAATGTCTGGGTCAAAGGTTATGAAATAGTAATATTCCATATGTTGGCAATTTCACAACTTTTTACAATATACCATTGCTTTTCAAACATGATGCACACATCCAAATAAAAAAATTTCATTGTTATGCTTTAGAATTAAACTTTTAGCTCTAAAAGTTCTTCATAAAATCAGACACTGCATGTGAAAACTTTGTAGATTACATTAGAAGTAATATCTATGCTGTTTGATCCTGCGTTTTATCTCAACAAGATGAACATAGTTGCAGTGTTTTTACCCAAAGAAACACTGGAGTTTTGTCCTGGTTCATGCTAAGTTACAATGCTTCTGCCAATTAAAGCCTAAACTTGCTTTTAGATTCTGCATCAGTTTTAAAAAACATTTCCTTTGAGTTTGACCTTTTAAACTTCATGGACTAGTTTCTTCAGATCGGTATTTCCCACCTGCGTTTCAAACAGCAGTGGGGAACCACCTTCTAAGGAAGAGTCATTTAGATCTAAAGAGCGTTGGTGATGACCCACCTTTGTTATATCCCCAAATGCGAAGTGTCGGGGATATAAAGGTTTCATCACAGGTCTTGTTCAAAGTTGTTCAAATGACCGTTTTTCAGTGACATTTTGGAAAAAGTTGCGTTATATTCAATTAAATGAGCGTTTAAATACAGTTAGCATTTCTGAAAAAAACATCAGTCTGCTTTTAGGATGACTTTCAGTACAGAGATGCTTCTTGTAAGGATTTTAATTACCTCAGATATGACATGGACTCCCAAAACCTGTCAGTTCTGGTGCTACTGTTTTTACATCTATGCTGATAAGTCAGCTTTACATCACTGTGTCTTCTGATGACCTACAACCAGTAAACATTCTTTATTTTAGATTTGAAGTCATCGATGGCAAAGAATTTCTTATACCTTAACCAGAACAAAACTAACATTATTATCATCGGTCCTGAAGACTCGACCGATGCAAACTGAAAAATTTCAACCTTCCTGCCTGTAGTGTGAGAAATCTGGGTGTTCTTTTAGACCCTTAGCTAAATTTTATTTTGCATATTAGAAATGTAACAAAGACGAGATTTTACCATCTTAGAAACATCTCCACAGTCCGCCCATTTGTCTCTACTGCCAGCACAGAGGTGCTGATGCTTGACTTTATTTTCATCTATCTATTAATCCTCAGATGGATAGCTTCAACTATGTGAACCATCCAAAAGTACAAGCCAGAAAAAAAATGTGTGTCTTTTGAAAAGTACCTTTTATAAATAAAGTTTTATTTGATTTGCAGGTACAGGGTTCTGGCCTTTGATCATGACCTACTGAGCTTCTCTGACCTGCGGTTTGAACAGTGGCCGGCAGTGCTCATCACCAACCCTAAAGACGCCCAGTACCTGCACCCGGGGGTGGAGCCTCTGGGTCGAATAAGAAGATCGACGCACATCAGGTGTCTGTTTTGTACTGCACATGATTAAAACCACCTGTTTTGATACACTACACACATTGTTTTACCACACACTGACAATACAAAATGGACTAAATTAATGGTTTATGTACAAATGCATAGTAAACATTGTTAAACATATTTTCTTTTCATACATTGCTGTTGATTTGATCTACAAAGGATCTTGGCCTTCTCGGAGGCTCCCATCACTGCAGTGCATATAAGCATAGATGGAGAACCTTTGGGTCGGGGCCACTCAGCTGGAGGCCCTCTCTTTGTTCTGCTATGGGACCCATCTCTCTATCTCACTGGACTGCACACAATTAGAGTTAAAGTGGAGGTTGGTGCAACATTTGTGTATTTTAAGCATTTTACTATTTTATGTGTCTTGATTAAGTTCGCTAGATTTGTTAAGCTAATTCGAATTGTGGATAATCGTCTTGGCGATAATGCTCTGTACGGATGGTCCAATAGTGGTCGAGTTTAGTTTTACTGCTGTAGAGATATTCATGCACTCTTATTAATATTTATATCAAATCAAATTTTATTTATACAGCACTTTTAATGCAAAACGGCTCAAAGTGCTTTACATAATAAGCACAAAGGGCTAATGCTTTGTCTCCGTCTCATCCTTGGTCAGGACTCGGCAGGCCGGTCGTCTGTGCGGGAGCAGCACTTCACTTTGGAGGACAGTGTGACCCCTAGCTTTGGTTTCACTCAGTCCTTCATCCTCCTCACAGACCATTACATCTTGGGCCGAGTCGCCTTCATATTTACACTGTTGCTGAATGTGGGCGTGCTTCTCGCCTTCAGGTTTCTACATGTTCCCGCTGGAAGAGGTGAGCTGCTACTGTCCACCAGTCTGGCATTATTACATAAAGGAACACTAAGTGAGATTATATCTTGTGGTTTATCCTGTTTTACAGGATTGTACTCTCAAGTGTGTATTTCACTCCATCTGGTCAGTAAGATGGACACCTTCTACTACTCCCTGCTGCTCTTCAACCTGTCTACAGCCTTAGGTTTGTTAGCTTCTTTATCTCATTCTAACTTTGACTTTTGTCACCCCTTCCTTTAAAGTAATGTATATTATGGAGAAATACTTGTGTATTTGTGTTTACATGCCTGTATGATGTCTTCGATCAGGCCCATGGTTCATAGGAGAGCTGATAGATGGCCACAGCGGAGCCTGCTTCGTCTTTGGAGTGTTTATTGATGGGCATTTTCTGGAGGGAAGTCTCACTTATGTTATTGGAGTCATTCAGGTAAAAAATATTCATTTTTTTTTATCACATTTGCTTTTCAATCATACATATATATGTACTTTTTCTATATTGCTTATTCCAATTCTGTGTTGTGGGGGAACTTCAGTTTATCTCAGCAATTTATTTATAATTTCCTTAGAAGTTAAAAGACCCCGCAATTATTATTTTAAGAACTCAAAAGTGCATAATTCTATTTCCTGAACGTATTTCCCTTCTTCCAGCTGCTTTTCTTCAACATGCCCCTCAACTTTTACCTCTGCTGGAGCCTACACCACCGTTGCTGTGGCAACACCTTCCGATCCCACTTCCAGCGGCCGGGCCGCCGCTGCCGGACTCTTGCAGTTCACTTCTTCATTCTGCTGCTGTTCACCTGGCAGTTGCACTCCTGCTACTTTCTCCTGGAGACCTATGGCCTCATGGCTTTTTTCCTGTCTCCCGTCCGCACGTGGGCATTAGGGCTCAGCCTCCTATTGGTCTACCGCGCCTGGACAGGCCCCGCCCCTGTGGTTCGAAACAACAGCAAGAACGCCTCTTCCTCTTGACAGTAATTGCAATGTACCGCGACATCTTTATTCAAGCCTGACTCATAGATATATTTTGCTGTCCCTCTTCACCCTTAAAGCCTGAATATTCCCCACACAGCAGCGCCTCTCCTTTTACTTTCCCCTTCCTATCCAAAGCCACTTCACAGCGCATCACTATCCTGCTTCTTCTAGTCGGTCTTGTTTACTTAATATGCATGTTATTGTAACACATCAATGAGCACATTTCTGCCCATATTCATTGCAATGTGTCAGTGTAAAAGGCAAAAACACTTGGGATGCATTAAGGGTAAAATAGCTGACATGAGCTATGTAAGCTGTGGCTTACGGTGTGCTGTCGGGGCTGTATCCTGCTGTGGTTTAAGCTGACTCATTTACTTGAGAATTAGCACTTTTTGGGAAGTGTTGCCTTGGCTAAACGCCACTTCATCACTGCCAAAGGATGAATAACAATGATTTAATGTTTTGAAAACATTCATTTCCCCTCTTGAGAAGCATTTCCGTTTACTGATGAAGGCTGGATGTGCCAAACCGATCCTCACGTTTACCTTCTGACACAAGTCGCTCGCATAGGAAATCGGGTATGCCACATTTTTGTATATTCTTCTGCAAGCTTTTTCTATCTTCCCACAGCTTAAGGAGCATGATACTTACAGCACAGACTATCATATTCTTGTGTTTATTCTACATGCAATTTCAAGACATCTAAGGAGCTCATTTAAGTACTGTAGTGGAGCTGGGAACAAGTATTTCATGAATGGATGTGTCTTTAAATCAAATCAACACCACTGCAAACAACTGCCAGTACAAAACAAAACTTTCACATTGGAATAATGAAATAATTTCACCTAGCCGGCTACACTTTTCAAGCTCCTTAATATGTAACTACAGAAAGCAGCTGTTTGTTTCTCAGGAATGTGAGCACTTAATGGCTGGTCCCAGTAGTATTTCAGGACAATGTTTTTTATACTCCATAATAGTTCAGTGAACTAAAACCATGTTAAACAATCCAGATATGTGGCGGCTAAAAAAAAATTGAAGAAAATAAAGTAACTATATGAATGTGTTATAGCTGTGGTGAAATAAGATGAAATACTTATATTGTTTAATTTATTATTTTTGACTGTGTTGTGATTTTTTTCTTTTATTTATCCCTCATGTGATCAGGCAGCACAGTAAAAGTGTTTGTCACGTGAAAATGTCTTTGTGTTCTGAATGTTGATTTATTTGTGAATGTATGAAACCAGTAACTCAATCCTCTTTAGTAAGTAGTTGCAATTGCCTTGATTCCAGAAGCACTGATCTAAAAACCGTACATAAACAGTTACAGTTTAAGATCACAGTCTTTTAATGGGAGAAATACTCTAATGGAGTAACAACCCTTTTTTTTAATATGCACAGCATGACTGCAGAATAATTGCTCAAAGCAGAGATAAGATGTAATTTAATATCAGAACAGCTGCTGAGACATGGAGGAAATTACTTTTTGTGCACTCTTGCTGGCAGAGGTTTAATAAACTTTTCCACACACTCCATTGTCAAATTATCTGATATTTGAAATTTATTCACTTATCAAAAATGCTCAGTACCTTTTTTATTTATTTACTAAGGTTTATGAGAGTCCCTCCATGTGTCCACAAGGAGGCAGTATTGATCATTTCCACTTTAAAATAATGCATGATTATTTTTTTCTTCTTGTTTAATGAAATCACCAAAAAATCATTTTGTAATGGCAGGTTTGACAGTTCAGTGAATTTAAACCTGGATATTCTGCACTGTATGTTGTCCTGACTGTTCACAAGAAAAAAAAACTGACATTAACTCCACCACTGTGGGGGTGGCAAACTGTAAGTGATGTGCTGGTGTTTGTGTGAATTATTCTGCATCCCTTCTCTCTGAAGCATATGAATGAGTAGATGATGGTTTTACACATGCCACATATTTTTATTAGAACTAACCATGATTTTATTTTATTAATGGTTTATAGTGCTGTGAAACAAAATTATTGAAATAAAAATGTTCATTACAGTACATCCTATTTTCTCTTATTTCTTAAAGCCTGACGCTGACAAAAGCTGCTTAATGTAACAGGTAGCAAATTTAAAATGGTCTGCATTTAGGTTCAAATACATTTTTGTAGTAAAAGAATTGTTCTAAAATGCATATAAGCAACTTGAATTCTCTTAAAACTATTTTCTCTCCCTCGATATGCAAAGTTGTTGCATAAGAAAGTACACTTAGCATGGCACAAGAAGACAATGCTCTCCATGTAAGCGATACCCTTTTATTACAGTAAAATAACAATGTTTTTATGCTAAAATAAGATAGAAATACTGCAAAACTTTCCCATATTTATGCATTTAATTAACAGTTGTACCATTTTCTACAAGTCACTATTGTTATTGAGACTGAACCCAGATCAGACTTTTAATCCCACCTTACATTTTAGTTTATTTTCCCAGATAGACAGTTTATTAAATAATCAATAAATTTTTTTACAAACATTAATTTATTTGGAGTTAGTAGTAGAGATTAAAATAAAAAAGGTAATTATGGATTTATTTAGCCTACAAGTGTTGCAGAGAGCTCCTTTTCTGCTGGAAACGTGATTCTTCATTCTGATACCTTTACTATTTGCTTTCCAATGTTTCCTCCTTTCATCATCGAGCAAAATGCAACTGCAAGAAAATGGAAAAACCAAGTGATTAAATTCTCGCCACAAAAAAAAAGTCTGCAAAGAAAGTCCATCAAAGCAGCAGTCACATACCTCCCATATTCTCAATGCCATTCACCACAGTTTCCAGCACCTGCAGAGAGAAAGTGAAATTACCGCAGCGGAAAGAGGCAGATGAGGAAGAGGCATGCAATTTGCAAGCAAACTTTATTACCCACAAAGTCAACCACACATTATCACCATTTCCACCATACCTTGATTTGGGCAGATTTGACCCACTGGCTGAGTTCAAAGAGAGCGGCATCTGCTTTGCTCATGTAATTAAGCACCATAAATCGCTCCCGGCTGATGCTCTTATTTCGCAGGACGTCTTGGATCTTCTCGCTCAGGGGTGGAGGATATGGCACATCCTTGTTGTACTGTGAGATCTGCCCACAGAGGATCACACTGCCACCGTTGTTCATCTGGTCGTTAAAGGTTGGGGAAAGTTGATGTGTTAGATTGGTTTTGTAACTCCACAGATTTTAGACTTTTAGATGGAAAAAAAATCAAACCTGCTCTATGACGACATCACTGATGGCACCTCCCACATTATCAAAATAAACATCAATGCCGTCAGGACAGCTCTCCTTGAGGCGTGCGGAGACGTCCTCACGACGGTAGTTGATGGATGCAGAGAAGCCCAGATTTTCCACTAAATCTTTGCACTTCTCGTCGGTACCACAGATCCCAACCACCCTCGCACACCCATCCAGCCTGCCAATCTGGAAAAACATTTATCAGGTTCTCCATTACTTTCTTTTCTACCAGGTGATCTGTATTTATGTAGACATCTGTACTTTGCTCCCCTGAGAGTAGGCTTTAAATTTAAACCCCAATTTAAAGAATGATGCGTTTGGATACGATCACTGGCACTGTTGGGCCCAAACGTAGCCATTACGGTACTTACCTGTCCGGCAAGGGAGCCACAAGCACCAGCTGCGCCGCTTACTACCATTGTTTGATTGGCTCCTTTGGTCACATTGCCTTTCTCTCTCACTCCCAACAGTGCAGTGAGGCCTGTTATGCCAACTGCACCCAAAAAATGGGATAAGTGCCCATCGACCATCTGAGGGTCAACCTGCGATAGAGAACGTTTAAATACGTTCATACGTAAGATTTGCTTATATATCTCGTACAACTCGACTATCCACCAATCAGAACAAGCTATTCCAACACAACAAAATGCCGTACCTTCTGTAGGTCACTCCCTTTCATAACAGCGTGAGTCTGCCAAGGCCAGTTGAATGAAGTCACTACATCGCCTTTATTGTATTCGCTGCAGCGACTTGTTTCAACGATGCCAACTCCTCCACCGTTCACACACTCAGACAGCTGCCATGGAGCCAGGTAATCCGTACCTGTTTCTTCGTTCATTCTGCAACGCTGAGAAACCAAAAGAAACGAGGGGGTTGTCGTGAAAATGGTGGTCTGGTCTGAGCCACAACAACATCAATGGTCCTTACCAAGGACCACTACAAAGGCCGCAGTGTAAAGAGTGGTTTGGACCACTACAAAGACCACGTGTCAAAGAGTGGTGCGTGCTGGGAGGCAACTTAAACAACGGTCGCTCCCAAAGACCACAACAGGGGACCACAGTGTCATGTTGGGTCTGTGCCACCAGGAGGAACCCGATAAGTGGACCCTGCCTACTTGGATCCATCACCACAGATGCTCAAATATTTTTATTTTTATTTAACATTTCTGTTGCTCAAGCCACCACCACCCATGTATTACTTAATATTTCTAATTATACCTTGTTTTATATACCTTGATGTTTACTCAACTGCTAGTCTGCACTTATATGCGCAATATGTGTTCCACAATTGGCTTTTCACTGAGGCGGTATTGTGATTTTATTTTAATTTATTCACAGCAGTTTGGTCACCTGCTGTATTTACTTTTTGTAATGAATAAATTGACAGTAACATCAATGTATTATTTTTGTGACTAAGGGGTGACAAAATGAATTATTGTGGCAGGAAACACTTGTTTAGTTGCCTCTACTGGCACAGACCACTCATTACACTGTGGTCCCAGCTCTGATTTTTGCCCTCCCACCCTTGTCCAGGTGCAACATCTGTCCTATTGTACCTTTCTCAGAAAAGCAGCTGCTCTTGCACGGCCCTGCACAAAAACCACCACACTCATCAATACGTAACTGAGATCATAAAAAACTATGTATGATGTACATATAGAGATGTCGTAATTAACACAATATGGATATTAGTTCAATTGAAAATTGCACTAACCACTGAGCAGCTAGTAACAGGAATTGGAAACAAAAACAAATAAATATAAATAAAGTTTCAACAACTGTGTGCAAAAATAATGGAAAACACCCATTTTTAAAAACTGGAATCAATTCTAATGTCAAAGTTTATTTTTAACCATCAATATCAATACAATACTTATTTCCCAACCAAGTTTACTATGACATGTAAATTATTACACCAGTGGTATCAGAAAATGTGAACAGTCTAAACAGACATGCACAACATACATCACATACTATAAATAACTATTAAAACTAGTTTTTTTTAAAAAATATTTTATGCTTTCAGATACTTAATCTTTAAGCTTTCCATCCTTTTTCGCAGAGCTTTTGATAAACGCCACATATCTACATATCACCTGGCATCCACTGCTTTACATCAGGGTGTTTGTCTTTGCAGTGACCCAGACCACTCTTTAAACTTTCGTTTTAGTGGTTCTTGATTCTTGAAATTGTGACTTTATAAAAAATATAAAAATATAAACAAATAAATAAAATAATTTACTTATAGACTAAACCGGTTGCAAAGAAAAAAGGTCATTAAAACTTTATTTGCATACCATGTAAGGATCCACTGAGAGGTAAGTCGTCCGAACAAGAACATCCCCATCACTTAAGTCATGTATCAGAGATATTTCCTCCAGGCGGAAATTTTCAGGAACTGGCTCCCCATTTTTACCTATAAGTGCAAACGACTGGTAGCAGCAATGACACTGTAGAAGATGATGCAAGTACAAGTAATGTTCAGTTGTGATAAAAAAAAAAAAAAAAAAAAAAACTCGCCTACCTGGTCGTGAGTTGAGAACGACTCTCTGTACTTGCATAATCGCAAAACAAACAAACCAAAAAAAGAAACTTAGAGGGGAACGTGCGCTGACGACTAGATCTGGCAACAAATGTGAAACGTCTTGGTCCGCCAAAGGTAGGTCACGGTTTAAAAAAGTGAGATGAAAGACTTTTACATTAAATATCAATGAGACATGTTGTCCAGCTGCTTTAAAAACATATCATAGCACTGTATTTTCTCTATCTGAGCACTTCTTGATTGTAAGCTAGCAGAAAATCATGAAACCGCTTGGCTTCGTTGTCTCTCTGAGAAGAGCAAGATTATTCCCTGTCACCAGTTTCCGCTTTCGCCGAAATCCTCATTTGGCACTTGGACAGTTTCATTTTCAGATAGATTTATTTTAATGAGCATCTTGTTGTCAAGCATATTAAACTAACGGTAAAAAAAACTTTAAAAACTTCTTAAAGATCATTTTACTGCTGTATGTATAATTTGACCAGCACGTTTAGTGAACATGCCCGTGCAGTGACAGGTAACTATCTTGTGAATCAAAGATACTTGCATTGCTAGGTGCGCCTTCCATCCGTTAAGGAAACTAGGTTACAACCAGAAATGGTATGCGTCCATAGCGATCTAAATTTTAGTCCAGGTTCACTTTACAGCGAATTCAACTATATTAATCATTACTATCGCTCCTTTACACAACATAGGTTGCAAACGTGTGTAAGATCCGTGCTAGCTAAAGGCTAAACTGAATCAAACTGGTGCTGGGAAGTGACGTCTTGTGAAGAAATCTGAAAAAATAAAACAGTTTAGTGTTTTGGGCAGAAAGTAGCCCCGTCACAATAGCAAAGCGTCAACTGTAGCTACATCAAGACAGCGTGGATACAGCGAGATGAGGGCTTATGTGGCACGGAGGAGCAAAGTTTAATGTAAGTAGCGTTTCTCTAAGGTTGTGTGTGCATGCCAACTCATGCTAGGTATTCTGTTTTCAAGCTAAGAACAGTGTTATCAGTCAAACTGACATGACAGCCCCTCCGTCCTACATTTCCCGCCAGCCAAACAAGAAATCTTCAAGTGACTTTTACAGTCACATTTAGTTCAAATCTGAATGAAAAATCCCTTAATGTGCTGTGCAAAAAAAAGCCAGTTTTGTTGTTAGCAATGTGTTGTTATAGGGACCAGACCAGTGGCATCTTAGAAAGCTATTTTACCTTTCAAAGACCAAATCAATTAAACAGTACAGTGAACATTTTGTCATATGATAAGCTTGTGCTCTGATATAATCTTTGAAATATCCAACTGGTGCATCCCAGCATATCTCCCAGTGTAGCATTGTCACCCCAGTTAGATATTTGCACTGTTTTAAAGGTCAGGGAGACGAGAGGAAGACTACAGGCCTGCACTGACTGGCTTTTACATGCTTGGTCATGTCCACTGCTTTTATATTGTTACGTCTGCAGGAGTAGTTGCTGCTGCATGATGTCATGTTTGATTGGGTTAAATAAACATTTATGGCATGTAAAAAGATTGTTCATGATGTGTTTATTTCAGGGATGAACACCTTGTATGTGATTTTAATCTGCACAGTGATTTAAATATGACGTAAATTGATTAAACTCACAACAGGGGCGAGCTTTGCTTGTTTAGGAGCTGAAAGTTCCTGTTATTCCACTGCAACGTCACTTTTATTTCTTTTTATGCTCTGTCTATTTAATACACAATTTAACTTTGTACTGCTTTGATTACAATACACAGCTTTTCTTATAAACTGCTATTGATTGTGTAATTTTTGTTTCCAGCTCAGCTTTAACAATTTGGGACATATGTCTTGTATCTGTTACTGTTATTGATAATCTGTGAAAGTTACGAAGGCATTAGATGACGTCTTAGAAGGATATGGATTAGACTTAATAGCATTTTCTCACCACCTCCTCACTGTCAGGGGTCACATTAGGCCTCCATGCACACTGCATTACTCCGTCTTAACCTTTACTTTCAGTTTGTGCAGGGTGAATATCACACTTTATTTCCTTCGTCATATTGATATTACGACATCACACAGTAGCATACTGTCCTCACACTGAGTGGAGATTCCCCTCAGGTGTTATTTTCATCTTCTGACATGCAGCTGCAATCTTGTCGACCTGGTTAGTCAAAGTACTTTCCAACAGCCAAGCTGCTGAG
>JBAMHX010000022.1:17244172-17257290 GCA_037177515.1 Pseudomugil tenellus
ATCTATATACATGCAAAATCATTTTAACTCTGCATGCAACATTATTTTTAATTTACATTCCTTATGGCCAGAATGATACTGTGCTATGACAAGTTTGTTAAATTTAAATTATAATTGTACATATATTTAACTTGCATAAATCAGAAACGGGGAGACTGTTTGTGCAGTTTTATGTGTTTTTTTTTCTTCTTTGAGACTCAAATCTATGAAAAGACTATAAAAGGTGCAGATTTAATGCCAAGTTTTTATCTTTATTATTCTTTCACCACTTCCTTATTGCAAGATTTCTCTTGCAATAATAATAAACATTATTTTCCGATGACGTTTTCCTCATCCAGAGGAGGGAAAACCATGTGAGTGTGTCCGGGTGCGTCCTTTCCCTTCGTCCCCGCAGTCCTCCCATGTGTGTTGGAATTTCCCGCATGGACTGAGAGGGATCTTGCTCCGTAAATTACGGCGCCTTTGCGTGTCGGAGGAAGACCATATATGGGCATGGAAGTGGGTGTGGCCAAGCAAATTGTGGCGGTGTAGGGGAAACTGGAGGGAGGAGGAGGAGGAGGAAGAGGGGGTATCACAAGACAGGCTGGGCAACGGAGACTCGATGTACAGCAAGAGGCCGCATTGGCAGCGTGAGTTTATTCGTTTGTGCAACGACGGCGCAATAATGTGCAACGAACAGCGGCTGCATTGCGCCTGTTTTTCTGCACATTAGCGCCGTTTCCTACAGGGGGGGGGGACTTTGTTTACTCAGCAACATCGATACCCCCCCATACCCCCCTCTTTTTTTCTTGACTTCATATCTAGGAGGAGGAGCAGGCTTGTGTGTGTGTGTGTGTGGAAGTAGCAGCGCGTGAGGTCAGCAGCGTAGCATGAGTCAACCTTGGGGATGTATGCAGTCATCCTCGCGGGCCTGCTGGCCGCACAGAGCTGCGTGTGCGCGATCCTGCGTGGCTTTGCCGTCGTCAGTGGCAGCTTTCGTGACAAACACAGTGAGTATCGTGGGGGGTGGAAGCCGCGTGGAGGACCTTGTGGAGGTTCTTGTTATGCGTGTTTTTGTGGCCACAGTCTGCTGACAAAGTTTTGTTTACCTCGCCGAGGGAGGACTGGGCGCGCGCCGCTGCTCCTCGGAAAATCCTCCACCGGAGCTCGGCGCTCATCTGCGGGATGGGTTTGTTTTGGTTGTGTCAGCTCTGACAATGCGCGTGAAGAAACGTTTGGACGTGTTGGATCGGTCAGTGGTGGATCGGGCTGCATTGTTGCAAAGAGGCATGGCATTAGTGGATGGATAATCCGTTTTCTGCAACAAAGGGCTTCTGGTAAATAGCGCTGAGCTGGCTGGCAACAGAAAGTGATGTAAACGGGGAGGAGGGGGGGTCCAGGAAGAGACCTGTGGACGAGAACACATTGAATCGTCTTGCATGTGTTTCTTTTTCTTATGTGGATCGTGTCCTGCACGGTGCAGGCCGCGTTTAAATTAGGAAATGTGGTTGGATTAAGGCGGCTAATGGTGCTTGACATTTATTTTAAGCCAATTTATCGTGTTATGGGCTAAACTCGGCTTGTGTAAGGTTGCACTTGTGATGCGTCATGATGATCTTTCTCCTCAGATGGACGTTTAATAATCCAAGAGTGTCTCGCGCAGCATGCATGTCGTGCAGTCTTTGTTTCTGCAGTAGGAAGGAACATGGATGTTTTTATGTTTGTGCACGTTTTCATATAGGATGCCTCGCAGGATCTGACATGTCTGTAGGCACGAGGAACATCACATGGCCCCCGCTGGTGCGCACTAAGATGTTTGTTCGCCACGCAGCGTGGTCATCCACTTTCCTTCCTCTGTCAGTGGTGCCCCTGAGCCAGTACAGGATCTGAACAGCTGCAGATGTCTATTTTAGGAAGCATGCATTTCGCCAGGCCACCACAGCAAAGGGTGACAATTGTCGGGTAACTTCCCATGTTGTCTGAGATGGTCTTGGCCAAGTCCACGATGGAGAGATTCATTTATACAAAAATAATAATAATGCTTGAATATTTTGATTCCCATTGTTATAAAAAATAGTGCTTTTAATCTGGAGGGTTTATTTTTTTTCTCCTTTGCACAGATGGAATAATAAAATGTGAACAGATCAGTCAGCATCTGTGTTCATCTTGCGGTGCCAGAATCTGCCATCATGTCATTTATCTGTTATCAGAATGGGTTGCCACGGTAATTGCTATAACAGAATCTATGTGAGGCCATTTGGACTTCTTTCTTTTTTATCGTCTACCCCCCTTTCGCATTGATCGCTGCACCGTGACTCATGCTCGTTCACTTTCAGTTGCCCTTCCTTTTTGAGACAGCAGCCATAGTTCAAAGGACACCGGTTCCCCTTTTTTTGTTCACCTTCTCATGAGTCACACGGTTGTAAAGCGAGTGGTTATTCTGGCACGTTCAGCGCGCTAGCTGTACGGGTAAATTGGCGGGAAGCAGGGAGCCCCAGTTTCACAGATCATGTGAGCTGCAAAGGGTTTGATAAGGATGATGGAGCTGTAAGCGAGCCAGTCGGCTCGGTGCAGCTGTTCAATGACGTTTCCACAAACCATTGATTAAGCTGTTTCCATCAACTATCTTCTACAAGTTTTTACAGATCTGCTCGTATACTGTGTCGCTAACCTGCATGGTGGACTTAATCCATGTGTCATGTGAGCTCTGCCCCCCTCCCCTGCTCTATTCTCACACCCGATACCTTTCAGTGGAGGCCTATTGTTGAAAAAGCAAACAGCAGGTTTTTAACGTGGCTGAAGCAGGGATGCTAATGAGACCCCCCGGTGGGGACCCCTTTGGTCTCGCAGCTCAAAGCTTGACCTCTATTTCATTTTTTCTCTTTACAGGGTGTTGGCCATGAATGAGGAAAAACACACAGACTTCTTCCAATTGGTTCACCCCCCAGCTGGAGACCTCTGAGCAGGTCGCAAAGAGCTGCGTCGGGAAGATTAACTTGAACTTTACACCTTCATCTCACCCTTAAAGGGTGGATTTTGTATTTTTTTTTACTGTTTCGGCTTTAGTTTTTGGGCTGATAAAGCCAGGAAACGTCTCTCGGAGTGCTCGGATCACCTGCTTTGGGTCATTCATGCCAGTCATGAGTGTACCGGCCCAGCAGAAAACCAGCAGCAAGAGAACGGGCAAGCGTATCACGTTTTTCACCGATCAAACTGTGGCCATGAAGGAGACTTCTCAGCACCCAGACGGGACCTATTACGTTCCAAGCGGCACTGCGTCAGATCCGGGACAAAGCGAGGCTGCGAGTACAGTGACGTCCAACCCTGAGGGTCCTCACATGTACCTCAACTCTGTCATCTTCAGTCCAGATAAGGGCGACCAAAGCAGGGGTCACTATCAACAGACTGTGCCGATGAAGTGGCCTCACCAGGAGCCCAGTCCGCAGCAGCCGTCGCTGTCCCAGCAGCAAAGGGCCGCCACGTGGACCACCATGCCGAACTGGGGGCAAAACTTTGCAAATTACATCGGAGGACTTAACGCGACAGACTCACGGACTCAGAACGCGTTTGTGAAATCTTTACACGAGGCGTCAGGCTTACAGGCATCCAGCAGAGACAAACCTGCGGGAGAAGCGTACAGGGACGCGGCCAAATCTCGCGGCTTGGATTGGGATCAGCAGCCGCAGCCGTTTCCGGAAACTCTGAAACCCGGAGCGCTGAACACTCAGCAGCAGGGCACATCCCACCCTGGAGGCAGCTCCGTCCTGCAGCCCTTCCAGTTGGCCTTCGGTCAGCCGAAGCAGCACCTCCCAGTGTACTACCAGGCCTTTCAAGGTAACAGGACCACTTTACCAAACCCGCCCAACTACTCGACGCCTAACGCTAAGCCCCCGCATCACCTGCAGCAGCTGCAGAAGCAAGAACAAATCCAGCGGCAGCAACAACACCATGTCATCCAGCAGCAACTTCAGCAGCATCAACAGATGCAGCAGCAACAACTGCTACAGCGTCAGCAGCAGCTGCAGCAGCAGCAACAATTACAGCATGAGCAGCAGCAACAAAAGATGCAGCGGCAGCGGCAGCACCTCCAGATTCAGCAGCAAATGCAACATCAGCAGTTGCAACAACAAAACCCCAATGTGCTCGACTATTACCCCGGTGCGCAGAATGCTCACCCTCACCCGCAGCCCGTGGTGGTGCACTCCCACGAGTCCTCTGCTCCAGCTCCACTGAAGATTCAGGAACCCATCATCCAGGACGTCACCCCAGAACCCCAGCAGCCGTCCGACCCGCTGCAGCCCGAAGCCCCGTCGCATCCTCACACGCAGCTCCAGTCCCAAACGCAGCCACGCAGGTCGCGCCGGCTGTCCAAAGAAGGAGGGGCGCCGTCGGATAACCCGTTTCTGCCCGCGCCCCCTGATCAGGCGGGTCCAGGCCCAGAAGGAGCTGAAAACGGGACTCGGGACATCCAGGCAGCACCCACGGGGGTGATCCAAAGCACTCGCAGGAAACGCCGCGTGTCCCAGGAGGTCAACCTGGAGATGCTCGCTCAAGAGGCCTCTGAGCGGAAATCTCCAGCGCTGGAAAAGGTAAACGGCTAGTTTTTATTTTCTTTTTCCTTGTTTTGCTCACTTAACCAGAACACAAAAATGATGCACTGCAGTTTAAATCGGAAATCATCTAAAGGTTTGAAGCATTGATTGCAAAAACTTTCGACGAGCTAAAAAAGATAAAGAGTAAAACAGTTTTTTGGGTGTTATTCTGGGGTATAATTGCATTTGGGACTTTAACTCTCAGAGCCAGTGTGCCGAAGCTTTTGTTTGTGATTTAACATGATGCTGGAAGAGATGTGGGGTGTAATCAGCACCCAGCGAAGTGTACAGCACAAACACACAACCATATGTGTGTCGCCACAGAGCAAAAAATTCTGGCTAAGCTGCTTCTTCTGCAAATTAGCTCTCGTAAGACTTGTTGAAAGTAACACTTTTAAGTGCAAGTTTGCAACCTGAGCCCGGCGGCTGAAGCGGCAGATTTATCTGTTTATGAGCTGCATGTCTGGATTGTGCAACGGCTCTTGTTGCTAAACAGCAGTGTGTTTGTTAAGACTTCAGCAAGGCCGTGCCCTGAATTTGCCTCATGGGTAGCTAATCGTACAACCCCCCCCTCTCTCTCTCACCTCCTCTCTCTTTACGAGAGAGAAAGAAACTCCAGCTCTGCCTCTGTACAGAAGAGAGGGGGGGTTTGCAGGGTCGCTTTGCTTGCAGTGCTCAGCAGAATATCTCTTCACCACTCTGGAGTAAGAGCTGGAGTTTTCCACCAGCACAGATTCGGTTCAGGCACGACGCTGCGTGCATGTTTGTCCGTGACAGCGCGGGGAGACTGCAAGCATCTGCCTTCCGCTGTCTTATGATGTGGTGGTTCAGATGTTTGTTTATTTTTTAAGTTTGCAGCTGTCCAGTCAGTGGCTGCTTTGAAGCGGCTGATACCAGCTCATTGTGGTTTCCAAAGAAAAAAAATGTGAAGAATGCCTTGACGTCTATGTCAATCCTCGGACTGGAGGTATAACATCACGGCGCAGCCATGCAGGGAGAGGCGTGCGGAAAGGAGCACGTTTTGAGTTCAAACATGCTTTTTTCAAACTGGTTTCTTTTGGAAATGCTGCTGTAGAGTCCGGTATGCTTTGCTGCTTTGCTTCACGCTGTTTTATATCTGGAGGCTTTACACTTTCTAATGTGCTATTTTTGTTCCTAGGAGCCGCACAGACCGTGGAGTCCCGCCGAGCCAGACGGCATGAACGCTAAGCGACCTCGAGACGACAGCCTCCTTCCACTTGTCATCCCCGTCTCGGTTCCAGTCCGGAGGCCGGATCCCTCATCTCCCGACAGAGACCAAGCAGCTCTGGCATCTAACTGGCCTCCCAGGCCCTCAAATCCCCAGGACCTGGGCCGCGCCGATCACAAGCCCTCCGTAATCGTCACCCGCAGGCGCTCGCTCAGGAATTCCTTGTCAGAGAGCTCCGAGCAGGTGGGAACATAATAATTCTTTCTTTTTCCACTGAAATCTAACAGATAAACTGGAAAATATTTCCTTGAGCTTTCAGAGAAACAAGCTGATAAAAATGAATAACTGGTTTTCTTTCCCAATGTTTTCATCAGCGCTTTTTTTTTTTGTTTGTTTTAATTCCAGCCACGAATCCTTAAATTGACTCTACATCGCTCCACCAACACACTTTCCCTTCCCCCCGCTCTGTTCCCTGTCTTCCCCACCCCCCGTTTTAGTCCCACACACTTCCCGCTTTCATTTGGGGGGGATTTGGTGAACTGGTTGCCCTGTCCTATATCAGACAGATAAGCAGGATTTAACACTACCTTATTGAACATTATGTACTGTACGGTTGGGGGTTGGGTGGGGGTTGTGGGGGGGCTTTTTGTTGCATTTTATCTTTACATATTCGAACAAGTATTCTGAAGAAAAAAAATAACCTGCCAGTGCACTTGATGTTAGTGGTTACCTCTTTAAACGATCTATCTTTTGCAGAACGATGGCGCAGACGGGGAAAAAGATGACGATGGCAAAAAGTCCAAACGGCGTCCCCGGCCCGAGCCCCTCTTCATCCCGCCACCCAAACCTGGTTCGTTCATCGCCCCGCCCGTCTACTCCAGCATCACTTCCTACCAAAGCCATCTGCGCTCCCCCGTCCGGCTTGCCGACAATCCCGTCACGATCCCCCCCTACACGCCTCCGCCGATCCTCAGCCCCGTTCGAGAAGGCTCGGGACTCTACTTCTCCACGTTCCTGTCGTCGGTTGCGGCGAGCGGTGCGGGTCTGCCGCCTCCCGCGACGCCCAAGTCGGCCGCACGCAGCCTGTTGCGTTCCAGTAAGTTTAATTTAACTTCAGGATGCTTAAGCTGTGAAAAGTCGTAACGCCAATCTGTGTCCACGTTTTAAAGCTTTGGATCTGAGAACATTTTGTGTATTTTGTGATCTTCAGACAGCTGCGACATCACGCCACCAGTTCTGTCTGCTATGAGCGAGGCCACACCAGTCAGCATCGAGCCGTGAGTATATCATCTTTCATTCTAGAAATGGTGGACTTTTGAGGGGGGGCTGTGTGTGATACCTATGATATAGGTGTTCAAAAGCACGCATTATCTAAGCTGGAATAACAGCCCTGCAGTCGCTTATTCAAAGTGTAGCTCTGTGTTGCATCGTGAAGAGTCTCGAAGAAGATGACAGACTCCATGAAACTGCAAACCTGTCGTTTAAGGCAGCCATACGTTACGGCTGAAATCTTTAGCCCCACCATCCGCAGAAAGCTTTGTCTCCTCACAGCAACTCCTGCTTATCATTGTTAGAAAACTGCTGATATTAAATGCAGCTCCTGCTGACCTTATTTTTACTGCACTGTTGAGGAAATGCAGAAGGAAAGGGTCACAAAAAAAAATATGGAAAATGGAGGAAAAATGCCTTTTTTAAGTGAAAAGGAAAAAAAGAGGATTATGTTTGCTTCCTGGAGGGGATTTTTGCCTCTTTCACAACATTATTAGTTCATTTCTAAGAAAATGCTAATATTCAACTCGCATGACGGCTCAGCTTTTTCCAAATGCAGAAAAAAACTCAAGTAGAAGCTAAAAACTAAGGATGCGGATGTAACCAAGTGGAAAAAAAAGCTTCGTACAGACACATCCAGGATTAATTAGTTTAGTTTACTTCCTTCTCTTCGGAGCTTCCACTTTGTCATCTATTCACATCAGCTGTGTGTTACGCAAGATGCTGATGAGACTAAACGTCACTTGAAATTTGTTGTACTGGTTAGTTCTATGAATCCCTCATACGGAAACCAAAAACCACCAAAAACTTTGGCCTCTAGAAATCAATTAAGATAATCACCAATGTGCTGAGGTAACATTAAACCAATGAAAACGGGAATACTCTGCAAGTTATTTCAGAATGTAAACTAGGATTCATTTGGGACATAGAAGGGTGAAGAGGAAGACCTTCCAGTTGTAGCTGGCAAGATGAAGCTTCCTGAGGGTCATTGTGCAAGTTGTTGCTGATAGGTGCTGTGAGTCACCTACAAACTGTCTCCGTAACTCATGCTTTTCTCTGGTATACTCCCAAATATGCTTCCCTCCACAGCCAGAATACATACACACACTTATCTGGAAATCCCACTGGCTCACTAGAAATTCAGAAGAAGGAAGGTGGGTGGGGGGTCCTTTTTAAATGATGTCGTAGCAGCTTCATTTCTAACTATAGCACAGAAATGTCTGCAGTCATCATCAGAGAGTTTTTTTTAAGATTTATTCCACATAAGAAGCATCTATTTCATGAAGTATTTCCAATAAAACTCAGTTCAGTTGTAAACTTTCTAATAATTTAAGGATGTTATCTTAACAGAATGATGAGCAAGGTGAAAGTATGATGTAGGAAGTTTTTTACTGAAATATTTTTCTCAGACGGATAAATATCGGGTCGCGGTATCAAGCAGAGGTTCCAGAGCTGAGGCAGCGGGCAGTTGCCGAGCTGGATCAGCATCGAGCCGAGTTGCTTTGGGCTCCGTTGACCCAGATGGAGGAGAAACCGGATTCCCATGAAAAAGGTGAGACAAGCAACTATTCCATTTCTATGGGATAGCTTCCATTGACTGAATCAGTTTTGGAAGTGTAGTTTGAGCGAGTTAAGTGGTAAATTTGAGGATTTCTGATCTTACATGGTTTCGTAAACCATGTTGAACTTCTCTTTCAGTGGAAGCCCTCATGCACCTGGCCTGTTCCAGTGCTTTGTTTGGAGGAGGCACCAACCAGGAGTTAGCCCACCATTGTCTGTACGAGTGCAAAGGGGACATAATGGTGAGTACAGCAGAATGATCTAAAGTCACCGGCAGTGCAGGAATTCCTTTGAATCATATTTATATCCCAGAATGCGGAGTGTCAGGGATATTATTGTTTCGGTGGCGGATATCCTTCGTGTGAGCGTATTAATTTGAACAATTTCTACAGTTGGATTTTGGTACTCAGTATACCCGTTTAGGTCCCCAAGAGGACGATTTGCATCAGATTTCATGATTATCGGATTTATGGTTTCCCCACAAGATGACTTTTGGCTATATCTCTGGAACTATTTCTCTCATTGACATTAAATCAAGCGCAAATAAAAGGTCATGACCTCAGGATGCATCTTGTCCTGATGTCGTACCAGATTGGTTCAAAGTTTCCACACCAGGTGGAGCTTTGTGGCTGAACATGTGTGTCTTTATATTATTGTATTGTGTCTATTAGAGGATTGGGGGAGTTCGGGTATACACCCCTAACCGTCGCTTCTGACAGCAGAGGTCTTGTTTAAAAATAATACCCAGAAGCTGTTTTTTCCACCGTCCACATTAAGGCCAAGTTTAGTGACCATGCACACGGCCCGATTCCTCCTAAAGACATCCAAAATGCTACCAATTAGCTGCTCTAATTGCAGTCAGATGGGTGGGTATGTGCATGTCTGGAGTGTGCCTGCAGTTTTATTTATATTACATGCGAGTCATCTCAGGGTGTTTTACATTAGAGAGGAGCCCAACAAAAGCAGCATACACCCTCTGCTGTTGCCTAACTGCTATCTGGTGGTGATCGCCATCTAAGCCGTCAAGAACAATTGATGTTTGTTTATAGGTTTTGGTGACTTAAAAAGCATATCTCATCAATCAGCTGATAAAAATGCGGTCAGTGCTTCAAAATAAGATTTGTTTGTGTGTTGTTGGAGATCATGAGGAGTGGCTTGTTAAAACAGAGATTGTTCTTGCATTTAGAGGGGAAAAGTGATTATTCACAGCTTTTGGGGGGGGGGGGGGGGCGATAACTTCAATTCAAAATGGAGAAAGTTTAGAAGGGTGGAAATCTGACCACCCACCTGCTGCGTTCAAACGTGAAATGTGAAGAAACCTTCATGGAGAGTCGCTTTCCAGCTTCCTGCCTGAACCCGACGTCTCCCAGTAAACCTTTCCCTCATGTGCACGTAGCTGAAGGCAGTGCAAGGTCTTCGGCTCGGCTCTCGCACGTTGTGTAACGGAAGTGGCTGATCTGTACATTTTCACTTTGCTCCGTCCTGAAACTTTCTTGTGGTCTGAGATGGCTGTGGTGATAAAGCTGCTTGTTTTAACTCGAGGCAGGTTCATGTGGGGCTGCGCGTGCTGTCGAAGCTAAAGCAACTAATTCATCCAGCGTTGAAAAATTCTGGTCTGCACAAAATAAAAAGATAATTATTTGCTCTTTTTTTACATTTTTATGTGTTTTTACACGTACAAAGTTAAATGTTGCAAATATTTGATGCAACTTTCCAGAGAAATTAAGTCATAGCTATGCAGTGCAGAATTCCTTAATGTTATTAGTCATATTACAGTCAGTGTGAACCGACTGCACAGATTGGGACTCCACCCACAATGCAGCAGTGATCCATCCTGCACATGATACCTCAGCCACACCACTTACTATATCAGGAATAGGGGAGATTGCAAAGCAGACATCTATAGCTAGAATCCTTGAATTACAGCTAATGACTGCTTTTCAGTGCTCAAATAAGAGTCTTTATGATGCTAAATGTCACCACGTTGGCTGTTAAACTAAACAAAACAGAAGAACAATATGCTCTGCACTTGTTGTAATGAGACTGAATAGGGGTTGCTGTTTAATGGTGCGAGGCAGCGTCTCAAGTGGTTCTCTCACAGCCACACCTCTGTCTGCAGAGAACACTGTCATACTTTCATTTATGAAATGGAAAAATAATTTGCATTGAAGGCTCAGTCCAATATGTTTACAGCATAATTAAATCAGAACAATACATTTTCTAACTCATACTGCTTTCCCTGTGCTTTTTCATGCTACTGGTGGAGATTTCAGGCCCTAGCGACTAAGTCTGTTCCAACTGTTGTCTAGGAAACTATGAGGGGGGATGGTGGGGGCTGTCAAAGCGCCCACTCTGCAGCAGTCCAGCACAAACTGCCATTCTCCAGCATTCATGTCCAGTCAGATGGCTTTTCTTAAAACAGCACAAAGTTTGATTTTTAGTTTGAAAGCAGCAGAAAGAGTCTTAAGCACGAGGCGATGCTCTGTGGTATTTGCAGGAAAAAGTGAGAATGGTGGTTTATCTCACTCTCTGATCTCTCAGTAGCTGATTCATTCTTTGGACTGTGTGTTTATCACGGTGTAGAAAGTGTTTAAATCTTCTGTGCATTTTTTTTAGGCTGCTTTGTCCCTGCTGATGCTGAAGAATCCGATCTTCCCCAAAGGTCATCATCTGTCCAGTTACCACTACTCGGGTAAGTCAGTCTAGAGATTGACTTAAAGCTTTGAAGCTGGGCCTCAAAGCAGAGGCAGCTGCATGAGCGAGCGTGTGCTGTGCCGGATGACTGGAGGATTGTCAGGGTCAATGTGAAGGAGGTGGGGGGAGAAAGCGGGGTGGGGGTGCACCATGTGGTTAATCCAAAGCAGAAGACAGGAGAGCCATTGTTTATCTGGTGATTTGGCAAGAGTGGGTGTGTGGTTTTTAAGGATGAGTGGGTGGGATGGAAGTCGTGCCGCCACACACCCAGATTTTTATGTGAAAGCAGAGATGCCATCGTTACAAACGCCTCTCTGTGTTTAAACGTTTCTACCTGCCCTCCTCCCCTCCAACAGGATCAGACAGCTGGACGGCAGCCGAGAGACGACACTTCAACAAAGGCATCACGGCTTACAAAAAGGACTTCTTCATGGTGCAGAAACAGGTACGAGTCTACTCGGGGGCAGAAGGGGACGGAAAGAGGCCAGACACTTCCAATGGAACCGACTCGCAATCTGCACTGAACAGCAGTGCTTGATATTATCTTAATTTCCCCCCGAGTGGGTTGAGGAAAGGGAAACACAGTCACTGTGGAACAGTGTTTCCGTTTCTGGTTTGAATAGTTGCGCCGTCTTTGTCTATTATTGCTTTTCCACAACACAGCACCCAGATGATTTGATGTGGGGTCAAAGAAAGTCTATTTAGAGCCTCAATGTTCTTTAAAGTTTTTCAGACTTGTTTTATGAGTTTGCTTTGTGTGCTTTCCAGACAAGCTCTTTGCTCTTCACTGATATATCTGTTTAAAAAAACAAACAAACAAGAGAGCGGAAGATTAATTAGCAGCAGGTCAACATTCAGCTTTGTCTAAGATTTTCCAGTCTCATTAAATGAGTCGTTTTGTTTCCAAATTCTGCAGAAATGCAAACGTTTGTGTGTTTGATTGGCAGGTAACCACTAAGACGGTGGCGCAGTGTGTGGAGTTTTACTACACGTACAAGAAACACGTAAAAATAGGCCGCAATGGGACTCTACTTTTCGGAGAAGGGAAAGCAGAACCTTTGGAGAGCAGGACCACTGAGGATGAGCTGGAACACAAGGTTAGTCGCACGTCTACTTCAAATCAACCTGCATGGAGATTTCATGTTGCAGCAAGGGGGAAAATGGCTAAATAGAGCTGATGGTGTTCATATAAGAGCAGTTGCAACAATTTTATCTGATTTATAGAACATAAATAAGGTTCTAAGGTGGAAAAAGCTACAGTTTAGTTTTTATCTCTTTCCTCTTATTTGTTTCAATTTGTAATAGTAATAAAAACAATAAACCATTTATTCGTAAAGGCAACATGCAGCAAGCAGCACATTGCTTCCTTCCACCAACGTGCATCTTTTACTAATTGTCTTCATGGGTCCAGCAGGGTTCTCACAGACTGGAGCCACAGCGGGAGGAGGACAGCAGGAAGTGGGAAGGTTCAGCTGACAGGAAACAGGATGTCTGTCCAACCAGGGTGACACACACGTTGCAGGCCACTGACAATGTGAGTGTGAAATTAACTGCACAAGATTTACAGATAAACTGAACAGTGATTTCTCCGATATAAAGATCAGTCGTAATCATCAGATGTGTTGATGATGCATAGAGCCGGGTATTGATTCAGATTTCAAGAATAGATTCAAATTCGATTATCAAGATTTAGAATCTATTTTCACGATTCAATCCGATTTGTTTAGGGTTATTAAAATCTTTGTTTCTTTTGTTAAATTTTAATTGTATATGACTTTTACGATTGCACGTATGATGACAGATATGCATCTATTGCAAATGATTGAACCCATAAA
>JBAMHX010000022.1:17275453-17294627 GCA_037177515.1 Pseudomugil tenellus
TCCTCAAACAGATTGTTTCTGGTCAGATGGGCACATAGTTGAGTAGAAACTATTTTCTCCAGAATTTTAGACATGAAAGGGAGGGTGTATATTGGTCTATAATTAGTGGACACTTCTGGATCAAGAGTTGTTTTTTTAAGTAAGGGTTCTCCAGACTCTTGCACATGTATCACAGGTGCTCATGGTGAACCTGCTCTTGTCTGTGAAAAGTACAAGGCGCCAGTGGTGGACTTGCCAATTCTGGTGTTCTTCAGCAAATGCTTTTCGAGCTCCTTGATCCTGGGCAGTGAGCACAGGGCCCACTACAGGATGTCGGGCCCTCAGGCCACCTTCGTGAAGTCTGTTCCTGATTGTTTGGGTAGAGACATTCACACCAGTGGCTCTCTGGAGGTCATTCTGTAGGGCACGAGCAGTGCTCAGCCTGTTCCACCTTCCACAAAGAAGCAGATATCGGTCTTGCTGATGGTTTGAGGACCTTCTACGGCCTTGTCCAGCTCTCCGATAATAACCACCAGTCTCCTGAAATCGCCCCCATGTTCTGGAGATTGTGCTGGGAGTCACATTAAACCTTCTTGCTGCAGCATGTGTGAATCTGCCATCCTGGAGAAGTTGAACAACCTGTGTAACTTCTGTAGGGTTAAGGAATCACCTCATACTGCCAGTAGAGATAATTAATCAAACCAAAAACAGCACAAGTGAAAAATCTGCCAAAAAAGATCAAGAGGGAGAAACTTGAAATGACCTCCACATGTAAAACCAGTCCTGTTTTGAGGGTTTTCTAATTGTTGCCACTGTGGTGCATCTGTTGTTAATTCCATGAACACCTATACAGCTGAAAATGATTAACGATGCCCTCAGCTGCTTAACCAACCAGGAAATGAACTGATTTCATGCCAGGCCCAATAAAAAAAGTGATCGATCCACCCATCTGCCCACCATACTCACCACCTCTCTGGATCACCTTTTGGACAATAAAATTACATTTTTTTACTGCAACTCTGCCGGTTCTTTGGCCCCATCACCTTGTAACAAGACCTCTTAATTATAACGAGTCAGACCGGGCGTACTTAGGTTAACTGCTAGCTAACTGTTAGCAGTTGCATCCAGATCACCATAAACAATGGACAAGATTATCTTTTAACATTGCTTACTTTTTGCTTGTTCAATTGTTTTCTAAAAATCTGACTCTGCATCTTAGATGAACTCTAATGAACTCTGATCAAAGTATTCCAGTTATGGCCCTGCTAATGGATCATACAACTGTATACTCTTTGGAAGGACATTTTTCCAGTCCTACAACACTCAAATTCCTACAGAAGCATTTAGCCGTCAGGGAGTCAGCCTGTAGCAAGATGGCCGACCAGTGAGCCTTGCGAAACTCAGTCATGTGTATAAACTGTATATACAAGAGGTCATGAGTCATATAGTCTTTGTACACATATAAATATACAAATGCTATGGCAGCAGCTATGTTTGGGTCACAGGTAACGGGTACTATTTGTGTTTTAATAAAATATGCTACATACAGAATAACTTCTGGTTCAAAAGTGGGCCGGTCAGGTCATCCATCCTACGCTATGGTACATACCTCTTCTGGTTTGCCAATTGTAATTTCATTTAGATAAAATTGTAGTCATTTCAATTTTTTTGTGCTTTTATAAAAATTGTAATGTTTTTCAATTAGTCTTTGTGTTTTTCAATTTGTTGTGTTTTTTAAATGGTTGTGTTTTCTTTCTCTTGTAATTTTGTATATTTATTTCACCACAGCTTAAGTGACATGTAAGTAACCCCCCCCCCCCCCCCCCCTTCCCCAAAAGGACTAAAGCAATAAAATCACCATGGCAACCTAACAGATAATTGGTAATTTGACAGGAATGTGGTGCAATACTGTGTGCTTTCATTTATTGGCACACTCTAAGAAGAAACAAATGTTTCTTTTTAAAATGTTGAGCAATATACCAAAAACAGAGAGCTTAACGTATTTTTTATTTATGCCAACAGCGTGACGGATCTAAATGTCAGTGAAGGATGTTGTTGGCTGGGATATGGTGGGAACAAGTTCTCACAATAACTGACTCATAACACAAACTGACGTTACCTTTGCTTTGCCTCTCCAAAGCCATTGAAATGGGAGGATCACCATGTAATTTTCTTTATGGGACAGTTT
Organism: Pseudomugil tenellus; assembly: GCA_037177515.1. Lineage (NCBI taxonomy): Eukaryota > Metazoa > Chordata > Actinopteri > Atheriniformes > Pseudomugilidae > Pseudomugil > Pseudomugil tenellus. The sequence goes on from JBAMHX010000022.1 coordinate 17,277,621, forward strand.
CCAGGGTAACAGAAACTGTACTTTCATCAGAATAATCAGTGACGTTATCTTTCCACCCCACCCAGGTAGCTGCGTGTGGTTGGGCTGACGATGAAGCTCTGCTTTACTGCTCCGGCTCTTGTCCAACCTGTGAGGTCTATCTGTTGGTGCCTTGTAATTACGTCTTGCATCTATTCCTTAAATTTGCCAGAAAGAGGTTTCATGTTTTTCATCACTAATCAAGTACAGTCGGCATATGCAAACCAATGCCACATTAGGACTCAGCGTGCATGCAGCATGTTGTTGTATAAGTACATACTTGTACTTTGCAAGCAATCTGCACAAACATCTACTGAAAGATAAATGATCGATTGAGATGAAACTAAAATGTTTAAGTAAGGTTTATGTGAATATCCCTATAAATGTCCATATACGTAGCAGTTCATGGTGGAAGAATATGCTGGTTTAGCTTCCCTTAGCAAAACTTGGTTTATTCCAGGATATATATTTATTACACTTAAGAATAGCATAGTGAAGTATACTTGGCTCGTAGTGAAAAGTATAAAGAAACGTCTAAGACAAATTTTATCAATACTTCAACTTACATTTTTTGTTTAACACTGATGCATATACTTGTACTTTAGTATACTTTTTTTTCAAATGTCTTGAAACGTTTTTCTTTTCTTTTCTTTTTTGCACAAAAAGGGGAAATTTCAGAAAACGGCTGCATGTGATGTTGTTCTGCAGTTCATATCATTTGCACTTCACCTCAGGTCTTGGTTGTAACACAAACACTGTTTGTCTCTTTCAGAGTTTCTGTAAGAACATGATTTAAACAACACAGAGAATATCTAAGATCACTATGATTATCATTTAGCTATACACACCTGAAAACAAAGTTAGCACAAAAAGGAGGGAAACTTGTGTTTGGTCGATTTTATTTTCCCTTTCAATAATACTAGTTTTATATACATCATTTGAAAGCCTGATTAACTTTTATAATGAGGTGTAATTAATAAGGATGATGTTTGTGAGTCAATGATCACCTTTAAAGAAGTAAACTCATCTGATCCATCATATTTCCAGAGTATTATGGAGGTACTGAGGCTCAGGAAAAAAAAGAAAAAAAGTTACAGGGAGCAACACAAGCAAACATGATCTGTTTTCAGGGAAACAGCTCCTGCATATTTGTCAGGAGAGAGACGGAGCTGCAAAAAAGATGAAGTCAGGAAGCAACTTTACAAGTTTGATGACGACATTCTGTTCATCCGGTGACATGTTTTTTGTGAGAGCGGCTGGAAGGGATGTACTACTGTTTCTCCCAATGAGAAGCTTTCTGCTATGAACTGTATTACATATGTATTCCCCTGCGCTTCTGTATGTATGTGCTACATTTACATATACTAGCATGACATATTTTCCCAAACTTCCCCTACAAATCTCCAAAGCTTTGCTGTTCTTTTCAGTGACAATTTTTACCCACTTAAACACACATTCCAGGTTTTTTCCATGATTGCTATGATTTTTATCTCTGCTCCCTTTGATGCTCCAGTTACCTCCCCCACTTCCAGTTATACGGGAACATCTGCACAATGTTGTGGCTGCCGTGGTATTATCTTCCCATCAGAGCTATAAGAATTGCCAAATTCTGCACTGTACTGTGCATCAGGACCTAAATGAAAGCATGAACTGCATGCTAACCCAGAAGGAAACACATAGTTTGACATGATTAAATGCAAGTTTTTTTAATCCCCCTCACCTCCTCTCGGGGACTGCAACTTTTTAAATGTCAGATCTTTTAAAATATTTGACATATAAATAGCAAAAGACGTGATGTAAAGATTTTCTATTCAAAAACTGTGAAGGTTTCTATCACTATCTATATATGTAGTCATTTTTTTAACATCAAATCTTTTCTGAGGCTTTTTTCCTTTCAACATGTTGAGTTAATCTCACCTTGTTCAAACATGCAGAACCATTAATACACTTGTTGAAGCAGCTTTCGCTGTGCAGACAAAGAGAGTGAATGTTGTAACAGACAGTGAACCCAGGTGTCATGATGACAGCAAAAAAGATTTTCTATTTACTTAAGAAATAGTGACGTACAGCCGCTGCATCTTGCTCATTGCAAGGCTGCACCACTGCAAGACACTGATGTGCTTTACTTAAACAACCAAATGTTTGCACTTGTCAGGAGTCAAAAGCCAAAACCAGGACCACGAGGCAGATAACTGCAAGATTAGACAAAGATACTAAGGCCAAAACTAAAGCCAGGATTCAAAGGACAAGCAGAAGGTAAAAGGAACAAGTATCCAGCAAAGAGAAAAGAAACATGACTAAATAAGGAGCACGTGTGACAACACAAAGGTGATAGATGGGAGCAGGAAGTAAATGCTTCAGAACACTGATAACATAGCAGTAAACTGTTAAAATAACATTGAAATTGTAATTGTAACAGTAACTAAAATCAGAACCAAACTCAATAATTAGTACAGTCATTGTTTTTTAAACCATTCAATGAGTTTAAATCCACTAATTCCTTTTAAATTATTAACAAGTGTATTTTCTTTTCCACAATGTGAATATATGAACAACAGAGTATATTTTCTCATGCAACATATACCAGTGCTGAAAAATATCTCATCTTTCTTTTTCTTTTTTTAAAGACTTCTGTTCTAAAGCTGTCTTTTATTAAAGTCACACAGCAGATTCAGATATTTGCATGGAAACATTTATTCAGTAGACCAGCACTGTGGTTCATACAACATTTTCTGTTCAGGTTTTTTCAGCTGGTAGTGTGATGCAGGACTCTGTGATGCAGTAGAGTAAAAGTGAAGCATAGCACATGTTGAACCAACAATACAATGCTTTAAAATAGACATGGCCCAAATATGCCACTTTACTGTGCATCTGACAGTTAGGTGGGCATTTTTTCCCCTTTCATCTGAGAAATATATCTTTTCTGGATAGCTAGATTTGCTGAACTTGGGCAGGTTGTTAAATGACAGAAAAACAGATGATATGGAGTACCACAATTATTGTGCTGGCTATAAACCAGCCGATTTGCGCTCCGTGTTTGGGCTATGCTAACAGACTGCTATGTCACACTGCAGAGGTTGGAGCAGGCAGCAATGTCTGGCTGCCGATGGTGACGCCAATGCGGAAGTCGAAATATTTGCAGTTCACCCCTCACCGCTAGATGACTGGCTGCAATAGAGAGCATTCTCCATAGACTCCCATGTTAAAATGTCCGACTTCACAGCTGAAATAAACATGTTTACAGAGTGGCTCCAAAAACTTTTTCGGTTTAATAGGTCCAATTTTCCATCATGTAAATTTTTTTCTAACACTTCTGTTTCAATGTTATTTTAATCTTAAATTTAGAGGCGTGTCCTTTTGATTGATGTGTGTTAGAGCATTATTACTGGTTGCAGCTGCGTACTTCCTGCTGGCTCCACCTTGACGGAGCCCTCTCAGCTCTACCTTTTCATCCATTTTGGGATTTTCCAGTAATTACGAAACACCAAGATGGCGACGGTGGGACCTGCCTATCACGTGATATGCACAGTCTAGTATTTATACAGTAACATGGTTGGAGATGTGCTGGAGAGAGTAGACACTGATTGGATTGACTTTGTGCAGAGCTGAAGATCAATGCCAACACTTTGTGATTTCTCAAACTTTACCTGGAGAAGGCTGAGATCAACAGATGCACTGCTGCCTCAATTAATCATATCACCTCTCACCACAGTATGCTCACAGCTCAGCTGCATCTGGCCAGAAAATAAAAATGGAAACTTAATGGAAATGCCAATCTTTACTTTGTGTTGTGTTGCTGTTGAAGATTTTTAAACCAGCCTTTCTGTATCCTTTACTCCCTTTTCAAAGTGTCACACAAGTATTCCACACACTCTCTGCAAAGAATCAGAGATGCAGACAAGCCTTTAACCCCCATTTATCTTGGGTGCCCTTCACTCAGTCAAAACAAACACACTCATGAACATGTGCACACAAATACACATGTTTGTGTGCCAGCTGGGGTCAAGCATTGGAATTTGCATGGGAACTGTTGAAGGCGGAGGAACCAATCTAGGCATCATCAACGTGAAAACAATATGGAAATAGCTTTATTTAAAAAAAGATAAAATAAAAACCAGTGATATTGTCCAAATTCATACCAGCAATTTAAACCCACTGAGCTCCAGTAAACTAATGTCATTAAGGCTTATCTTGCACTGGGTTCTGGCAGGGACTCAACAATTTAGTGGGGAAAAAAATGAAATGTCAAACAAATAAACACTGTACTAAGCTGCAATTTCCTTAGCAACTGGCAATTGTTTGTCCGGATGATTGTGTTTGCTGCCATGGCAACAGCAAGTTCCTCAATAACAGGAAATAAGGAGGCTAAATGTGTCTGAGATAATTTCCTTTGTAAAGCATGATAGAAAATCTCTCAAGTCACATTAAATCTGGCTTTTATGTTGCAAATATGAGAGAGATCAGGAAACAAAATTAGTTAATTATAATTAGAATAAAGATGCATTTCTAAAGATCTTCTTTATATTTAGGTTTATATTTCAGAGTTCAGCAGCTTTATATGAGACAGCAATGCAATAATCAGTCACTTAGTCTGAGCATTTTTTATTATATTTTCATATTTCATATATATATTTTTGTTTAGTCTAGAAGTCCCAATTTTAATTGAAAACTTCTGCTGTTCACTCTGAGGAACAGCAGCTCACTTGGAACACGTCTTATCGTCTCATTAAACATGTCTGACAGAGAGAAGATTCAGATGTGTTGACCCAGCTGGCTGAGATAGAGGAGTAAAAAGAAAGCAAAGCAACACCAATGGCTTCATGTCTTGCAGCTCCTCTGGGTGGAGGATAAGCCAGAGAGGGGAGGTCTGGGTTCACAAGGATCCTGAGCATGGCAGACGACCGGGAAATGAGAAGGGACCTCAGAAAACAAGTTTCTAAAGGAAATTACCAGCTCCAGCGTTCAACCTGATATCAATGTCAAGAACAACAGAATAGGATCTTTATGGAGCTGATGCAATCTGAGATCAGGACTGAAAAAGCACAAGTGGGATCTGGATATCAGCAGGAAAGCCGTCAGAGATGATGGAAGACCTGCTACTGCTGAGCACAGCTCTGTGCATCGCAGAAGAGGGGAGGGTGCCATTTTTAAAAAGACCGGAGTCAAGGAACTGTTGCAAAATGAAGGGATGAAAGAAAGAAAGCAACTTCATGTCAACCAAAACACACAAACTGGCAGATGTACAACCATGTGAAGGAGTTCTGGCCTACCTTTCTCTGGTACATGGAGGATTTCTGACATCTATTCATCTATGAAAGTTCCACCTCGGCCTTCCAATCGAAGAAAGAGGGTTCCTCCAGGCAGCTTCAACGCATAAGTCATATGCAGCTACTCATTTATTTCCCTCAGCAGCTCCTAAACTCTAAAATTTCCATCTTTCTGTGAGGTCTGTCACAACTCTAAGTGATGTTAAGACTCTTTAAAAAAAAACTAATCTTTTTAAGAACACCACCAACAGGCTTGTATTGTAAATTGTATTGTTGTTTTATGGCGCTTTGGCAAACTCGTGATATGTGAAAATGCTTTATAATTAAAGGTTGATTTGAGTTACATTAAAGATACACGTTAGTGGTTACCAATAAGCTCCAGCCGTGCCAGTCTGTCTTCAGCTCCCTGAGCCATAGCTTAAGCTCATGAATCTTGAAAATTGCGGGTCTCTTTTGTAATGTGTTTTTATCTCTTCTTTGTGTTGTTTTCTCTATCCCTTTCTCCTGTCTTCTTGTTTTTTTTTCTGTCCCCTCCGGTCGTGTCCAGCAATACACTGAAATCTTGTTGAGCTATGATGAAACTAAAATAAATAATTTAGATTATCAAGAGAAACTTGGTATATACATATATACATAGAGTTCCTCTTGGAAAAGCAAAGTTGTTCAGCATGTCACAACAGACAGATCTGCATTATCTGCCTGTCTTAAAAGGTAAATAAAAAAAATAAATAAAAAAAGCTTATGATTCTTTTCTTCACGCAACCGTTTGGAAATAGTCCTCATGACCCTTCCCAGAGGAAGTAACTCTTCTAACGTAATCACTGATCCCTTTTCTTCTTTGCATCGTGTTAGCAAACACCTGCATGCTCCAGATTGGAAAACTACTGAAACTACTGAGACTTCTGCTTTTTTTTTCTGTTTTATGAACTAAGCAGAAAAAGTAGAGAAAAATGTGTGTTTGCTGGATTTTTTCTTGTAAGAATAAAAAAGATTTTCTTGTAATTTCTTATGCATCTGCCAAGTTTCTTCATTTTCATCAAATGATACAACATATGTGAAGACAATGCATTTATAGGATGAGCATCAGTGTTTAGTATGTCGGTTGCTCTTATGATAAACTAGCAAATTCTTCTTTGCCAATGTCAGTCTATTTTGCTCCTGAGCTTCTGCTACTTCAGGTGAAAACATTCTGTTTGAGCTGTGAGGTGGGATCATGCAGCAAAGGCGTGTGATGATAAGCAAAACCCTGGAGTTGAAAGGACATCTGCTTTCGTTCACTCCAACCAGGTGAGGCAGCTAAAAGAAATAATGTGCAAATACACAAGAGAAAAATGTGTTTAAAAAAAGGTAAGTAATAAACAGACAATTTAAATCAGCTTTTCTTTTCTTTGTTTCCTGCAAAAGTTGCAAAAAAACATCCTCATATGTGTTGAAAGCAAGAATGTAGAAATAACAGTATATGCAATAAAATATTATATGCTGAAGAAATATGTCATAAATAATCGAATAAAGAAAAAAAAGTAGGCTGCTGCAGAGAAATTATTTTACCAGGAGCGCCTGTATTTTATCAACATCTGCTTTTCAAACTACAGCAGACTAAGCTTTCCCCCATGAACCTTTAGATTTGTGGCAGATATGTTTCTACATTGTTCTACATCCTGCTTTTCCAATGTTTTCTCCCTGACAAAGAGAAAATGTTATATTGCACCATAAACCTGCAGCTTCTACATTATTTTCTTCAGAGTGGGATTTCTATGACCCTGCTGATAAGAGGCCTTTATCCTCCATGTCAACATCAACTTTTCTCTTTATTTAAAAAAAAAAAAACTTTAAGAATTCAACCTAATATTTATCATTTACAGCAGTCTTGCTGGAACTAGTTAGCCAAACAGTATCCAGCAGAAAGTCATGCAGGATAAAATTATGGACTTTTTTTTAGTATTCTCCAAAAGCATGCCTCTGGTTTTCCACAAATGCTTTCCAGAAGATAGCTCATAGACTTTTTCAATAAATGAAAGCACAGAAATGACCTATTACAGAATAAAAATGTGGAAAGATTTTTTAAAAGATCTTTTAGATATGCAGCGTAGACTTTAAGCCTGGATTTTTCTTTAAGAAATCAATTATCTTTTAAAATCAAATGGAAAAATAAATACATGTACACCACCAGTCAGAAGTTTGGACACACTTTCCCATTGGATTTATTGGGAAATTGTTAGGATGCGCTAAAAGAAGGATGGACTCAAATGCAGGTACACCGGCTTTAATGCCCAAAAGAAACCAAAGAGTCAAAAGGGTGGAGGAACAAAACTAAAGGTGACCGACAAAAGAGCGGGTGCTGGAAGGGTCCACAGCGAAGGAACACAGAAGGCTAACCCAGGAGACATGCCGGGGCGCCAAGAGGTGAGGCTGGAGCCAGGGAGTCCCGGTAAGTGCGGCGAGGAACTGGCACTGAGTGGACAGTGGAGACTGGTTAAGAAGGCGTGGAGATGAGCTGAGTGGAAGCAGGAGTGATAATCACACAGGTGAGAGTGATTACTGGAACTGCAGGCTCTGACTCTCAGCTCTACCCTCCTACAGCAAGCCCGACGTGCCTAAAAAGGGTGGAAAGAAACCAAAACAAAAACACACAAGCACCATAACACTGCCCAACCAGCCACCACGCAACAGAAAGTGTGTCCAAATTTGACTGACAGTATACATTTACACACATCTTGATATTCCAAACTATCCTTGGGGAAGATACTGACCAACTTAATTGCAAAGCAAGTTTTAAAAATGTTAAGAACTTAAAAAAACACTTTGCCATTTGTCATTTTATATAGAAAGTTTGCAAGTAATGGCACAAAGCATTGAGTTTTAGGGTTAGTGTATACTTTAAATATCATGTATTTTGTTTTTGTCTGTTCATAGCTATCAACAAATTAACGCCAGTGAATATGCTACAACATATATAAATGACCATACAAGGTGGAGATTATGCATCACTTTGACACATTTCACAGCAATTTATACAATAGTTGTGTCAAACTATCAAATGTCGTCATCATCTTGCTTCCATAAATATATTCTCCAAATGCCATAGCAATCCAGGAACACCACCATCTTAAGATACATGTGGTTTAAATAAAATAATGTCATGAACAAAATAAATAATGACTTATTTTAATGTCCTCTGCCTGAATACCAATTGCTTCCTTTTCTCCACTTGCAGTAGCTGATTAGAGGTTAGACTACACATTCATGTCCAGCACTGCTGGCGGACAGTTTGAGCTTTGTTTGGCTTGGATCGGAGTTTCATCATCCATCTCAATAAGCTATTAAAACAATCCCTGTTTAGTTCACTGGTGTCCACATGTTCTTTGCTCTACATTCAACACATTCCCTCATTCACAGTCTGTGAATGCAAAGAATTTCTCACTAAAAGGTGTTAAAGAACTAATAACTGGGGTCCTATAATTCCAAACTTTTTCACAGCTTCTCAGATGTTTATATTTTTTCTTATTGTACCTTTAAAATTTCTGCTTTATTGAGCCTATACCTGGCTGAAGCACCCACTTTCATAGCCACGACGCCTCACAAAGAGTCAACAGTGAAACTTTTAAACACATTAAGACAAACATGGGATTTGTACTTGCATTTCTGTTTTTATGCACTCTCTTATAGTTTTTTACATCACAGACAACCTGGCAATGAGTCAAAAGATCACCTGAAAACATTTCCAACTGGGCAGCACCATGTCTGCTTTTTTCTTTTTTATTCCAATTTTGTAAAGGTTCACAGGGTGGACACGTGTTGCACTACATCACCTAAAATACTTCATTTAAAAAGTATTTGGCAACAATTTCTATGTCCAAGTTCTGTAACGCTGCCAAGCTGACCTTCAAGGCCAATGACCAGCAGAAGAATCCATTCTATGGAAGAAATTTGCTAAAATAACAAGACATGAGAATATTGACTCCTCTTTAATGATTTACACAATAATGTTCCTTCATTTGAGTTTCTGTTTGCTTACATATTGAGACAGTTAATGTTCTGACCGGAGAACAGTAGGATTCACTTAATGACTGTGGAGCTTAGTATAAGAACAGAACAAATTTATTCCAGTTTTGCTGGTTTTGGCCGATACAGTCATGCATGTGATACTTAAAAATTTCTGTCTTGACCCTTCAGATTCAGCTCCAATCAAATAATAACACAATTTTTGAAGATATAACTGATTTTGACAAGCGTTCACATCTTTCTTTCCAGTATCTGTGTCTGGTTTTACATGTTTCCCTGTAAGTTTTCTGTGGAAATCTACATAAACATTTCTTGCTATCTCATAATATGCATTGTGGTTTCTGTTACTCTTAAACTTTGTTTCAGTCTTAAACTCTTTCATAAAACTTGAATAAACATGCCACTTTAACGCGTTTAAACCAGCTGAGTTATTTATGAGCAAGTGGCGAATGGAGAGAATAATTATTTTAGGCCCAAAGCTGCTTCAAAAGTGCAGCTTAACTGGAAGGAAGCTGGAGACTTTTACAGGGTTTTAGAGGTCTGGAAAGTACTTACAATTCCAAAGTCTTGCTTCATTCACTGCTTCCTTACAGGCACCACAAAGCGGTTTCCTTTTGAGTCTTTTAAAAGTTTCACGGTTGGTTTCAGTCCCATTTGAGGCTGCACTTAAATCCCATCACCGCAAGTGGTCATCATCTGAAGCGCTTTGAATAGTTACATCTTTATCCTGCATTTGCCACATGAATCCTGCTTCATATCAATCACCAGACCAGTGATTCATGAAGCGCACATGTTTATGTTTTGCTGTTTCTCATATGTCATGTCAATACGAAGCAACAGGCACCAGCGACGGACTGTGGATTTTACTGCAGCACAATTTATGGTTAATCAGGTCGCTTGAATAGCAACAGTTATGCCTTATTAAATCTATAATGGTTGGAAAAGGCAGTAGACAGGTTTATTCTTAAACTCGTAGAGCTCCTTTTGCTTTAATTTCATGATTAGGCAATACAACTGAAGTAACCTCACAAACCAGATGTGATACAAATAAAATATCTCAAAGGCTTTGAGTCCATCAACTAATTTTTAGATCATCTTTGTTCTTCAGTCACATGCTTCCCAAGTGAAATTTTTAATGCTTTATTAGTAGTTTGATAAGACTAGGTGCTGGAACTACAACCTAAGTACAATATGGTTGGTTCAACAGGAGAGGGAAAGAAAAGCTGAAAAAAACCCTCTCATAATCTTTATGCCTCCGCACTCCCGGAAAACCAATCAGCCTGGAATGGTGGAGAACATCAGGTTGCACTCAAGGTGCTATTAATCATTTGGTGCTTGCGTCTGTTGGTCTGTGTTTCCATAAAAGCTCGGAAATCAGGGTAAAACTGCTTCATATTATGCCACCTGGATAGAATTTCAACTGAGTATGAGGCAAAAGTTTGATTATATAAAAATAGGCTCCCTTTCAACTGGGTAAATTCTGTGATTATTTCATCTAGAGAGAACTATCTGTCGTTTTAGCTGCTTTTTAAACAATATTCATTACTTGGTGGTTTTGTGAAACTGTAATACTAATGAGTTTATGAAAACCTGAAACCTGACTCTGTGTTGTTTTGTTTTGTTTTTTTTGTTGGCAGGTCTCCAACAATGTGGTTTGCTGTTTACAACTGCTGTTGGTCTCTTCAGCCCATTAAAGGCCAGTAAATCTAGAAATGTATGCACTGTGGGAATAAAAAAAAGAACCCATATGCTGTAAATAAGGATAATTGCTTTTTATTGAAAATGTGTGTTTACCTTGTCATCAAGGTTCAGATTTGTAGCTTTGTGTCTGACAACACACAGATCAGTAAGACTCCCCTTCAGGAAACCATTCATTCGACTGGACAAAGGTGGTCCCATTTACAAAATCTGTGCTGCAGATATAGGTAATAGTCATGTATGATCTGATTCAGTTCAGGCAACTCAACAAGCCCCCTGTGTGAGCTCAATCCGGGTGTTGCATTGACCAGATACTGAGATGTGTTTGAAGCGGATGTAGACGTAAATGGATTCTGACAATACTTAACTTGGAAAGAGATCCATTGTGGAGCATTTTTGCCTCAACATTGTCCAGGAAAGTCTGAATGTGCACGTATGTTTTATTTTCATGCTCGTTTCATCATAAACAGTTTCAGCTGGAGATGGGAAATCTTTTGAGCCTTATTTTTTTCCTATTCTGCCTGAGGTGGTGGAGGTTGGAGCTGATGGTCTTGCTATAACAGTGCCTGCTGCTGAGGGGAAGAGTGGCTTATTCCCATTAATTACTTGGAAGGAGTGGGGTGCAGGCCCTTGCTAGATATACTATAGATTAACTGTACCAAAGTGGAAGCATGTGCTACCACTGAAGAATTTACATCAAGGTTTCCCAACTCTCTGTATTTGTTTGTTAAAGAATTTTCATATGCTAATAAGACTTCAATAGAAAGTAGGTGGATTTATTGTTCTTCCACTTGTGCATGTGACGCAAAAGCAACAGTAGCGTTAAACAGTAAAGTTAGCCGTCAGAATTCATATAATTGCACATGATCGTTTACTTGAGCTCCTGCTTTGTGTTGTTGCTAATGCGGATGGGCTTTAGTGTTTTTTCTGCTGCGACTTCTTACTCCAGATCAACATCAAAGAAATAAAGCTCACTTTAAGAGTCAGGACCCAAACAATAAAACATGTCCTGAGATCTGCTCTACAGATGTCCTCTTACATAATAGTGGATGTAGGATTTTTAAAAACTGTGTTCATTGCTGTATCACCCAGAAAAGATTGCTAACAGGACATGAGAGGTCACATGAAATGCAACTATCTTTAACCCCTTTTTTTAAATAATCTTTTAATTACAATACTGATAAACTAACCAAAAAATTTGATTAAAACGTTTTTGTACCAGCAATGAAAACTACTAAACAATTAATAAAACACGAAATTTAGCATATTTGGTGGTTATATTAGATAAACTAATGTACCACACTCAACAAAACATTCCTAAACTTTATATATATTATTTTTTTCATAAGGGATACTTTCTTTCAAGTTGGCAGGGACCCTAAAAATCTTGTGGCTGTCCCTAATCAATTTCCACTTGAGCCAAATCAAATAAAGTTCCTTGTGGTGGTATTTTTGAACCACATTTCTGGCAGCCTGACCAAACCAGTGCAGCTACAGACTAGCAAACAATCAAGCCCTGAATCTTCAGACATGATTGCTTTTGGAGTACGGGTAATGTATTTTTGTCTGATCTCTGTATTTTCCTAATTGTCCTCATCACAGAGGATGAAAACAGGTTGTTTCTAAAGCCTAAAGAGGCTTTCCAATTCATACAAAAGTCAGAGATGTTCAAAATAACTTGGAATGCTGCTTGTCTGAGAAAAGCCACATCACCGTGGCAACCGCCTCCGATAACACAAACAGGCCTTGGCTCCCTTGGCCTGGCAAGTAAAAGGCGAGAGCGGACAAAATGTTTTCCCAAGTGATGGTCTCTGCAGAGTCCCTGTGGTGGGTTCTCACAATGTGGGAACACTGAAGTAGTCTGTGAAATAACATCAGAGCAACAGCTGGGGTCTGTGCAGACCAGAGATCCTGTCAGTGTCTGCTGTTTTCACACTGGTTTTTGTTTCATCTACTGTATGGCAAATTTGCATTCAGGCCTTAATGGACAGCAGATGTTCTGTGTAATACAGTTTATATGCAAAGCAAGAAATAACTTTTAAAGCTTCTGGCAGCTCAGATGAATAAGAATATTTTTTTTCCATAGAGAACACAAACAGCAGTTTAAACTTTTGCTTTAAGGAGATGGCATGTCAGGAAAGACGTGTCAAGTCTGAGAACTTTTATTTTGTTCTTCTTTGCTACAGATGTCTACCTGTCATCTCCACTCATTGACATTCCAGTCATCTCTCATCCTCCTCCACAAGCAGCTACAAGCTGCTCGCTGTGTTTTAGCTTAATGCCCCTCCTCGCTTATTTTCCATCCCAGCATAGCAGCTGCACACTGGGTCCATTGTACATACAGAGGCTCTGCCCATTCACCGAATACACAACAATGCGGGAAGCTGCGGTGACGTTAGTGGGTTCAGACTAAATGCAGACTGACACAAACAAAGGTCATCTATGGGAAAATATCTAAAAGCGCTTTTTTAAAAAAAAAAAAAAAAAAAAAAAAACATAAACCAGAAAAATATCAATATAATAAAAGTTAGCTTAGTGTGATGATGATTTTCTATGTGTTTGTATGGGCATGGTGGCTTTAGGTCTCACATTACGTTGGTGCTTTTGCATCTGAGCTCGGTTGAAGATAAGAATTGCTAAGATTTAGTTACACATATGTAAGCAATCACTAATACATTTCTTTCTCATTTAGTTGGACAACTTATAGATTTTAATGAAGCTTTGGGTGATGTTATCATTTTATTGTAGTTGTGATGGCCCCGCCTAAATTGTCTATCTTTCAGGTCCCTTCATCAGTGGCATGAGCCACATCTGAAGATGTGTGAGCCACCACCCTTCTTAAGAAACTCTCTGGCCTCAGCTCAGGTGTCTCTCAGGCTGGGACTGATAGTTCACCATGAGCTATTGTAGACTGTGACTCTGGCCTTTTGATTTAGTTCTCCTTATTTTAATTTTTAAAATAAACATTTATATTGTATCCAACAACTTTCTGCCTTTCTTTATTGGTTGTCATGTCTTACATTTGGGTATTGACAAATGGGGGCTCGTCCGGGATTCAAACCCAGGACCTCTGCACTCATGGACGGAGGGCGGCACTGTCCACACACTTAGCTATTTAACTCATTCTGCAGAAGCACAATCTTTACAATTCATACTTGTTAAGATTAAAAAGCTGTTTGTTTTTATACCCTGCTGTTATAATACAATAACACTCACGCAAAGCGGAAATTTCTGACTCCCATTGATAACTTTGGTTTTCTCAATAAATATAGCTGCCATGACAGAAATAAAGTAACTAAAATAGTATATTACTAAGGCTAAACAGGCAAATATGAAGGCCATCAATCAACTTCCTTTTTGGCAAACATGTCATGTAAGGATCAATCATTGAGTCCCATCAGAACATTTCTCCTGCATCTTACCCTTTACTCTCAACTTTCCAACTGGCTTCACACACTGGAAGCAAAAAAAGAGATAAAAGTTAAATTACTTGCCAGTGTTCCTAAAAAATGACAGAAAAATGACAAGAGAAGCCATAAAGCATCCCATAAAAATACCCATATATCTTGTTCTTTCCATTTTTCATGTGATTCATGAGTGAATGGCCCTCATGTAGGCCTGCTTCATTTGCATGCATGCATAATTAAATATTCATACTAGAAAGCAGCGATAATCTGCAGAAAAACAGGAAAGGATGACAAAAGAGGGAAAAAACTGAGGACAGACAAGATGATGAGCAGTGAAAAAGTCCATCTGATTGGGGAAACATGGACTTCCTGCCTGTCTGATGGTGGAGCTGAGCATTACGTAACCCCTCTTTGGTCAGTGAAAACCTATTTTCACTTGGATTTTATTTGCTTTAGATATAGCAGAGAGGAAAGAGTAATCCAGAGAAAAGATAAAAGAACTTGAAAGGCATCCGTGCAGCATAAGCACAAAGTCTTCCTCTGTTTTTCTCATCTTCTTCACACTTTGTGCTGCTTCATTTAAAACAGCTCCCCTTTGACAGATCAGATAAGTGACAACAAAAAGCCAGGCTGTTGCTCTTGGATTAACCACCAAAAAGACCAAACGTATGTACTTTGTTAATCAATCTCTGTTTTTGTTTTGGCAGCAAAAAGTGGCGAGCCAAACTCCAAGCTTATCCCCATTGTCTTTCTCACAAGCTGCCAACTGCCCTGACCTGTAAGTGTGAGATAGCATGATACCAGATGAAGGCAGTTGGTTTCTTTGGGTTACAGATCTAAGTGAAAAGTAGAGCGTCCTTAACTGAAAGCATGATAAAAATCCCTTCATCGTGGGTTGGGTGGGCCCAGAGGGACTTGTGAGCGGGAGGGAATTGGAAGCGGAGGGAAGATTTTGGCTTTAGGCCAAGAGAGTGGGATCTTGCCATGGTTTCATGTCTCTTTGCTGCTGTTCTCATCTATTTGAAACAGAAACCTGTGCCTGGTGATTGTTCATTAAGTGGGGGCAGTAATGGAGAAGAAACTATTCTTGGGTTGGGCCTTTAGGATAGCAAGGAGGTTCTGGGATTCAGCTTCTCCACTTTTTGATTTTCATACACTTTTTCATCTGGTAAAGATAAATTTGCAGTGATTATGGTGATTTTCTTTAACAAGAAATAAATCCTCCTAAGCCACCTCTACCACTCTGTTTTGATAGGTTGTTCTAACACCAGTGTTCCCACCAGTTCACTGTCGTAATGTTGTTATTAACGTACATCGCAACATTTTGATAAAAAAAAAAATAATTCTGATTGTTTTTGTTCAAGACAAACAGAAAAATGCAGAGGCCTTTTATGTAATGTGGAAGTAAAAGGGTTAAATGAAAGTATATAATAATGTTTATGGTCTAAATTGCAGCTGCAGGGAGGACAAAGAGTTCTAAACCTGGTGGTTTTTAACATCACAACATGCTCTTAATGTAGATGATATATTATACAAGTTAAAAAGTGGCATGATGATAGCTTACAGTTGTATTAGGAGTTTTTGAGGAAAGGGGGTGGATACAGATGACAGTGGACATTTGACAAGGAGCACAGTGCTCATTAAACTCTTAATGCCTTCTACTACCACACAGGAGCTAACGCAGGGATGTCCCAGTTTGGTCAACGATCCTGCAAACATGTAACCCTTGTCCAACACAGCTGAATCAAATGATAGGTTTGTTAGCAGACCTCTGGACAACATGCAGAGGAGGAAATACAGCTATTATTTTTAGTTTACATTGGAGAAGCATTGCATCTAAAAGTTGCAGGATGGTAGATCTCGAGGACCAGACTTGGGCACCCCTGATCTAATGTAACTACACTAATGGTTGTACAAAGATTAGTTCTTTGTGGAAACCAGGGTTGTGATGGCACAGATTTGACTTTGGGTGTCCACCTCCTGTCAGATGTTTTGCTTAATCAAACTCTTAAGCAAACTGACGGTTGTTAGTAAAATCTTAACCACAGCTATAACATCACATATATTTTTCATCATTTGCAATTTCCTATGATCCCACAAATCTATAAAGCAATTTGAAACAAGCAATCTAATCACCAAAGGGCGCCACAAGTATTTATTCAGCCTTTCTAGATGACATGGAAACAAAACTGTGACAACAGAGCAATCTGACTGTGACTCAAGTCAAGCCAACATGGATGAGAGCCAGCGTCAGACTCTACGCAGCTGTCGGTCAGACCAGGTCAGACTTCAGAAGAAAAGAAAGTCTTGTAGCATAGATGCACTGTTTGAAATATCAGGGTGTCACCATGTAGAAGTATCTAACATTCTGAGTAACAGCTTCATTGCTATATCAATTTTTATTACCATATAACAAGTTATTTCAAAAGAGACAATATCTGTCTCCTCTCCTTCTAATGCAATGGACCAAATATGGGGGGGGGGGGGGGGGGGGCTTGAACCCCCCCCCCCCCCCCCATGCAAAAAGAAGGGTCCCCCCCTAACCAATCCCCCCCCCCCCCCCAAACCACCACCCCCCCCCCCCCCCCCCCCCCCCCCCCCCCCCCCCCCCCCCC
>JBAMHX010000022.1:17294886-17308379 GCA_037177515.1 Pseudomugil tenellus
AGATGGTTTACTAAAGGTCAGAATGACATCAGTTTAGTAGCCTTATGGTCGGACCTTTCAGCTAGACATTAATTAAGTGCAAGATAATTAACCTAATACATGAAATTCCTCTACACTGCAATGCAAAATATTACAGTGAGCATGATAAACTCCCAGTGCAAATCCTCCAGATGCAGCAAATCTTTACAGCTAAGCCACTGAACTCAGTTAAATGTCAGTTAAATGTTCTTATCTGGGATGTATAAAGCATTGACTAAATAGATCAACTAAACAGCTTTTTAGTCTCTGTACAAGCTTGTTAATTATTTTTCAGTCTGATGTGTTGAAGCTGGTAAACATCTAAAATCTGCAGTACGTGGCTCTCAAGGACAAGAACTGATTTAAAATCCCTGATACAACTCTTTTGAGGAGGCACCATGCTTTTAAGCAGCCAGGCTGAAGCAGTTTTCTTCGTATTATTGTCAGGTACTACCTAATAAACCCAGTGACAATGGTAGAGCAGAAGCTTTAGGGGTGGTGCCTGGTACGAAACTGATTGCTTTTAGCTTAATGTTGCTGCAGAGTCAGTGAACAACTCTGACAAATCAGCTGATACGGTTCTGGATGTGGATGGAACAAGATGATTTAACCGAAGCTGTTTTCAAGCATCTGGTAAGTATTAAAGGAATATTCACCCTGTCAGCTCCTGATGACTCCTGATGATGGGAGACAGCTCTTTCGTTCCAGCTAAATGCACCAACATCTGATCTGCTGTTGTAAATTTATTAAAGATGGAGGGTTGAATAATCTGAATCTCAGTTTCTGTGCATCTTTGCAACAAAACCATGTGTGATAGGGAACTACTTCTGGTCATGGGAAGTGGCAGCTTTATGCTCGACAGACTCGCCTGCCTGAAGAAGTGACAAAGAGATCACTGGAGATTTGTCCCACTTCCAGTAAAGTCACCTCTCTACTCCTTTCCTGTGTGCAGCTTTAGTCACTTTGCTGAAGTTTTCAGACATCTGGTAGAGGTGTTGAGTCTGTGAAAATGTGCAGGATCTATTTAGAGAATAAGAATGTGGAAAAATTGTTTTATGATGTGAAACTAGCTCTGACTCCCTGAAATAAGAAGAAATAGTTCAGAGAAAAGGAAAGAAAACAGAGAGAGAAACAATTCCACAACAGCTGTACCCAAGTCCAGTTCTCTAGAGCTACCATTCTGCAACTTTTAGATGCAATCTTTTCATCCCATCTGAATTAAATGGACAAATTTCTTCATGCACGTGTCAACAAACCATTTCTTTGATTCAAGTGTGTTGGAGAAAGGATGCATGTAAAAGCTGCATGATTGTAGAGCTCGAGGACTGGATTTGTCCATCCCTTCATCCGAGTAACCAACTCAGAAAGCTAAGCTGACGTCCGTATACACAAGTTACCAATAACAGTTTCCATAATATTATGAAAACCCTTCAACTTACTTGTGTACTTTACTGCATTCACATCATGAGGGAGGGCACCATTGCTGGGAGGGAGTTGCACAGAACCTGCACATCATCACATAACAAACTTAGATTTATGACCTTTAGATATTACTTGTAATTGGAAATTATCACAAAAAAACATAAACATCATAGCAAAGTTTGATTTTATAGTGTTGCTTACTGACTTTTAAACATTCACCTCTGAGCAGACTTTGACATGAGAGGGTAGGAATATAGGCTCTGCAGGTTGAACGCAGAAAAAGGACGTTTTTTTCTCAGATAGTTACAGAATCCAACATTCGATGACATGAGTTGGCCTGTTCAGTTGAAATATTACAATCTCACTTCCTCTGAGGCTGCAATTTGTACTCACAGATCCTAAATTTTAACTTCAGGTAAGTGTTTCTAAATGCAAACTTTAAATTCAACTTCTGACATTGTAAATGAACATTTTTACAAGTATGACTAAATTTTTCATAAGTTGCACGATGATAGCAGCTTCATTACCAATGAAGTAACTTACAAAACCCACTGCATATGACTGGAAAACTATAAAACACTCTATGATTTGTGATATTTTGACAACAAATGCAACCTGATTCAGACGGGCACGTAGTATATAAGCATCACATCAATGCTAAAAAAGCTGGAACACTGTACAAAATGTAAATTCAACTCATATTTCAGTCTCAGAGCAGAAACATTTCAGCTGCCAAAACTTACACAACCATTCTGTGGAAAATATTGGCTTATTGTGAATTTGATGGCAGCCCATGACAAAACCTCTCAGATGCAAAGGCTTTATTTTAATTTTAGCAAATAAAAATGAGATAAAATAAATAGAAAGCAAAAACAAGACACACCACCAGTAAAGTTACTATCGGAGAAACAGTCATGTGTATGTTTTATTATGTCCAAAAACGAGTAAAAGGCATGCGTTGCTCGTTACCTCCCACAGCCTTACACCATCGTACATGTGATGTACGTATGTGACTTTATCCAGAAATATACAATATCCAGTAATAATAATAACATTAAGTTTTTGAAGTAAGTAAGACACAGTTTGGTTACTGGGACAGTTCTTCCACATTTCTTCATCATTTTTTTTTAGTAAGGATTTGTCTGAACTTCTGAATTGTAATTTTTTTTTTTTTTTTAATTTTATGATTGGCAGACGTTCATCTGTCAGACAAACCCAGAAGCACCACTATCTTCTCTGATTTAAAGCAAACAATTCCAATTAGAAGAACAAACATTTCAGCTATTCCTTTGCTTGGATGGGCGGGTCATTCAGAAGTATAATACAGTAATTAATAAAAAAAAAGACCTTTGTAATTTATGGCTTTTTCGCAGTGAAACGTTTCTCATTCATAACATTTTTTTAGATCTGGAACTGAAATGAGCTTCACATTAATTCCTGTTCCTGTGGGTGATACATCCCCGAGGTGCTGACAACTCTCTCCTCCTCGAGTTTTGCATGTCTCGTTTTGTCTCAAACAGCTGGTCTAACTTAGCAGACATGGGCCACATTTATCCAAAGGTGTGTGTGTGTGTGTGAATGCTGTGACCAATGCAAAATAAACAGCTCAGTCACTCCTCATACACTGATGTGTTTTGTATCCAGGCAACCACTCTGTACAGTTTTTAAGGGTGCGGTCCTGCAGAGCAGTATGTAGAACTTTCCCTACTGCAATGAGTTGACTAAATGTGGGCAGAAGCTTTTATTTTCTCAAGAAACACCACGCAGGCTGCAGATAAAGCGTGTGAATGCATCAGAAATGAGGTGAAACTTGTCATGTAGTGAATGTTTTTTATGGAGTAAGACTGAAACCACGAAGCAAAGCCACTCTTGAAGCTGTCAATCATCATGGTTTAATCACAAACGCCTTTTGTACTCATTTCAAACAGGCAGTTGTTCATTCGGGCTTACAGATACCGAAACGTCACCTTCAGTTTCATGGAGAGAAAGCTGCTACACCTTGTTATCTCTGCTTTAACCCTCCAAATAAATAAGATGGAAATAACTGTAGATGATCCTCTTAAAAAAAGATCAACAGCAGCATTATGGAGTACATGAGACAAATGCGTCATGCTTTGTTTTATAGTGTCTTTATTTTTCTTTTTTACTAAGAAGAATGGCACATTAGCCTCCTGCTTTTATTGTAAGTGAAAACAGACACTTAACCGTTCAGCTCTCGCCCTGCCTTGCATGGGAACAAATCAGACAAACTCACACCACATGTCCTGTTTGTTTATTGTAATTCATAAACAGAAGAAAAAAAAAAATCGAAAACCAGTCAAACAATTATTGTAACACATATGAAGAGTTCATGAAACATTTACTTAAGAACCAAATAGATGAAACATGGCCGGTTCAACTCTACAAATACCGAGCCGTGTGGTGTGTATTAAGACCTATGAAGTACAAGAAACAGTAACAGTCATATAATAATACTAAAATGCGCATTCTTACAGAATGACTTGTCTTTAGTTCTAACAGCTAAACTACTTCATTTACTAATAGCAAAAAATAGAATACTTCAAATAGCGAGTCATCTCTTGGAAAACAACAGCAGGGTTACTTGTCTGAAAATAATATTCTGGATCATAGATTTATACAGCCGACTTTGTCACGTCAATCCTTCATAATTTGCCACATAAAGGCTAGTAGTACTGATGAAATTTAAAGGACTTGAGTCAAAAACAAAGAAATACGTTTTCCCACCGCGCAACCTTCACCCCCCCCCCCCCCTAAAAAAAACCTTGTTCTTTCTGTTTTTACTAGTTTTCTATGTAACAGACTGATAAGGGAATGTGTAATCTATTAGTACTTTTACATTCTTATCCTGATTCTTATTATCAATTCTTTTGAATTTCCCTGAAAAGGGAAAATAAAGTATTTTTCATTTCATTAAGCTAAATTATTTGCATGATTCTTAGAAATAAAATTAAAGTCCCATGATGCATTGCAGTCATGCAGAAGCCACCTTTCTTCTCCTGTTATCTGGCAAACTATAAAACGCGGCATTTGTAGAACAGATTTATTGGCAACGTGCTCCTGAGCCCCACCTGTATGAGAAGCAGTCTGAAGTGGAATTCTTCAGGCTGTCAGTCAACAAACTGCACCTCTTTCTACCCACAATGCACCTCTCCACACCTGAGAATCATAAGTCTGATTTTTCTTTTCCTCTCCACTAAAATCAACTAAAACCCTTTCTATCCATACATATATGGATGAAATTTAACACATTTATATATGTATATTTTTGTTAATGCATCCACAAACATGATTCTTTATGTGTACACACGGCAGAAGTAATGAGCGACACTACTGTGGGAATGCTGGACTTGTTGGTGCTCCTCTATACACGCAACATGTGTCCATGCAGCAGCTGTGATCAGTAATTCATTCCTTGTGCTGCTAAATCAGATTCAGGGCAGAGTGAAGGGAGAAGACGCTGGTTGTCTTAGGTATGAATGCACAGGTGGGGAAGGAAAGAAAAACAAAAAGTCAAGGCTACAAATATTATTTGATGGTCAGTGTTGTGTAAAGAAGGGGTGAGGCTGAGAGGGACAACGGTTCAAGGCTGGGTGACTGCACTGGGCTCCTTGTCATAGATGTAGCTGCCCACACCACCGGTGTTGACACCTGGAAAAACCACAGGGACAGCAGTGGGTATCAGAAGGTAAAACAGGGGATCAGAAAAGGTATGACATGAGCAGGAAAAGTTGCTAAATATTTCCTGTAAGGCTGGCCTCATGGCTGATCAAGTCACTGCATTCAAAGTTAGGAAGAAATGACTCTTGAAACACTTGTGTGACATTCTCTTTCAAGTCTGGCGATAAGAGGTGGGCTGACAGCACCCCCTAGCGGTTACCTTTGGGCCCGAAGAGAACGGCGTAGCACGGTTTGTGGCAGTAAGGCTGGCCATCATGCTGCAAAGAGAAAGCATGCGTCATTACACCGAAGACAAGCAAAAACATTATATACAGACATCCAAATAAGGAAAGTAAATATACTTATTCAGTTCCCACTGGCTGTAAAAATACTATGGATCTCATGATACATAGTTTTGTTAATTAAGTAACCTCTAAGATCTGCAGATTATGTGACTGTGAAGGTCAAAACACAACACAGTGACCTTTAAAACGTAGAACTCAGGAATAAATTTGCTCTAAAGTAGATTAGACTCATAAGGATGAGGCGATGTGATCTCGCCACTAAGCACTGATCCTGACTTGCTTTCAGCCCACACACTGGACCGGCTATCTTTGATGTGAACGAGATGCACGGCCATCTCTACAGTCTAGAACTGCAGTCGGTCTCACTAATCATCACAGAGCTCTGCAACATCTGCTCCCAAGCTGATGAGCTGCTACACCAAGCTGACCAAAGCTAGAAATGAACTCTAGAATAGGAGTCTTTGAATCGTTGTAGAACATTTTCATCACCTTGACTTGCGTGGAAATGTTAGCAGACAAAGTAAAATCACAGAGCATCATCAACATGACAACTTTAGAGTAGATTATCAGGCTGAACATGCCATTTTTAATAACTTGGTTCTGTTGTTTCTACACTTCTGATCAGTATTTCTAACTTTATTTTCACCTTTCTAAATGCATCATCATCCTATATTCTACATATCTGGCTTTTAGTGTGTTGCTACCACTTTGAAGATGAACTGTGTGCTGAAACGACAGAAACACACAAAAAAATACTGTTTAATAATGAAGATGTGTGTTATTGCTATGTAACCTTTCTGTTGCTGTATCATGTTTGTTATAAAGTCAGTTGTTGCTGGCCAGAGTATTAACGTCTCGGCTCGAGTCAGCAAACATGTAGCGTCAGCTCCCCCCCAAGACTCTGCTTTTCTTTTAAAATGTCAGTCTACGTTAAAAAATGTAATATAAAATAATGGGTAAGGACATTTTTACCACCAGTTAATAAGGGTATGTGTTGCTCTCAAAATATTAAAGAATTTTTTGAGAATACATCCCTCATATATACAAATAAAATTATAATATGATGCATTTATGATGGTTGATTAGTGCTTTCTTTCCCCTTGCATCCTGTTAATTTGTTTCACTGCCATACTACTCATCCTCTAACCTACACAGATCCAGTGAATCTGAATGTCTGCATGTGGTCCCACCTCTGCATGGCTGCCAGGAGCCAGTGTCTTGCTGCACCTTTCACAGCGCAGACAGGGTCGATGCCAGTCTTTTCCCAGTGATGTAACCTTCTCAGCTGTAATGATAAAAAAGCACACATATATACGTGCATGTGAGACACTTAGGAACCACTTTGCATGCTCACACATTATACTCTGACATTTTTGCTCACACTTGTTTCATAGAGGTGTGGAAATACTTACCAAAATACACCTTCTTGTTGCATCTGGGACACAGGTTGGCCTCCCCAGAGAAAGTAGTGATGCTGCCAGCTGCAGAAAGGTTACACACATATTATAATAATGCTAAAAGACAGGCTATTGCAAAGGAAAGAGTCTGGTGAATGGGCCCCAGTGTTCCCAGCTAGCGCTAAAATCCAGAGGGCTAATAACGTGGAGTTATGAAAATAAAATGGCACCCAGTTCTTCACAGGTTTTATTTATTTCCAGGAAACAAGATTGTGGAAAAAGGCTGATCTAGTCCAGTTAAAAACAAACAGTTATTCCAATATTTGCTTCAGGTGTTATTACTTAGTGTGCTGTAAGAAAAGAAAAAACAATTTAACACAGGTCCAATGGTGCAGAAACTGAAAGGATTAAAATGAGTGTTACATAAAATACAAACTGCACTCCAATACATTTATCCATGTGTTCAATCGTTAAGGAAGTTTAGCTTTATTTGCACCCAGAATGGTAACAAAATCCAAATTCAGTCTGCCATAAACAACAGGATGGGAAACATCTCCATCTGACCATTTTGTTGCTGCTAACAGGGACTTTTGAGTGAAGGAGACACACCCTGTCTGAAACCACCAAGAAAATCCCCAGCAAGTCCCAGAAGATTTTGATAAACAGATTTCTCATTACTGAATCCGCAGCTTTCACTCGAGCAAAAATCTTTTTGTAAAAACCCAATTTTCCCAAACTGGTTAAATTATTTATGAATTTTGGATATACCTTTTGATGGTGCCTTGGGTGCGAAGACCCGCTTCTCTTCAGCTTTTTGGGCTGAATCTGCAGCAGATGCGTTGTTGTTTGCTGGAGTATCATAAACATATGAACCTGCACCACCAATGTTCACACCTACACATACACAAGAGAGGTTGTGTTTATACTATTATATTACAATTATTTGTGGAAAAATAACATAAAAATAAGTCATGCATCAGGCCAAAAAACTGACAAAGAACTTTATAAATACATATTTTATTTATTGATTCATTGTCTTTATAAAGACAATAAATTTAATATATATGATAAATATAAGAAATCTAAAAACATAAAACATAAATATTAAATATATATAAGTAAATTACACAAATTAAATAAATAAAGTAAATACTAAATAGAAATACATTTTAAAAAATAGTAAATTAAAATGTAATAAAGCAAAAAAGTAGCAATTTAATTAGGTGAAATTAGACAAGTGTATAAAAACTGTATATAACCTAAAAAAATGGCATATAAAAATATATTTTATTATAAACATTTACACTCAAGAGTATTATTAACTTTATATGTATCAAACAAAGCAGAACTGAATGACCATGGAGTAAAATCAACATGCAGTTCACCTTTTGGCCCAAAGAGGGCAGCATAGCATGGTTTATGGCAGTATGGCCTTCCATCATGCTGTGGGAGAGAAAGAAAAACACCATGACATGCAGATAAAGCAAACAGATTCATTATAAAAAGCCAAAACACCATCCTGACGCAGAACAGGATAAAAGTCATCATAAAGTGTAGGAAAAATCATAACCATAGATTTATGGCGTGGTATATTTAGATGTCTTCTGTGGATAGCATAGATGACTGTTGTGTTACTGTCTAATAATGATGTCATTGACAGGTTGCATTAACACGCAGTAATGAGTCTGGATGCATCCAATGAACAGCTCACCCCACACATCAGTGGGAGTGTTGTTTCTGCACATGCGTGGCTGCTTTTTTCCACTGAAACAGGAGGGGAAAAAAAAAATCCAGTCGACATTTAGATTCCCTGTTACTGATGCATGCTGGGAAGTGTGTGGCTGCAGCATGTGCACACGATCCTTGGGAGATCAGGGCTGTGATCCAGAGTGGTCATTGGTCCTGAGACAGGTGCCCATAAATGAGAAAAATCAAGCAAATGAAGAGGGCGAAGTGCCAGGAAAAACTGACATCAAACTAAGCGCAGTACCCACAATCCACTCTGCTGTTGCCACTTGAGCTACTTTTTCCCAGAAGGTGATGAAGGTACGGTATTGTATGAACAAAATTTGATCTGTAAAGAGCCTAAAAATGGATAATCCCATGCAGTTCAGCCCACTCTCTTCCCAGCAGTTAACTTCCCACATCATCTTCTCCTCCTCTTTATTTTCTCTCTTAAATTCTACATCTACAGCGACTCGCCGCTTTGCAGGACTGCATGTGCAGTGTGAGACACCAGCATGAAAACAGTTCAAATCTAAAGCCTTCGCTGTTTTTCTTTCTGCTTTTGTCTCATTTCGTTTAAGATACAGTCACCTGTTTTACATTTTCAGTATCAGTTGTCTTAACTGTGTATGGTGCTGTGTTTTACTTCAGAGATTTGCTTCTTTTCAGGCTTGTGAGATCTTAAAAAAAGAACTATGTCGACTCACGATAGGTCATGAAAACAGGCGGAATGGTTTTACCATCTGGTATCGGCTAGTCTGAAAGACTTTAGAGAGCTGAAAGTGAAATGTGTAGTACACCGCAAGACAAGAACACTGATTACACACATGAAGCTAACAGGTTAGCTTTTTATTAAATGTCTTTATGTGGCATCAAATAGTATGTCTAAAATTACTTTGACCTAATTTAATTTCAAGCTGGAGTCTGAAAACATATCATTACATAAATAAACAGTAACGTCTGTATATATGTCAGAAATTAAAAGCATTTTTGATGGTTTATTTTGATGTATGCTGTTTAACTTATTTCAGCAGTAGCTTTCCATTCAATGTGGATACGTGGACCTTTGCTGTGACTTATCTTTGCAGCTTACTTTCACAAGAACAAAAATCCTTAAAAGAAATCTAAACATTCATTTAATTTCACACAGTCTGAAACTCCCGTAGAGGTTTTTGTGGTGCAGTTTGGAAAATAATTCATAGAAATTAAAGCAATGATCTTTTAAGTACTGACAGGAGACTTGTCATCTTGCGTCTCCAATGCTGGCTCTCTGCCATCAGCCTCAGGGAGCTCCTGCCCTCCTTTAAGGTCTTTTGCCCCCAGGAAATCAGGCCACACCGGGCTTCATCCTGTCCAACTAGCTGCTTTTTAAAAAGGAAGCAGCCAGAGCCGACTTGAGGTTCACAACCTTCTGCATACCAGGCATGACAAGACAGCAAACAGCTTTGGAAACAATCCAGAAGTGAGGCCTCTTTAAAATATTTTGTATGAAATGTCTCTCAGCCACATTTGGTTTCCATGACGACGATGAAGCATAGATTTTTACCCCCCCTACTAGCCAGGCTAGTGGCATGGTGCTGCAGCCTAGGGTTTGGATGGAAAGAGGAGATGAGGGTAGCTGGCCGAGTGAGTCGGGCCTCAGGGATTGTGTGACTACATTACTGTAATCATGCAGAGATTAAACAGCAAAACAGCATCCTATGGGGCCTGCAGGAAAACCTTTTTTCCAGGGGTGGGTTGGGATCACATCCTCTTTGGTCAGAGAAAGGAGGAGGGGGCACTCTAAGAGGAGCGTGTGTGTGATATTTGTGTGTGTAAAAAAATAAAAGAGGGTGAAATGAAATTGTCATGAAAGACAAAAATCAAAAGGACAAGATAAGAGGATCCCCAGGGTGAGAGTGCCAGATAGTGAGCAGTGCACGGTTACAAGAGTCTATGCCGAGATGTGATACTGCAGCCTGGTTATGTAAGGTGGAGAGGAAGGATCTGAAGCAGCTCGTCCTGCAGGGCTAAGAGGGTTAAAAAAAACTCCCATGAGGACACAATGCATCAGTCGATGCAACAACAAGACATGAAAAAAGGCAGGCCTTAGTAAAATCCGGCACAAAATGCACAAGGAATGTGAAATTACCACTCTGTAAATATAAACATTCAAGGTTCAAGAAGTCAAGAATCTGTGAAATGTGAAATTAAAACTTCCTACAGCATTGGAAGCTGAAGACCTTTGGTCCTGTCTGAGAAGCAACTCTGTAATCATGTTTTCTGGAATACACATGTATGAGACAGAGTCCTTGTAGTCAACTGAGGGATGCATGGTGCGAGCGGATGACTGCATGATCACCAACCAGGCAACTGATGATTTTTCTAGCTATGCTTTAATCAGATTATTCAGTTAGTCTGCGAGGAATGCTGTAATAAATAAAACTTATTTGTGTCTGCTCTTAAAACAGTGACATGAGTGACTACTTAAAAACTGGGTCACCGTTTTAATATGCAGCTATGTGGAAGACCCGTTACATTTAGCAAAATCAGCAATTTCATCGTGTAACATCAGGAGTTTCTCTGAGTTTTTGATTGACCATATAACATTACATCCATAAATGAAGTGTAACTAAAATGAATGAATGAAAAAGCAGTGATTCCACTGCTGGTATAGATGGTACTGACCTCAGCGTGGCCTCCAGCATTCAGAAGCTTGTTACAGCGGTCGCATTTCAGACACAGTTTGTGCCAGTCCTTCCCCAGCGATGACACCTTTTCAGCTGCGGATGAAAGACAAAAAGACATGAATGCATGGTTCACATAAAGCAGCATTTATACCAACCAATATACAACCGCCTTTATGTTCCCCATCTATCGTGTATGCTTGTGTCATCGTGTGCCCTTAAACCAGTCAACACAGAACGCGATGACGTCCCTCGTTGCTTCATTCTACACCATAATGATTAGCTTGTGCTGCATTGTCTGTGGACTCGAAGTAAATCCTGTCATCATGGCAACCGAGTGATTGTTTTCTGTAAGGGAGGGTGGACTCTGGGAATGCCTGTGTGCCACACAGGATGTGGCGATGATGTCACAGCGCCATGGACAGACAGTGGCGTTAGTCCAAGTCCAGCTGGAACAGCAGGAGGGTTTTCACATCTAACCCAGATCTTTTGTATTACGCCTCCAAACAAACCTACACACACCCATCCCCCAGTTTACAGTATACCCATTCTGCTAAAGACGGCCCCCTCAACCATATATCCGTCCCCTTTTTCTCCTGTCGCCCGAAGCGTCCCCCCCAGACAAGCAAATAGACCCTAATTATACCCTCTCCAATAATAAATCTACACTGTTTCCAGACAATGGACCCCAAGGAGTTGAGCAGGCAGCAGAGGAAACACCTTCTCTTATCACACCAGGACAAAAATAGCCGGATACTCAAGTCTGTTTCCTACATTCCTTAGGAAAAAAAAACAAAAACACATTAACATGTGTGCGCACATACATCATGCATGCAGGCATTAAGAAGATTAGAGCTCGCTCTTCTTCTCTTTAAGAGTGCTTTATGTACAGCAACATGTAAAAGTATGAAGCAATTCCTTCGTCTGAGACGGTGAAAAACACCTACATGACGGATGCACACAACATGAATTTGGGGGTTTTAAAAACTACTTGTGTACAATATTTGCAGAAAATGAAAAGGACAAGAACCTTTTAAAATTAGTGGAAAAATATCAGTCCTGGAATCAAATAAGTATTATAGGTGTCTGCTCTAAATGCCGGCTCGTATCACACAATTAGTGAAATTGGCAGATTGAAAGAAGTCAGAAGTTAACAGAGCATAAGTCCAGACCAACAATGCAGGGCTTTGTTTTAACTGTGTCTCTCTGGACTTTTTTATAACATTTTTCTAATACTTTTTAGCACATTTGATTAAATCATCCTTTGTCTTCCGGTAATCGAGTTAAATCTGATTTGATTTGATGTGAATGGCAAAAATCGGAGTGCGGAGTGGAAAATTCCTCTCAGGGTTACTTTGGGAGATGTGATTACTGCTGGGATTTCTGTTTACTCTCCAGTTTCAATGTCGGCTCTCGACATCAATTGCAAGACAGAGACAAAGAGACACCAACAAGACCCTGGACAGGATGGGGGTGCGGGGTGAAGAGGTCAGGGGAGGCTCTTATCAACACAAACAGTTTTCTGGCAATTCAGCTTCCTACACGACTACACACAGTTTAAGTTCTTTTCAGCTTGCAGATCGTCTGCATTCATCTGTGAAACATCATCTTACAGATTTGTGCTTCCTGAACCCGCACTTTATTGGAACAAGGACAGGCATTTAGAAGAAAATGGGTCTTTTTCCAAGTTTCCTTTACATTACAAAGCTGCCACATCCCAGTAGTGCTAATATGACTAGCATGGGCTTCACAGTAAGCTTAATTCCTCCTACGTCCCACAGTGCACATATGCTTTGCAGCACTTACACTGTGTTCAAAATGGACTGCATAGGTAGCATAGAGGAGCGCTGCCAACGTGCCCTCATTAATGTGGCTGTAATATGTGTGTGAATGCCACCGAGTGATTCATGAACACAAACACACCTCCAGACAGCATTAAAAAGTCAATGTATGAATGGAAACGGACGTCAGAGGCTGTCCACGGTTTAACGGCTCCCGCTTTTAAAGGACAGTGTTGTTATTGTAGGAGAGGGGGGCTTCACTGCAGAATTATCTGTTGTGGGAGTTATAGAGTGGGGGAGGTAAAGGGGATCTGCATCTGGCCCAGATGTTTACACCCCCCACTATAAACCAAGCTACATCTTTTTCATCCTTTAATACAAGAGCAGCCAGTAAAACAAGGCCAGAAATGTGACATTTTCTGTGTGGTCTCGAGTCTTTTACGTAAAATAAAAGCAATCTGAAAGGAAATAATATAACAGAAGGTATATATATATATATAT
>JBAMHX010000022.1:17308431-17321883 GCA_037177515.1 Pseudomugil tenellus
GCCAAGAAAGTAGTGGATAGCTGTGAGTGCATATGTGTGTGTGTGTGTGTGTGTGAATAGTAACCATGCGGGCTCAAGTGATGCAGATGCAATGCCACCATATCCGGCTGTACCTTGTTATGACAATGATGTCCGTGTAAAAGCATCAACTAGGGTGAACTCACAAGCTGCTGTTGCTGTTTGCTGGGATGTTTCTGGAAACTCATATTTACATTGTCAACACCAACGAGGATGTGTTAAATTCTGTTACCCAACCCCCCCACCATGATTTGATGTAAACAGTGGAGCCCTTTTAGTAAAACCACTGCAGGAGAACAGCAGTGCATTTTACCTGACATTACCATCTACCTGCTTCCCCACTGGGATAAAAGCCACGGTATGTGGGATTACTGAATGAGATGACGATGTGATAAAAGGTCTAAAAAGCCAGAGTGAAGCAGAAGTAAGGCAATCCGTAACTGCTGATTGGCTACAATCAATATGGGGATATATGTCTGTTTACAGACATCTGAGCCAAATGTTTTTGCATTAACACATGGCGTTGGAAAGCCATCTTCATTATCATGATTGCCTTTGGGAAAATAGCATTACCTTCCACTTAGTGTCTTTACTTCAGCATTTTCCCAGGATGTTTCCCTAATCGCTAGTTTCAGGTCCTCTTCAGAGCGTGACGCCAGTGCACACGTAATGAAGCAGATTTTAGTTTTAGAACAAGCTTTTGATGATAGACTCTACAGCTTAATCGAGTCTCACTCTTTACATGTGATTTAAACTTGAGTCCTGCAATTCACAAGTCATCAGATGATGTCAAAAAGGCTACATTTCTGTATGCAGACTGATCACAGATCAATATCTAGCGTAAACATAGCAGCTTTATATCTTTGATAGAAAAAAACCATCCCTTTGTGTTTTCAGGATGGAAATAATCCATAATTTTTGGTATAAGTATAGCAAAGCGTTGATTTGCTGTTTGGGAGAGTGTTTCATGCGACCCCGTGCAAAGCGATTTAGATTTGCTCTGGATTTGTGGGGCTTTTCACATTTATGTAATTATGATCACTGCTGTGTCTTCTGAGAATTGCAATGCTTTCATTTCTTTAAAAAAAAAAAAGATGGACGTCTCTACAGGTGTGCTGAACTCTAAATGAGACAGAAACTGCTGGACAGAGGTCATCACCATAACCATATGATACCTGCATCACTGTAAGCGGCTTAACTTCATTTGGAAATTCCTGATCTAAGCTCTTTAGCGTGCGGTCGTTCTGTCTCGCTAAACTGTCAATATGGTTTAAGTCACTGACACAAGCTGCTGCTGATTCTTCCTCTCGCTAATTTTAATACAGAGGCATATTGGGCATATTAATTGCAAAAAATGAATAATTAAAGCGTTTAAGTGGGATTTTCATATAGAAATAATTTTTTTTCCAATCATTTTAATAATTTTTAATTGTTATCTCTTTTTATCTACATGATTTTAATCATTTTTTAACTTCTTTTTTCTATATCTTTCTTGTTTTAATTTGAAATAATGCTTGTGGTTGAATGTTTTAATGTTCTGTAAAGCACTTTGAATCACTCTGTGTTGAATTGTGCTATACGAATAAATTTGCCTTGTGTAGAAATAATCATCAAGAGCCGATAAAAATGCTGAGTTTCAGATCGTTTTAAAGATATATATTGCTCAAAAGATTTACTGGGACACATTATTTGTGGATGCTATCAACGTTTCCCAGGGAAACTGTAGTCATAATATGTCTGTAGAGGATAAAAACAGATTAAACATCTTTGAACATGAATTACTTGCGATGGAGGTTCAGCCAGTAAGGGCATCAGCTCTGCACGCATCTTATTCAGCTTCACCATGCGCATGTGCTTCAGCATGTATTCAGGTTCTCAGATGGAGCGCTTGAGCATTAAAGTCGGTCCGCACTGTAATTGGACAGAACATTAAGCATTAACAGACACTAACGAGGGGCCTTGGGGGGGAAACAATAAGGCTCCATTTCTCCAAATGACTTAATTACTTTTGCTTGATTGTCAAAAGTAACGGAGCAGCTACGCCGGAGCTACAGATGCACTGAAATTCACCCCCAGTCAGGAGGACATCTTCCTTCAGCCGGAATCATGACAGATAAACTGGACACCAGATAACATTCATACAGCAGTAATGCCACAGCAAAGTCCGTC
This sequence comes from Pseudomugil tenellus, assembly GCA_037177515.1. Taxonomy (NCBI): domain Eukaryota; kingdom Metazoa; phylum Chordata; class Actinopteri; order Atheriniformes; family Pseudomugilidae; genus Pseudomugil; species Pseudomugil tenellus. The sequence continues at coordinate 17,310,619 of JBAMHX010000022.1, forward strand.
AGCAGGGTTTTTGAAATCTCATATGGGTCTTCTTTTAGCAGTCAATAATTCGATCTGGGTGCTACAGGCGGAAACGTAATGCATTTGACAAAAGGGAGGACAGCAGTTTCTCTCCACAACATAATTCAGAGACCAGTAAATGCTCCCATTACTAGTTTATTGCTGCCTTTTATTGTTTGTCTCCAATAAGGCTAAATATTTCACGAGCACATTAAATTAAAGCTCCAGTGTTCCATAATGTTTATGATGTAAGCAATGTTATTGTAAATATCTGTAAATCATGGCTGGCTACTTTGAGTTCTGATGAACCCTCTGGTAACATGGACCCATCTGTTCAGCTTTTTCTGCAATAAACCCGTCCAAAACACACTCACCAAGCAACACACACACACACACAGCCCTCTTCTCATCCTCTTTTAGTGACAGCTGAGTCCACGCGGGTGTTTGTTCTTTCTGGCTTTTGTCACAGCGGTGTTCTTACTATGCATCCTAATAAACACTTCACACGTGAATGAGAGACTGGAGGTAAAACCAAACTATGGAAAGTGACTCTGCTAATGACAAACACACCTCAGATCTCATGAGAAATGTGGGCTGACAAAAGGAAAAAATAAGCGCCCTGCATTTCCTCGTCTGCATCCTCCACCTATTCCGTTTTCGGGAGTACAAACACCCTCGAGGACTTGTGACCTTTTACAAAATGTAAAGACAATGGTTATTCATTCTTATCCACAGGAGGCTTCGACCTCAACAAAGGAAGTGACTTCTACAGAAAAACATGCATTTCTTTTAATGAACTCATTCATGTGGGATATTTAATCACTTGATGAAGATCTCAAAATAGAAATATATAACACTGAACACTCTTAAGTTGACTTACTGTCTTGAAGATTAAGTCATCACACAGTAATGTGTGTAAAGAGGAACTTAAGGAAAATATTAGGTAGAAACTTTAGGACATTTTGGGGTAAATAAATATTAATCTGTATTTATTAATAGTGAGTTGATCCTTGTGGTTGTTAAATTAGTTAAATTAATCTGTTCAGGTTGACTGTGCAGCTCGCCGTGAGGCTCACTGACTCGACAGGCTGGACACCGATGCTTCAGAGCCACCAGGAAACACGCGTCTAGTTCAGACGCGCCCCGTGGCTGATGCAACCCTGTAGCAAACTCAACTCAGGAGGTCGTCTGTCGCCTCAGCTGAGGTGAGGTTTCCTCCCCAGGCTTTCTCCCTCCAATCCCACTAGCTCGCCCTCTGCGAATAAAAAGAGGCCGGCCTCATGAATGCTCATGGCTGACGTAAATGGACTGCAGTAAACTCACATCCTGTCTGCGCTGGCCAAAGAAGCCGCAGGCAAAGCAGCCTTTCCACCGTCCGTTTCTAACTTGTTCAACCTCGCTGAACCCCTGAGCCTGCAAACCATACGCTGCATTTCTGCTCTGACTGGACAGGACAGTGTGTGCTGACTGCAGGGTCGTCAGCAGGAACTAGTCAACATGACTTGCAGAGTAGTGGGCCGGATCCTGGAAAAAGCAAACAGGCCTGTATAACTAAAACGCTGCTTTCCATTTTAACCTGCTGTAATTTGATAATTAGCCCCTCAGGGGGAGACATCACATGTCAGAGGTATAAAATCTGGCAGTCATTGAGTCCACTTTAAGTGAAATCATCTGAATCTTGTAAGGTGGTGTAATAAAAGTGTCTACAGGAGGACACAGTGTCTGACATGGTGGGACTAATGTCACATCACATGAACTACAACCACCTACTTATCTTCTGCATTGTCTCTAATAAATCAATTAAGTGTTTTCATTATCTAAATTTAGGACCAGTTTAAATCTTGCCATATGCAATGTGTAAACTCATATATTACTCTTTCCATCCGATTGTCTGGGTGCATTTTTGTAATCACATCTTTAGGCTAAGTTGTTTTTCTTCACTCCCGGGAAATACCAAAACACTAATCAGCCTCCCTTTTCCACTCCTGCTCGACGTGTTTCCCAGTGTACTGCAAGAAAGCATTATGGGAGGAAGCGAGGAATAGTAAGCAAGACAGTGATGGAGAGAACGAGATGCAACAAGATTCACCATCAGAGGGACTTTTACTGGGAAGAAAGAGCTCATAGAAGAGACAAGATGCAAGGAAGAGGGATGCTGAATTACCCTTCATGTGACGATGCCAAAATGTGGAAATCTACCAAAGTTTTGCACTGGGGCTTTAAAATCACTGACTCCATGCTAAATTCTTGTGCAAAGTTGTTATTATACTGAATTTTTATCAATATTTAATTGTCACTATAAACTTTAACAACCTTAGTTGAGCTATGCGGTGAACCAGTATCATGCGTTTCTACCTTCAGCAGCATCTAAACATAAACGTAAACATGCACCTCATAAACTTGCTGAGAAAAACAATAAAAAGATAATAAAACTTTGGATTGTACACAATCACTGATGATTTTTATTACTGTTCACTACAGATGGCTAGCTATCTAAAAAACACAACAAGCTGTATTCATCTATTCCATTTTACGGGTAGGAAACCAAATCGTAACGTCATTGGTCCAGTTTAAGGTTTGTAGTAAAGTAAATCCAGAAAGTCCAGTTAAGTACATTCCCTCCGACCAGACGTAATATTGATTGTCTAAATTTAAATCAAAACTCACCTGTTTAAGAAATATTATTCTTCGTAACTTACTCTGTCCAATAGTTTTATATTCTATTGAATTACACTGTATTTTATTGCCGCATATTTTACTGTGTTTTAATGTAATGTGACCTTGAGTGACATGAAAGGCACTTTTTTAAAATAAAATGTATTATTATTATTAAATAGAAACTTGCATGCATTTATGTACATGTAGTTCAGAGAGACGCAAGGACTGCAAATGTATAAAAAATAGTGTCAAATCTGGATGAAAAAACATCTTTCTTCTGCGCCGTTATGCAACAGGTCACATTGCTGCAAGCTTTCACCTGTGTGTGAGGGAGTGGGGGCTGTCAGCACCTAGCTTAATGCCATGTCCATTAAGAGATCATTTTTGTGTCTCAAAAAGGGAGAGAAAAGGGACCCTCATTGCCTGGCACACCGGCGCTGCTAGGTTATGCAATGTCACCGAGCAGGAGGCAACAACTCAAGAAATGATGTTATATAACTGACAAGTACATTCACACAGCCCACTGGGCAGCCAAGTGGAAAACAGGGCACTCTAACATTGACAAAAAGAGGAGAGAAAGGGGTATTGTGTTAATGTTATGGGATGAAAGCGGAATAAAAAAGATAAATAAATAAGTGGTGGGTGGGAAACAGTGGTCCATCTCAACCAATGGGAGAAAGGTACTCCATGTTCCTAAAAAGACATGCAAATACAAGTAAGGGTAAATAAAAATGTCTCCTCTCATTATAATATGTTTAAATAAAGGCGATCATCTCACCTCATTTCTTCCAATCCATGCAGACAGAAAAAAAAACACCAGGGAAAAATAATTTGGGGCCTGGGGCATCACCAAGAGATTTAGAGGGGTTGGTGAATGAAAGAGAGAAAGGAGACACTCACAGGAGAGCACCATTAGTTCCCATTAAGTCTCATTTATTCAGCTTGCTGCACAAAGATGCATTGCTCCTGTTTGTCGTGCACAAGAATTGGATTGCACAGCTGAATTTGGGTTTGGAGCTGGGAGATTTAGTGAGGCGTGCCGTCCGATGTGCTGCATGGACTCTCTCACACAGCATGGATTTCCACTGGGCCTGGTCACATGTCAGCAAACAGTCCCCTGTGTATTACAAGCATCTCTGTGCCGCAGGAACAGATGCAGATAGTGGGAGTTTTAATTCAACAAAGCATGCACTAGAAAAAGTAACAGTCCTTTTACATGCTTGCATTCTTTTAATACCAATGCCAAGCATGAATTTCCATTTATTTCCTTTTCTTTCTCGTGTTTATTTGCACTCTGAGGTTGCAGAAACTTCAAAAGCAGAGGCAACGTTCGTCTTTCAGTGGCAATGTAATTAAACTGTCACCGCTACGAGACTCGTGTCCAATAAAGCAGCAAAACGGGAAAAAGTAAAGCACGTTTATGTAAAACCAGAAGAAATTCCACCCCGTCTGTGGCTCACCGCTGCCTTTTGAAAGACTTATTTTTGCAGAGTAAAGATGAGAGTAAAATACTAAAATGCCTCGCGTGGTACAGAGTAACTCCAATATTGGGCAACCAGCTGGAGGACCAGGTGGGAGACTGCAGGGTGGGCCAGTTGCTGTTCTTTGTAGCACACCCTAAACCAGCCACAAAAAGAAAAAAGGGAGGACGGGAAATAGACAATTTTCTCTATTGATAACACATGGTGCTGTTGTAATGAAGGGAATTTTTTCCTGCAGTTTACACCCTTCATTCAAGTCCGTTTTGCGACTTTTAACATTCCTGCCAAGCTAAAAAGTCACCTCAGCTCTGGATTTCTCACATCTCAAAGCAGCTAAGTGTGTGTAGGTGGAGCAGCTGAGCTCACTGTACAATACCTTAAAGTCATCAGACATCAAACTGATGCTTCACAGCCTCCTTTAAAATAACGTAAGACTTTAATATCGGCAGCAACGCCTCCTCCTCTTTCCTAATAACCTAAAGTTTCTTTCACATGCGAGGAGCCATTCATCATCCCCATCACTGACTCAAAGCTGAATGCTCTCCACCCAAAAAGACACACCCTAACTAAAAATAACTTATATATAAAAAAGCATACATCACCATTAACAAGGTGCTGTGACTCACTCGCTGTAGCGGATTAAGGCTTCACTGCAAATGGATACTGAGACATGCATAAAATCTGCAGTGGAGGAGAAGAAATCTGATTTTTGCAGATATTATTTTATGCCAGTGAGTCTCGGGAGCCACGGGATGAGCAGCAGCAGCAGCTGTGATGCGTGCTGCCACTCCTGTTACGTAAGAGGACTTCCATCCACTCACATAATTGGTTTTGACCCCCATGACGGCTCTGATGTGTGCTGTGAAGTGTGAAAAAGATCCCAGAAAAAACTGAGAATATTTTGATTCTACAATATGGTAAAACACAAAGAATATTCAGGGTTCAGCTGCACAGCAGCGGACGCTGTATTTTCACTGGAAATCAAAACAAGCAAGACGCATTACAACCCTCAGATGTAAATTATTATTTATGTTCAAGATCTGCGATCCTTTAATCCTCTGCTCTGCACATTTCACACGGTAAACATCTGTTAGAGCAAATAAAAGCTGTTACTTTCCCCACTTGTAGCTGCATGCGAGTCAAAGCTCTCTGCTCAAGTGGGTGTTCTGATTTCTCAGCTTTGTTTACAAGGATGCAAAAGATGCGCATTTACACGTTCTCATCCCACTGACGCAGCATGATGTTGCCGCGCTCCTCGATGAGTGGGCAATCTCTACATATGGCATTTCTGCACTCTTGGCAAAGGCCTCCATCAGCTACCCTCCAAAGCCAACTGCAATGCTTGGATGTTTACCAAATACAATACAATACAAAACAGAATAAATCTTGCATGTAGCTTTCAGAAACTCAAAGTGTTTGTTGTTAAGCCATAAAGGCTAAACAGTCACTGAAATATTTGCTGTGAAATCTTTTGTTTACGTTTTGTTTTTGTTATTAACCCTTTGCCCCTCCAGCTTTTGGGGTGTTAATCATTTACTTTGCCAGCAGTTATTTGCCTTGAAATGTGGAGAATAGTGTGAGAGATTTCTTTAGGAAATCTGGATAAGCTTCACATTTTCCCAACAATATCTATATAAATTATTTTTACCAATTAGAAAAACTACTACTATATAAAAATATTCCAAATTAATGATACTTTTGAACAGAAATAAAATTGTTGTTCACATTCAGATCTTTATTTGAAAAAAGTCATTTTTTTGTCAATTCTTACCAATAGGTTTTTAGTTAGGATGAATGGCCATTAAAATATTTTGCATCCAAATGGAGACATTGATACATTTAAAAACAGTAGCGATAAATAAATGTAACACAGGTTATCCCAAATAGCTTGAATCCTCATGAGAAGCTTTTGGTAAGCGACCGGGACCACCATCATTCGCCAAAAAAGTAATTTCAGAGACCAGGACTACAAAAACTGAGCTACACTTACCGAAATACACCGTTTTCTCACACTTGGGACACTTTGAAGCCATGCTGAGGTGTTGTGGGTAGAGTTAAGATTTCGTGTCTGGTCGACCGCAGTGGTTTTCTGTCCTTTTCGGTCCTCCGGTTCTTGTCTTTACAGCAAGTGTCCCGCCGCTCAGAAGCGCGAGCATCTATTCAACTGACGAGTCCTCATTTGCATGACCACGCCCCCTCCGACGGCTTGCCGTGGTGAGTACTTCAATGTCATAGGAAATGTTCTGATTTGATCACTGGCTAGTTGAAAGAGAACATTTTATGTAGGAGCAGTAGCGTTTATTTATTTATTTTAAATGCATTGTCCCTTCACCAAACGACATCTTTTCTGAACAACGTTATTTTGAATAGTACATATTAGGTTTTTAAAGTTATTTATTTGAAAACTCCGTCTTTTTTTCTCACATTCCTGAATCGCAAGCATGTGTGTAAATACTTTACTGACCAGCTTTTATTGTACAACTTTGTATTATAAATGCCGGTTTAAATCTGGAAATAAGTAGCATGTTTTTGCATTTTACTGAGGAAAGAACTGAGGACTAGAAGTCATTATTTCCTGAGATTGTGAATGAAAATCAGGATGTGTGTGCTTGGTGTTTAACAACTTCTCCATGTGTACTTAATGAGCATGTACCTGAATGCTTTCAAGGGGAAATATTCTATCACTTAGGCTACTTTCAACTTAGGCTACTTCATGGACAGATATTCATCAAAAAACCTCTTGGGGAATGATTTTGCTGCAACAGACCGTAATCTGCAGCAAAGTTCCTCTTTAATTAGACTTTACAAAGTGCCTTTCTTTTTTATTTTGTTATTTCGCCACCACTTCAAGTGGCTGGCATATGATTGTGATTTTATTCAACCAAACCCAGGACTTCACATGATTTACACTGGAAGACTAAGTTTTCCAAGCAGTTTCTGAATGCATCCTAGGGTGACTGCTCTCAAAGACCAGGCGGGAAAATATTTTGAGAAAGTGGTGGGACAGCCCAAAGAGCCAAATGCACTCCCACTTCCTTTCCTTCCCTCTTCTACAAGAGGAGTAGGCAGTGTTTGGTTGAACTACAATGTTGTCTTTCATCCTGAGCGTCTCCAAGGAATTTGTGAGGCAAGAGAATACGTTGAAATGTGGCTCGGGTGGATCAGCTTTCCTTTTAGACAACTCGTTGGCTTCATGACAAATTAGGCCTACTGAAAGAAAAAGGAGGAGCTGGAAAACAGGCTCTAAATTTGTCCAGCATCACATGTAACTGTTGCATTTGCTTATGATGACTAATTAAAATCACTCAGTAGCAAGAAATTATCAGTTCCTCTGGCCGTTCCCATCGTTCCACAGGGCCCCTTGAGAGTAAAAGCGACTGAGATCACCTCTTTCACACATTGATGCTGTCTGGTCTGTCTGCCTGCTGACACAGAGCAGATCCCAGTCCAGAAACAACCAGCATGAGATTTCCCACATCTGTGCAACAGCTGATTAGCACCTGTCAGCGTGCCAGCATCCGTTTCCTTCTTATCTGTCAGTTCACTGTTTTTAGAAAAGAAGTCAGACTAACGGTCAACAGGAGACTCAATGGGCTCTTATGGGCGGCAAAACTGTGTGCTGGAGAGTCAGGGTATAGATAATCATTTGTCTTAGACGGAGACGTGAGTTCATTATCGTTCTCTGCTGTGGTTGCAGGTTTCAGCTTCACAGAGCTGCTGAGAGGAAAATTATGCTCTGTGAAGTGAATTGGACTCAGACTGGGGCAGAAGGCTGAAAATGAAGAGATTTTCTCTGAAAATTCACAGCTTAATGGACTCATGTAATAAAAATCTGTCATATAAAGCATTGATGTGAGGTTTTAAAAACTATTGAATATGGAGCAGAATGAGTCAGAGAATCGATGCTCCTGACAGGTTTGTGCTTTGAGGCGCTGTGATTTGATGCTTTTCAGGACTCTGTGATGCCAGGGAAATGGGAGTGGACATATCCAGGCCAATGTTTTTTTCTTTTATTCATATCTGGTGCTTGGTCCAGATCTGCAATGCTCCCCTAGAGAACGTCAAGCATCCAGCCATGCAGAGACAGCCAGAAATAGACAAGAAAGAGGGAAGAGGGAGGTGGTCTTTAGGGCTTTAAAGCATATAAGTACTTTAAAGTTATAAATAGACTAAGAATAAAAGATGACAATGCACATCACAGTGTGGCATATCCTAACACTGTCAAAAAGAGCTCCTTGAGGGACTCCATAGAGTTTGAACATGAAGATCAGACGGATATTAAGCAGCATGGGTTGAGTTGAAAAGCAGCTGTTGGGATGTGATTCGTAAATCTTGCATTACACAGAAAGTTTTTCTTTTCATTTAAATTCAAAAGATGATCTGTCTTCAAGACAAGTAACAGTGCAGAATAACTAAATGTATATAATATGATATTTACATATTTTCACTGTGCATGCATGCACTCTCTCTTCGTTCTCTTCTCACAGTCTAAAAACACACATTATAAGGTTCACTGGTGAGCCTAAATTAAGCAAAGGAGTAACTTTAAACATGTATGAATGCTTTGTATTATTTATTTATTTATTTGTTTGTTTGTTTATTTGTTTATTTATTTAGTTAGTTAGTTTGTTTGTTTGTTAGTTAGTTAATTAGTTAGTTATTTGTTGTTGTGTCAGTTGTGTTAATTGACTGGCAGCATGATCAGGATGTATTCTTCCTCTTATGGCGACTGGAAACAGTTTGATTGGGATCAGATCCACCAAAATGAGAAGATCTTGTCAGTTTCAGAGCAGAGTCAATGTAATATTTCCAGAGTAGCTATACCAAACACATATTGATAGCTAGCATGCTGGATATTTTCCAACATCTATGTCAGGACAAGATGTGTGAACATCCCTGTTCTTGACAGTACAGTTTACATTATCCATGATACATCTGAATGATTCCTCTAAAGGATATGAAATAAAACTGGAAAAACAGCTCAGTCTGAAAAATAAGTCACCTTGTGCATTAATTAAAAATGTCATCAAACAATTGAACTAATCTGCTCTGTTAAGAATGTGGGTGCTATTTCATGAGATTAGACGGATAATGCAGGAAACACAAACACCAGCTTTGCAGCTGTGTTGGCATTTGGACTGAAATGTTATAGAATTAATTGTCACTGAACAGAAAAATTTTGGACAATTTATATGAAAATCAGTCAAATTCTCTCTTATATGCAGTCTATGGTCAAAATAAAGGACATAATTGACAAAGAATTTAAATATTTAGGCTAGAAAAGATGTCAATGTCTGCTCATATCATTATAAATATCAGCAGTGAAAGAGTTCCCCTTCACAGTTCACCTGTGGGTCCTAACAGAACACCTGTCCTAAACACCACTCGCTACACAACCCCTGTGCCTCAAGGTTGAGCAGGTGCTGCTGTTGACCCCAGACAGGAAAATCCCACATTTTCTACATTCACTTCCTTCCGTTTTCTCTTCCTGTCAATCCCACCCACCCTCTACTCACAAGCTTACACATTCAGTCTACAGAAATGCAAATGTGGGCATAATCCTCAAGATCCACGTGACAAGTCGCTTGCTCAGAGAAGCAACGGCTGGCTTCTGCACAGCCCAAGAGCACAGCAGACCCGCCTCTCTTGGCAAACGGGTGCAAGTGCAGGAGAGAGGCAACCACGTGACTCGGGTTAAATTGAAGGGCTAGAGGCCTCTATTTAAAATTCACAAGTGCATCATTTAAACAGTCCCAAAAAGCTGTAGATTTTCCAGAAATATAAGCACATACTGCTTATGTAGAGAACGTGTGATCTGCTGGGTTCACATGTGCATGTCTTTGAGAGAGAGAGAAAAATAAGAGCTTGAATTAATTATTGAAATGTTCCCACAGCACATGTTCGAGAGGGCTGATTATTTTAGAAACAGTAGCCTGTGTTTGTGTCTGTTAGAACTGGGATGAGACTAAATATTCTCAGCAGATGATAAGTGTTATCATGTGTAAGGATGTTGAGTGGATTTGCAAGTTTCAGTCTCTGGATGAGATGTATTTATTCATGGTCACGGCTTAAACAACTTCATAGTAAGTAAACTGTTTACACACAGTTAAGCAGATCAAGCCATCATACTCTGAGAATTGATCTATTGTGATCCTGCTTGTGGCTTACTTTCATTTTATTCAGTTTTACTCATTATTTAAGATCTGTAGATTAGCTGGCAGCATTACCACGAACTGTATGCACCGCCCACTTTTCCTGTCGTAAACAGGTGTGGTGAGTTAAAAATTACATAGGAAAAAGCCACATTCTTGTCAAACTTTAATTACCACTCCAAAAAGGATACAAAATGATACATCAGAACATAAACTGGTTGGAGAAAATATCTGCAAGGTCAGATTTTAATGTCATGCATCTGTTTTTTAAATAGTAGGAGTTGGAGTGTTTTTGGACAAGTTTACAAAGTTTGTTTGCTGGTTCTGATGTAAAAACAGCTGTAGGTCTTAATGTTGGGATGATTTATTAACTTCCAGTGGTTGTAATAAATATACACAACGTGAGCACTGAATTCATTGAAATGGAAATAAAATAAAAGATCAGGCATTAACAAACAAGACGTATACCATCGAAAACGACGGCTAGGATGATATCCCAGAATGCCCACAATCCTCCTATTTTCCCAATCCTCAAATAGACACAATACTATAATATAAAGACGCACATGTTCAGTCACAAAGCTCCACCTGGTGTTGAAACTTTGAACCACCTCGGTATGACGTCAGGACAGGATGCATCCTGAGGTCATGACCTTCTATTTACACTTGATTTGAAGTCAAAGAGACAAATAGTTCCAGAGATATAGCCAAAAATCACATTTTTGGTGCAGAGCGCCACGTGGTGGGAAACCATAATCCCAATAATTGTGAAATAGAGCTCGTTTTCTTGAAGACCTAAACAGGTGTACCGAGTATCAAAATCTAATTGTCAAAATTGCTGGAGTTATAACGCTCACATGAAGAATATCCATAATATCCCCAACAATCCATGTTCCGGGATATAATTAAATTAAATTAAATTAAATTAAATTAAATTAAATTAAATTAAATTAAATTAAATTAAATTAAATTAA
>JBAMHX010000022.1:17335044-17355516 GCA_037177515.1 Pseudomugil tenellus
CAGAAGGAAAGGAGAGAAATAATTATATTTAATGTGCCCACAAAGGATGTTGGTGGGAAGATGCCCTGATCAGTTATTTTGCTTAGTGGGAAGTGCGTGCAGTTGTTTATTTGTTGATCAGGTTCTCACAGATAATGTGGGTGCGAGTTAAATTTCACAACATTCAGTTACCTGCTATTACCATAGAAACGTCCATCCATATTGTGACAGTCTGAGGCATAGTCTCCATGGTTTTTGCTCACGACAACAGACACATCCCAGTGAGTGTGTGAGCAAGCGTTGGATGTAGATGTGGGATGTAGAGGGGGTATGTGTGCATGGCGAGTCGTGGGCGGATGTTCATGCTCGTCGTTTCCTGCTTCTCCCTCCATGTGTAGCTCAGGCCTTCTTATTACGGCCGTAGTTTACCCACGTTGATCACATAGAGATGTGTTTGGAGCTAATCCGAATGGTAAAATTTATGCCACCATTTATGCCATTTGCTTGCAGCCTGGGTTTTCCTCTGCTTAGGTTGCTACTGCTCTTCACAGGGTGCTTGTCAATGCTTTTCTTCTGACGCGTCGCATATCTCCTTAGCAGGAAAGATGTGGACATGAGTTTAAAGGACCAACGGTGGCAGGAAATTAGTTCTTTTGTGTGCCAATCAGGTGATTACCACATGTGAGCAAAGCTGCATCCAGGCATATGCAGACAGGGCTACTGCAATTCTTATTGATCAATCTCCTTAGCACCTTGTAGATGCGTAGTTTTGAATACAGAATAAAAGTATTTCCACCACAATCGGATCTGCTGCATAAAGGTATAAGTTTAAATAAAGTTGTAACAGCAAGGAGGTTCTTGTCAGGTCATCCGTGATTCACAATCTATTTTTAGATGACTTCTAGGTATTAACAGAGACAACACTATAAATCTTAAACTCTTTATTTGGCTTTATCTGGCATTTGCTCTTTAGGTGCTTTGTCCTTTTTAAGAAGTTGCAGGTAACATGCACGGCTGCTTCTAAATACTGTGCAAACGGCAATGTTGGGACTTGATGTGAACAGGTTTATTTGCCACTCTGTGAAGGTAGTGAAATCTCTTTGGATGGGGGGCAGTGCCAGTGAGTTCGAGCTCGGCTTGGGTTTCCCACTTTTTACCTCTCAAATAAAAAGACATGATCAGTTATCTGATTTTTTTTCTTTCCTGTTTCATTATTGCATCTCTTGTGTGTTTTTCTCACTCTGGTTTGGTTTGGATCAGCTCAGCAGGCTCTGTTTTTTTGGGGGGGCTCAGAAACATGCCTTGATTGGCTCACGCAGAGTTTGACTGCACTGTGACATCATTATGGCCAGAGACTGCTGATTGGTTTATGCTAAGAGTGGGGGATGGAGAGCAGGGCGGTTGCATGAGGGGTGAGGCGGCAGGAGGGCTGATGGGAAACGTAGAGACTGAGTGACGCTGCTCGGTGCCTACAGGCCCTCTCAGTTGCTCTCATTTTGAGTTCCTCTTCAGCTTGCTCTCTACCAGGCCTCAGCTCCACACATGGTGGAAACTCCAACACTGAAACACCCACTCTCAGCAGTCACTTAACCATTTTATTCCCACATTTGCTTTTTTTCCACTGAAAGTGGCAGTAGGGGAATCATGTTGGTCTTGATTTCATTATTGGCAATTAGTAACTTGTCTTTTTTCTGTTATCTGTTGTCAAGCTGTGCCCAATGTCCCACTTCTTTATGGGGGCGATTCCCACTTCATCAAAGTAAATTCTCACACTGCTTCATTCTGAAATGGATGAAAAGTAGTTAATGTGTTCCTCCTATCAGAAAACCTGCTTAACAACTTTTATTTTTTACCACTCTGTGTAAGGGACTCATCTTTTAGAGCATCATATTTTATTAAACATTTCAGTTTTACATTATGTATCAAGTAATGGGACCTATTATATGTTGTAAGTACTGAAATAAGTTGATGGCTTCATTAGAAGTTAATTAGCTTGCAGTTTAATTAAGCCAAACGTCAAGATTCTTACATGTGAATATTTAGAAGATAAGAGGCTTTTCATTTCTAAATGTTTTGAATCAATATGGAAAACATGAATTCTTATTTTTTTTAATCAGTTAAAGTATAATGTCACAATCCAGTTATGTTTCATTGCTTTTTTTGCCTGGAAACTAGCAAGCTTAAGGTATCTTGTGTTCATTTTCTGACTCATTGGTGCAACTTGGCCTGTTTTAAATTCAAGAGCAGGAGGAAGATGTCGAAGTGACGGCAGGGTCTTAGAACAAGTTGTTGCAGGGTGAAGGGTGACAGACACGATGTGATGATTTGTGGATGTGTGGATGGAGAGAGGAATACCAACTGGCTTCCAATCTTAAGTTCAATTGTAATCTTGATGCAGTTCATTGTTAAAATGCTGCTCTGGTTGCAAACAGAAATGGTAAATAAGAAACTGCCTTTCCTTTTGCTGTTTGCATCTTCCCAGCGGAGTGCAGAGAGAGTGAGCATACAGCATTCTTGTAGATTTATACAGTAGCATGTGAATTATGCTTCCAATTGCAAAAGAGTGGCTGCAACACAGTTCAAGTAGTAGAGTTAAAATGAAAAGGTGCAAACGAGACTATAATTATTCCTAGAAGCTAATAATTTATGGCCTTCAGTCTCCTTATCCCTTTGACTTCCACCTCTGAGGGATCCCAGTTATTCCAATGATCTGATCCTTGACAAGGCAACTTCCTGGAATTAATTGCTTTAAGTTTTACAACCAGGAATTTCTTTCTGAACAACTATCACGACACACTGTATTGCTCCCAAGTAATAACAGTGTATTTTAGCTTAAATCGTGTGTGTGTGTGTGTAGTGTTTTTCTAATTACAAAAACAATAACACAGTATTATTATTGTTAAAAGATGAACGTGTGTTCCTAACCATTTAAAAAACAAAAGTAGAGCCAAGTCGTCAGTGGAAAAATGTAAAATCAATCATGCATATATTGTTTTAGCTTTGAATAAGATATAAAATCTTTGGATCTTCAGTGAGAAGATATTCTCACTTATAGAATCAAAGAAGGAATTTCTTTGCTTCAATCTGTCATCTTGTGTTTTGTTTCCAGAGAATTATCGGTATCGATATTTATTCAATATCTTATGGCACATTCTCTGAACAACTACTCAATTAATCAGGAATATTCTGCATCCATGTCCAAAAACCCAAATTTGTAAGGTCCAATTTGGATTACTGTTTAAATAAATGATGATTTCACAGCCTTGAAAATATTTATTGAGAGATTTGTCTGTTTTCTTTTCTTTCAGCACAATTGTCTTATTCCAGCATGTCTTATTTAGGAGCTGTGGTTAAAAACAACAACACACACACAAAGAGTTATGAATAGTTACTTAAACAGAAAATGTTTCAATCTTGCCTTTGATTTTGGCTGTAAGTGTAATGGAGGCTATTTCAGATGTCAGTTCACATCAAGAGTTTGCTAACCTGATGGGCGCAAGCCTGAACCAGTTTTTGTTGGATGTTGTAAAGACAGGAAATTAAGGGAAAAGTCTGTATGCTTTGGTTATACTGGTGGAATTTCGGGCGATTTCTGACCTCTGTGGTCAAGAAGAGGTGGGGTGGGGGTGATGCTGGGGATGGGAACGGACAGATTCAGGGTGATGAGAGGATAGTTTCAGCAGCAGGCAACTTACCAAGTGTGGGGTATAATCTGACAGCACTCAGCCAAAACACATGCGGGGCTAAAACCAGGCACCCTACCAAGACCGGGGCTTGTGGGGACATCCTGGTGAGAGCTAAGCCTCCAATGGGCCTGGAGTTGTGCCAGGAGCCACACAAGCGTACAACACAAACACACACACACACATAAACAGTAGAACTTGTGCACTCACTTTTTCACAAATGCAGACACACTGTGCATGCAAACACCACCACACAGGGTGAGAATGAATGGAGCAATAAGACAAAGAAAGCATGAGGTCTGAGAAAATGCAGGGTTTGCAAACTGAATGGGAGGTTTTGAGAGCCATGTTTGAATGTGTGTATGTGCATTAATGCATCAACATCTCATTCACAGAGTTCCCAATTACAAAAGCGTCTGCTGTGTATTTAATTAGCCCAATCAAGTTAAAACAACATGTACATTTGCATGCTGAACTTTCCTGTTAATACATTAAGCTGCCATGATGTCTAAAAGAAATGGTTTGTATGTTTGCATGACCCTACAATGTTGTTTGAAATTTCTTTTGTGTTTTTTTTCTTAAACTTTTCTTTCTATTCTTCTCTGTTTCCCTTTTTGTTCTTCCCTCTTGCTGTTCCTCTGCAGATTATGTTTATTTTGAGAACTCATCCAGTAACCCACTGCTGATCAGGAGGATAGAGGAGTTGAACAAGGTGAGTGGGTGGCTAAGGTTGAATTTCTACACAATTTCGCATCAGATCATGCTTCTTTCTCCATCTGCCAAATATGCTTTCGAGGCCTTCTTCAATTTTTAACAACTTTGCAAAAATAACATCAATTGTCATTAACAATATAACCACATGATTTAAATATAAGCAGGGCCGCATTCTTTCATCAAGAATACTCACGCCACTGAGTATTTCCCACACATTCTCAACTTGATTGACTTGGAGAGTTTTGTAAAAAAAAAAAAAAAAAGTAAACACATGAAAATATACATTTTATTGTGCTCCTCAAACTATTTTTGAACAATTTTTCTATCCTGCTGAAAGAAGCTATTGCTTTAAAGGAATATCACAAAATGTGTTCTTAGTGTATTAAGGTGACACCTACATGCATGAATGTCAGGACCCAAAGTTTCCCAGTAGAAAATCATCATGTCATGGTACATTTTGTCTTTTGTATGGTCCGGTTCTGATGCTAAAAATGGCCACTATAAGTGCTTTTGACAATTTGCACTGGTCAGCATGGGAACCCTGACCAACGTGTGGCTACAAAGCACCATATGCAACAAACCGTAATGCACTGTGTCTGACATCTTTCTGTTGTAACAAGAACTTTTCAGCAACAGTAGTTCTTATTTTGGATCACACAACATGAACCCGGTTTCTTTCACATGTACATTGCTAAACTTGACTCCCAGTGACCTTGTTTTTTGTCACTGGACCACTTCCGGTAGGACCCCACCGCTGCAGAATCAGAACATACCACAAGATCTGCAGTAGTGGAGATGATGGAACCCCACCAGCTACGAACACCCACACTGAGTGGGATTGTTTTTTCAGTTTTACAAGTCACGTTTTATCATATGTGAAACTGTTTGCCAAAATATATGAAGATAGTCTTAAGTTCTGTTGGCTGATTTCAAAAGTGTTCATAGCTTCCAGCCTTTTTTGCGATTAGCTAATTTCTTTATTTATGTAACAATAAATGGGACATCATCAGGCTTTAGATTGATGTGGTTGTGCCATTTACAATGTTTAACACTTTGTTTTGTAACCAATTACAGACTTTAAATTTAAAGTTGAAAAGAAATAATCTTTTGAGACTTTATTATTCTCTTAAGATAAGCGACTTTGTATATCCCATTAAATGTGATGGGACAGATGGATGCACCCTATCCATATCCCACTTGGGGGGTGTAATATCTAGTATACAGGCAGACGATGAAAATGATAAGTTACGTCAAATTACTTAGACTCTTGATAAGCTAATAACTTACCATTTGTAGTCATCTGGTAAAATAAAATTGAGCTACTTTCAAACACTCATTGGTTCAGATTCACCAAAGTTTAGACATATTTAACCATTAAATCCAATGGGAAAGTGTGTCCAAATTTTTGACTGGTACTGTAGTTTAATCTCTTTTGCACTAAATATATTGCTGATGAAAGACTGGGTAAAGCTTAGACTGATATTTTGTACTGTACTAAAACATAGAAAGGTAAAGGTATCATTAAACTGGCCATAGCTCCCAGCTCTCTATCACCTAATCCGGGTCTGGGCCAGTTAATATGGAGTCTGTTTAATGTGACTGACACACAGTGTTGGCCTTCTACTCTGCCTGCCACTGTCAGTCTCTGCACTCCTCTGGGATCTTTTGGTTCCTACGAAGTAATGCTTGAGATACCAGTTTAGGAAGTATAGAGATGCAAGGGGGAAAAATATTGACAACTTCCAGCTGCTTAAAAACAAATAGCCAAGCCAACAAGTTCAAGAGAAAGATGTAGGTCAAGAATGTTGCATGATGTTTTAAAAAAAACTTTGTTTACTTGATTTGAACAAATTAGACAAGAAAAAAAATGATCACTGCTGCACACATCCAGAATAAAGGTGAAATAAAAAAAAAAAACTGTAATGGATAAGTTCTCATCAGGCATAAAATAATGACTTAGTTGATGTGGAGTCTGAAGAAATATATTAAATAAAATTCTGTAATTCTACCACACATGTAACCCACACATCTTGCGGCTCCCTTACTTGAAGTACATTTACTTTAGTTTCTCCCTTTTTCAAATAATGTCCTTTCCTGATCTGCTGGATGTTTTACAGCTGCTGTCTTATCACCTTACTGCATCTTCTGCTCGTGTTTGGCTGCAGAACAAGTGTTGGCTTGCATGTAACTTGAATGCACATATAAATATTAATGAATTAAAACTGTCATTTCTGGTGTACTTTGTTTGATTGGTTTGTAGTTTAACTGTATTAGTTTGGTCTCAATGTAGTTGGGATGCAGTGATCACTGTTTATTTAAGGCTATTTAGTTTTACCTGTGTTTTAAATCTCTTTATCTTTTTGTTTTTACTACTATCTCATGGTCTGCTTCACTTGCTTTGACCAAAGATGTTTCATTTTGTCTTAAATATGTGGTTGCAAATTATCCCGTTATCCTAAAACTTTTTTCATTTGAAAAGGAAAGTTTGTATCTTGAAGTAATTAATTACTAACAACTTAAAGAAAATTTTCTTGAATTATTTTCTTTAATTTAGCTCGTCATAGAAAAAGTTCAAAGCATATTTTCAGTCATTTTCTGTAGATTGTTTGTTTGTTTCTTTTTCATGTGTAAGTAAACGGTTTATACAAAATAAACATCACATAAATGTAGTAGAATGAAAGAAGTGGTTATGGATTACATCCTGCCCTAATTGCTGCCACATAATTGCTTTTAACCCTCAGTTTTATCTTCATGCAAAGTTTCTTTGAAAAAGAAACCCTCCATCTATGGCTTATTTGTTTCTACTTTATTTGTCTGTACACCCTGCATGTGTTAGGGCTTTGTGTGTGGCACAACTTGTTGCCGTGGTAACGCCGATTTGTCTCTGGTTTGCAGACAGCCAATGGGAACGTGGAGGCCAAAGTGGTGTGTTTTTACCGGCGCAGGGACATCTCCAGCACACTCATCGCTCTGGCAGACAAACACGCGAGTGAGTAACCGACCATACCCGGCTGCATAGATCAGGCATCAGAAACAAGTCTGTCTTGGCACAAAACTGTTCTTTTTGGCAAATGTCTGCAGCTGTTTTTCCCTGTAAAATTGTGTTGCCTTTACATCAAACCCACATCTGTGGCCGATCCTTTCACACAGTTGTATTTTTCAGCTCCCCCTTAGCTGAAAAATACAGCTCTGCATTATGTTATATAGCTTGAGTGTAGGGTTTGTTTACAGAATTATCAAGAAGTAATACAAATGTAAACTAATTTCACTGAGCTGGTCCAGACTTCTGCCTTTCCTCTGATGAATTGCTAACAGACCATTTTATCTGCTGCTATTTTCAATGTGAAGACGAGTTTGTGTGTGTCAGCGCGTCCATGTTCTCCCTGCTGAAAGTGTTGTTGCGTAGCCTTCACTTAAATGTGGCCGCTGTCCTCCAAATCTCCAACCAAGCTGCGTATTATTTGGTTCAGTTGGGAAACTTGTGAGTAGACCAAACCTCATGCTGAGTTGTGTTCTTTTGATATTGGTCTGATTGTTTCTCAGACAGCAAGACTTTAAACAGTGATTTAAAAGAGGTGAAGGGAAATGCAACTTGTAAGGGTTTGTGTGACACGTTCAAGAAGATGACTTACAGAAGATGCATTTTTGAAAGACTGAATCACAGTTAACTAAAGACCCAAGAATTTTCGGTTGTTGGGTTTTCTCCCAAATGTTTGATTGAAAAGGATGCCTTTAGAGAGCTGTCCAAAAAGAAAAACACATAATTTATTCCAGCTTTACATTGCAAAGCCACTGACACAATAAAGATGGATCTCAAACTCATCCTTAACTTTATTTATTTTTTTTTACATTACATTACAGTCATTTAGCAGACGCTTTTCTCCAAAGCGAACAACACAAGCACAAAATCAAACAGTAGAGGACATCATAGATAAGTGCAGTCAAACTGTTTTCAATTTAGGAGTAGCATTCATGCTAGTAGTGCCACACTGCCATCCTTCATATGTTAGCAGAGTAGTTGCTAGAATTTGACTGGGCATGGCGGGCTGAATGTTGGCTCTTTGGGGTGGGAAACTTTAAGTACGTCGATGTGTAAGCCTGAGAAAATACCAAGTGCCCCGTTTGATTTAGCACATATGTAAGTAGAACTGTAAACCACAGAGACCTTGGGGTGCATCAGCAACAGACCACGATTGTTTGTTGTATTGGACCCCCACAGCGTCTGTATGTTTGTGTGTCACATTCAGAAAATGCAAAATCTGCATTTAAGACTGTCCTTCTTTATAAACTTCATTTTATGTTTTGTTTTTCAGTTTTTGTTTTAAAATTTGGTGTGTGAGATAACGCCACAGTGTTCTCCATTATTATTCAGTGTATCTTCCGTGTCTTCAGCGATTTTATATGCAAATATTTAATCAATATTTGCAGTTGCATTGCCAGTAACAATAAATGTTTACATTATTTTAAACAACTTGCTCATGAACTGATGCAAGTTGCTATTATTTTGGTGTATTGGATTATTTGTTTGAATTATTTCTGTGTGAGTATCTTTGCTTTTGCTATGCTGCATCGGTGAGTGCCTGGTGAAGAGGTGTCCAGACATTTGCATCATATATGTTGGAATAGAACTGCTCTAAATGGGTGTGGGCTACATCCTGCATGCATTTCTTTAGCTGCAGGCTCACTTTCCGTGAGCGTACGTGTGCATATGTACGCTTATGTGAGCGTGAACATTTGTGTCTGCACTTATATGCATAATGGACTTGAGTTGTCAGCTCTAGATGCTGTCAAAGCACGTGGTGGAGGGGTACATTTAATTCACTTTGGTAACAGATCAGTAGGGCAGGCTTGTGGACACAAACCAGCGTCTCTTCATGTGTGTCTGCTGTGAGTCATTGATCAAATATTTTGCTTGCAGAGGTTCGTAGCACTCCCTTAAAGAGGCCTCCAGCTCCAGTATTAGTCCCTCCCCTGAGAGTGAAGCGGGTTTCTGAATGGTCAGCCTCTGTGGCAGACTTGGCATTTCACTTTTCTGTGGCCCCTCCTTTCACACACTTGAATTTGCCATGACTCAAATCTTTTCCTACTTTTGGGATGTGGATCCTTCCTCCCATAAACAATGGATGCAATGTTCTTAGTGAAGTGATTTACAAAATTAGCAGCAGTTAGTTATGGGGACGGTCCAGTTATAGCCATTAGATTCACATAGATACATAAACCTGTCACCTTACTTTGTGCTGTCATTCAGCTTCCGCAGAATGTAATAAATACATTCACAGAAAGTTTGTGGAAACGACCTAATTTGGGATTTATACAGCTACTCTTTTATTTGACATGCACACGCTATATGCTGTGTGTGACCAAGTCTTTCAATGAAAGGCTGAGTTTGTCTCACTGAAACTCATTCTGCACAGCAGCCTTATCTGCAATAATGAGTTAGGAATCATCTGTCTTTCCTATTTAGTTGTTGACATTTAACATTATTATTTAGTAAACATATAAATTATTCTGCGTTTATCAAATGAGAGGATATAGTTAAGCTGAAATTTTTGTTTTAATGCTTAAAACTAATGCTTAAAAAATTTAAATATTAAACACTTGTGATCTAAATTAGGCTACGTCAGGAAGTCGCGCATGGCAGCATGCAGTTAATGCTCTGTTGCTTTGGGCTGCAGGATTAGGCTGTATCTTAGGTGGCTATATATATATATTTTTTTTTTTCTGGCTATATTTTAAAGATATTAAATCCTGGACAGCGAAGAACCTTTTACAGCTCAACCGTGGCCAAATTGAAGTTTAAGGTATGGGCTCTAAAGGCGTCTTTCCACACGGCCCTGGTCCACCCGGAATCAGAGCTTTTCCATTACAATTTGTCGTACCGAAGTGGTACACTTTTTGGACCTACTTCATAGTCGGGCCGTGCCTGTCGGGCCGTGCGGGTAGCGTCAAGTCTACAGGCTGATTGGCTTGCAGCGAATGATGTCACTATACAGCGATGTACACAGTAATGGTTACTGCATCGCCAGGTCGTCTTGTCTTGTCCGACTTCCTGATTTGCACCGTGAGTTTATTACTCATTATTACACATAACCCGAGCAGTAGGTAAAAGGCTGCTACACCTCCTTCCATATTGTCTCTGTCTTCTTTTTGGTGTCTCTGTGAATGTTTTTTTTGTTTATTACACAAATTAAACTGTAGCCTACATTAAATCTCGGAGAACGCATTGTTTTGTTGCGTTGTGTCACCATCAGATGACATCGGTAACTTTTTAGTAAAAATGCGGCTCCTAACCCCAGGGTTAGCCATAACCCTAACCCCTCCCTCAATAGAGCATCTGGACTTAGACTGGATTTGCAATGGAAAGGCATTCGAGGGCTCCCCGGCCGGTGGAGTACGACGGACTAGTGATAATGGAAAACCCCCTTAAGAGGGAAACGTATTTCTAAAATACATCCTTGGTGTCAGAGTCCATCTCTGCACATGTGAATCATTTTTTAATCTGACCTTAGTTTTTTTCCACATATTAAGAATACCAGTAAAATAGTTTTTTATAACCTCAAAAACAGAGCCAGTGTCTGCCTTGTTCTCTCTCTGGGCAACACGGGGACGAGAGATGGCAATGCATGCTTTTATGCGCCTGTTTTCTGGTCTTTCAATAAAAGGATTTTGGCTTTTCAATTATTATAAAATTCTGTTGCACGAGTCCTATCAAAGAGCAGAAGGCGAGCACACATTACACCTGTTTTAGGTCATTGCATTGTCTCCAAGTATGTTTCAGGATCAGTTGTAAGCTTATTTTACTAGTTTACTAGTTGGTTTTGGGCTTTCTTACCTTTCGGACCTGCTTTTGCCCTACAAACTCTTGCGGACCCCGAGCCCCTAAGGCACTGGTGTACTTATCCTTCCAGAAGTCAGGATACGTACCTATGGGGAGGCTTCCTTTTAAAATTATGGCTGTCGCCTCTGGAACAGCCAGCCGAAGGACCTCAGGACAGCAGAGAACATTCATGTTTTAAGAGCGGACTCATAGCTCACCTTTTTGATTTGGCTTTTACATAGAATTTATGTAATGAGTAATTGTAGATATTTAATTTATTTATTTTAATCTGGTTCCTTCTAGGGATATTGAATTTTATTTTGAGGTATATTTTATTGTTTATTACTTTTTTTTATCTTTTTTTAAAAAAATGTCTTAAGATACTTTTAATACTTCAATTTAGTCTGTACCGTTTTATTATTTTTATGACTTTCGTGTAATTTCCAGGATTCCTCAGAGGAAGACCTCTGCACTGCAGGGTCTGCATTGGTTTTTTTGATTAATGCCCATGTTGGTTCATTGTTCGCTGTGATCTGGTCGACTCTTGGTGGGGACGGCTCCTGTGAAAGTGTCTCCTTACCAGGCTCCTCCGTGCTCAGCAACATGTTACTACAGGTGTACTGGTCACGATTAAGATGGGGTGAGGGAAATGGGTGTGAAGCGTGTGTGTGCCTGTAAAGATAGGGTTATATCCCCGAATGGAGTGTCAGGGGTATTATGTTTTTTGTCCTGACCGCCGCGTCCGAGGATTGGGGAAATTGCAGATTGGGGGTGTTCGGGGACATACCCCCAGTCTTCTCCCAATTCATTTCTAATTCTTTTTCAAATCTGTAAAGGACATTTTTTATTTTTATGAATAGTGCTTCATAAACAAAGTTTAATTGATTGATTAGGCTGATATGGATCAGGCTTGATTTGCAATGTTCATCTGGACACCTCATTTGACTGGAAGCAGGAAGTGATAACAAAGTCAGATCAAATTAATTTATTCATCTTTTTATGCTCAGATTTTGAGCAGTTTTCCTGTTTGTGGAGTCTTGATCTGCAGCAGTGTAGCAAAGTATTAAGGACCCCGTGTTCCCAGCAGAACGTTCTCTTCTATGCAGTGATCAGTATTATTTTCTTCACTACATTTAACTAAACTGCTGTTTTTTCTAAATTTTATTTTATATTTTATGTTAAGTAGTTTTCTTTATAGCTGTGTTGACCTCACCCATGTTTAGTTACTTTTTACATTAAACTTTGGAAATTCACCATTCTCCTTATCCTTATTTTGAACGAGTTTAAAGAATCAATAACTATCTATATCGGTTGATATAAAACACTTATATCATGATACAGTTTTCAGCAATATTGCACAGCCATACTGCTAATAAAAGTAAATTGCAATTGAGACTTCACATCCTGATAATGGTAGCACATATGTCCAGTGTATGTCATGCAATCTCATCATGCATCTTTATTGGCTGAGGAGAATTTAGCAATACGGTCTGCATACATAACAGACAGGAAGGAAAGGTGCATTAAGATTTTACTTCAACTGAGAATATTTCAGTAAACCTGCCTTTTGTCCAGAGGTTATAGACACGATTCATATCATTTTTGTCCTTTTTTTTAATACCCAAAATTAAGCCATTTTTCTCTGAGACATAGGTGCTGTAGATGTCTGGCCTCTCTTGGGTGTAATTATAGAGAATTACACTCAACTTCTTAAAGCAAAACATACATTTGAAGACAACAGCAGCAGCTTTGACTAGAAACCCTGACTTGCTTGCTTAAGAAAACTCCCTGACATTGTTAGGTTCGCATTGGAGCGGTTTTTCTTCCTACTAACATAAACCATATAATTTTGTTATGCATGAAGAGAAGTATGCATCTACTCATGACACATAGCTTGTGACAATGTGACTCAACGTGAACACAATAATGTTTGCCTCAGCTGAGCTCCAACGTAAGCATAACTGATGGAGTAGACTGGTTTATTCTATATAAACTTGATTTGATAGTAAATGCAGGAGCTGTAGATAATAACTTGCTTATTGGGTATTCGATTATATGGTGTCATTTCTCTAATAATATTATTTAAAGTGTAAACTTTTAGTGTAAACAGACCATGAAACCATCATGCCTGAAATTAATCTCCAAGTAATGATTTTTCTTTCTTATTGCTTTCAATGTTTTTTTTTTCCAGGATAAAATGTCTGTATTGTAACAAACAGTAGTACACTGTGACTTCAACTCAAGGACAAGTTTGCAGACATCCAACGGCTAAAAAAAATCCAGCACTTCAGCACTACCTTGTCTTGTTTTCTCACTATACTCATCTTGTTTCGAAGTCTTGTGTGGAATGTGCTGCCGATGGGGAGAAAAGCAAAATTTCACAGGTGTACTTGAGAGGTGTGGAAGGACATCCACAATCCTAAAAACTAAGACTCATTTCTGATTTGGCAAAGATGTCAGTCTGGAGTGTTGTGCCTGCAAATCTAAAGATTTTTTTCATACGAGGAGGTTAACTTGCAAAATCATTTCTCTGTATTGATTATTTGGCAGCATTTTGAGTATGATTACAAGTAGTTTTGTTTTTTGTAGTAATGTAAAAAAAAAAAAAACAATCCCCTGTAGGAAGGAAAAGCTATTTGTAAATAGTCCAGAAAACTGCAACTGTAACACAAATCACACATCCCATCATGCCATTGATTTTTCTATTCACACATTTAATGGGAATCGTAAGTATGCGGTCATTTTTTCCTAACCAACAATAATTAGAAGTGAATCTTTTGTAACTGTCTGCAGCTACATGAACTCTTTGTTTCTTAGAGATGTAGTCAGTTTGTTAAGGAATAACGCTCTACAGTACTATGTTCACCTCCTCAGCTCACCCTCAGTTCTGCCCTTTCCACTCTCTTCCCTCCCCTCTCCGTCTCCAAGCCCCGTAAGGCGACCCATTCATCAATAATTGATAATTGCCTGGGACAGGTGAGATGGAGAAGCAATTTGTAGAGAGTACGGTGTGGGTGCATTTCCAGGAGATTGACTCAGGGGAGGGAGAAGGAGGACTAAGGTTGGGGGAGTTGAGTTGCTCCACGAGTCACAGTCAGAGGCCAATTGTAAGAGCCAGCCTGCTGATGTACCACTACATAATCCTACTAGCTCGCTTGTGTGCATGTGTGAAATCATAGATGTGTCCAAATAGGACACGTCTCTCATAGGTTCTCACCCGAGAGACTAATCATAAGTCAAGTTTATATAGTTTCTGTGGCACAAAATCAAGTTTTGATCTGGAAAAAATCATGATAGATATGTATTTAAGAATTTAGCTTTAATGTTTTTTTTTTTTTATTTTTCTCTTTAGTGTTTTTGAATCAAGCTCAGTTTTAGTTTCTTGTAAGTTCACAACAAAGTACTATCAGGAAGGTTTAGAGATACAATCAGTTCAAGTATTGTGATCTGATCAGTGTTCAAAGAGTACAAATCTCTTCCAAACCATAGAGTTGCTCACTTGAGAAAAACTCACACAGTTAGCAACCCCATGCCAACACCCAAAGTTAGCATGGGCTCGTTCGCCAAGCCAAAGTTTCTGTATGGAAAAGTTGGCGTCTTTCCACACGGACCTAGTCTACCTGGCCTTACACCAGTCCAAGCGGCTTCAGAGCATTTCCGTTACGTTTTTTGGACCGTACTAGTACACTTTTTGCACCTGCTTCGTTGAGGGGCCATGCCTGTCGTGCCGTGCGGGTAGTGTGAGGTCTGCTGGCTGGTGTCCAATGATTGGCTTGCAGCGAATGACGTCACTACACAGCGATGTACAGAGTAATGATAATTACTGCCTCTCCAGGTTGTCTTGTCTTGTCCGAGGAAAACGTCTCCTGATTTGTGGTGTGGGTTTATTACTCATTATAAACCACAACCCGAGCAGCAGGTAAAAGGTTGCTTCACCTCCCCCCTTGTCTCTGTCATCTTCTGTGGTATCGCGGCAAACTTTTTTTTTTTTTATTATACAAATTAAACAATACATTAAATCTCGGAGAATGTGTTGTTTTGTTGTGTTGTGTCGCTATCAGATGACATCAATAACTTTCTAGAAGAAATGTGCCAGGGGGCCCCTCCCACAATAAAGCGTCTGGACTTATACTGGATTTGCAATGGAAAAGCATTCCAGCAGAGTAGAGCGCTCCCCAGTACGGCAGACTAAGTGATAATGGAAATCATGGTGAAAATGGAAAAGTTGAACTCTTAGGCATAATCCTTGATGGCCAATTAAAATGGTCTCATATGAGTAAAATTACAACTAAAATGGGTAGAGCATTGTCCATAATCAGGTTAAAAGTAGACATGGTTACAGCGCTGGACAGGCCATGCTCGGTCATGTTGTTACCAGGCCAAGTTTATGTGCAATGCAGAAAAAAGTTTTATACAGAGCTGCCTTATTGTGGAATAAGTTGCTATGTACATTAAAAAACATGCACCTGTAGAATAAGTGGTAAAAAATATACACAATTATAACTAATTTTTAATTCATTTATTTTTCTTTTGTTCATTACATCAGCCTGTGTGTGAATTTATCGATTATCATTGGATTTGTTTTTGTTCTTTGTAAATATTAATTTGTGTATTCAGTATGTGTGATTTTGTTTGTAATGGTATTTTTGCTTCCATTTTGTAGATGTATGATGTTATATGTGATGGTTTGGGATTTATGTGGTGGGAGTTATTGTTATAAAAATCTATGCATTTTGTTAGGCTTGTTCTATGAGAGGTCCCCAGGAACAGTAGCTGCTGCCTCTGGAGCATCTAACGAGAATCCTGCAAATAAATAAAGAAACCCTGATGTATACTTCAAGCTAACGCCACTACTTGTTTCCATCATCTGGGTAGATGCCATATCTTGCATATAATCCGTACAAAAGGAAACGTACCACTGACACTAAGATGACGCAAATGGCTCTTGAAGTTATTGAGGAAATTCACTTTTCTCTAATCCATAGGAGTGTGAATTAACTGTTAGTCAATTTAACATCTACCATGATGACATCTTTTAATTTCTTTTCTTTTAAGCTATGATGGGCATTATCCGTTAAGTTGGGGATAATTCTCCCATTAAAGGCTTTATTTTCCAATAGAAAATAATCCTGCATTTAGACCAGGGGTGCTCATTGATCGCATGACATAAGAAAAAATATATATACATCAGTTTATCACCCATCTCGTCACTTAATTGTTATAAGTTAGCTGGCGTTGCTACAACAATGCTGTACTCAAATACTACGTCGTCAGATTTCAATAAACCGAAAAAGTGAAAAATACTGTTGGATCTGTAAAATCATTAAACGATCACATCATTCATCTTGGAAGCGCATGTGGAGGGCCACCCAGGCACAACAACTTTTAGTATAGGGAGACCTGCTGAGAGAGAAGAGAAATACAAGTTATGATGATAATACTGTCATAAATTTATACATATTAAAATAAAAAATCAGTTTAGTTAAAGAGAATAGTTTAGTTGAGAGTTTAGAGAATGAGATCAGTGACGTCAGAGCTTTGATTTCACTGCATACATTGTACCTTTCTTGACGTGCAGTTTTTTGCACATCCACTGATTACGGTCATGAAAGAGCCCACGTAAGCACAAGGTTGGAGAGTAATTATATTCTCATCAGTGGGCTTGTCTGGACATTCAGAAGTCCATATGCCTAGCTGTTAGGCTAACGGTGAGTGCATGTCTTATTGAGCAATTGGAAAAAGGTTCCAAGTCTACATAACATGGCAAGTTTGAGGACACCATGTGAGAGCTGGTAATTGGAGCGCTGTTAACTAGAACATCTCAACATCCTTTGTGTCTTGTTGTCCTTCTACCATTCTTTGTGTGTTAAATATTCGTAATTGGCAATACAGTTCAAAATAAATAAATCTTTTCTAAGTTGAATTTACAAATGTCCATTGATGAAATTACCGTAACCATCTGGCACTGATTTTGTTTTTATCTAAAATGACAGGCAAATGTGCCGCTCATGAATACAGCACTTGTTTTGTGGTGTTTTGGGGTAAATGATATGCAAAGTTGTAAAACTACCAACAGTAGAAAGCTGATGAATCTGCACTGAGCAACATTCATGCCAATATGAACAGCAATATAAAATTTTTTATTGATATTTTTTTTTTTTTTTTTTTGGGTGAGAAATATCTCTGTCCTCACACTGCATAATGTTTAATTTACTTTTATGCTGGTTTAATATTGTGGATAATCTCTATTGCTCATGCATACATTTCTTTCATTTTGTCAAACATTTTGTCTAAATATCTTCTAAATAACTTGAGGATATTCTGCATGTATGGGTTTTTTTCTTTTTTGCCTTTTTATTGATTAATAATGCACTGTTAATCTTAAAAGTTGGATTAGTTGCTTTGTTTTACAGAATTGTTTTTGTCCAATACTTTCCCTTTAGTAATTACTGATGTGTGTGTGACATTCAGGGAACGTCAGAACGATATAACACACCAAACACAAATAAATGTTCACTTTACAGAACTGTCATAATGACAACAGTGCTTTACCACACAAAATGTTACTATATTTCGGTAAATATAGTAAACCACCACTACAATGCAAGTTTGATCATTTTAGCATCTGCCAAGTTAGCATTAGCTATGCTAATCTAGCTTACTCTCTCCTGTTAAAGTTGAATAGTGTATCTCATACATATGTGTGTATTACTCCTCTTCTATACCTTTTAAAAATAGTTTTAGTCATATTCTTTATGTCTCATTGCGTATTTGCTTTGTATGGGTGTTTGTTCATGACTTACTGCTGTCACATAGAGTGGGATAAAGTGAGGCCCATGCTGTGTGTGTTTGTGTGTGTACTGCTCTGCCTGGGCATTGATAGTGTGTCTGCTGGGTGCTGAGTGCTGGGCAGAGTGAGGGAGCGAAGGAGTACTTATTGATTTTGGCCACACATATCTTCTCCTGAAAATCCCTTGATTGCTTTTGTTCTGCTCCCTGTCTCCCACTTTCTGTCTCGCTTCCTCTAATGAAACTCCAAATGAATTGGAGCACGTACTGACTGCTCTCTCACTCTTTGTTTCACTTCTCAGGCCGTCTTTCTCCCACTTGTCCTGCCTGTCTCTCGCCCTGCTGATTTCTCTATCGCTCCCTTTCATTCTTCTCTCCGTCTTTCTCGATGTCTTTATTCCCCATCGTTTTATGCTTTCTTTTAGCCTTTTATCACTCTTTTCACTCTCCCCCAACTTATATATTTTATCTTCTGTGTCTCTATTCTTTTATTATCCAATCTCATTACCCTTTTGTTTCACAACTCCTACTGTAACCTTTATTCCTTCATATTCCTCATCCGCAAATGAGAAAAGGACTTTGTGGTGGTGATTCTTCCCACCACCAGCAGCTAAATCTGTCTATAAAGAATGACTCAGACACATTACTGACTCAAATGTTATGATATCACTTGTAGAGTTGAGATGGTCACTCCTTTTTGAGACTATTTTTGCCAGGTAATTCTCTATCATCTTGATTTTCATTTTAACCCCAATATAGTGGTCAGGAGCACCCCTCGTTGTGTGACTTGAGAAGTTTTGGCATCAAATGGAAGATTTAAGGAAAACCTATGCTATTTTCATGCATTTGGGACAGTTTACTAGTGAACCAGACGTTTTGTGTCCTTTATAGTGAAGTAAGGAGGAGAAAAAAGACAGATGGTGTATTTTAAAGCATATATTTTGAAAAAGAATTTTATAAATTATGTTTTTTTTTTTAAAATTCTGTCCTTTTCCCCAAATGTTTCAGTTCTTCATTTCTACGACACGATACAAACTCACCCTTTGTAATACAGATCCTCTCAATTAAATAGAGTTTTTATTGAGACTTGTTTGGACGCTTAATTAGATTTGTCAGTTTATTTCTGATTTCTTGACTAACTCGGTTTGAAAAATCTTTAAAATATAATTAAATTTGAAGTTATCTTCGCTTCTGTTTGCCAGATTTCTGCACTTATTAATAATTTAGATATTCTTTCAATACTTGCTCCACAAGATCTATTATATAAAATATATAAAAGATGCTTTCAGTAAACGTCCTGTACCACAAGGAAAACGGATGAGGAAAAAGAGTCTTAAGGATGCATATACATAGATTACCAAGGCTTTTGTTTAATAACTGAAGGGTAGAAAAATGAGTTCACAGAATATTATCTTTGTTTCTGTAGACAAAATCTGTAAGGTTTGTATTAAATACTGCTGTATAGTGTGAACACAACTTCCCCTGCCTCCGGGGACTTTATTGTTCCGGCTCATCAAGTGTTCATCCTTGTGCTATATGTCCGCTTGTTATGCACCTGAGACCTGTGTGTATAGCTACAGCAGCAGATACATTTGCATTAGCACTGTTTTCCCTGTGGATGCTGTTGTTTCAGCTCATCTGATGTGCATATGGTTGACCCTTTGCTGCTATCACCACCTAGGGGAGCTGGAGGAGGAGATGGAGAATCCAGAGATGGCAGATCTCCCTGAGAAACAGAAACACCAGCTCAGACACAGAGAGCTGTTCCTGTCCCGCCAGCTGGAGTCTTTACCAGCCACGCACATCAGGTAAGCTGCTGTGCCACATGCAACTATCGGAGCAGTCACCATTTTTAGATTGATTATGTTTTTTTTTTTTTTTTTTTTTTATCTTGAAACTTTAGTTTATAAACCCACTTTAGGTCTGTTGTGTTTTGAGCTACATTAACTAGATGTTTTCATTTTAATGGTTATTTCTGCCTACAGTGGAAAACTAAAGGACAAGGACAACATTTATAATAAACTGAATATTCTTTGGCTATTATTTTTTAAATATGGGTTATGAATATGCAGTATCTCTTAAACACAAAATATCCAGGGAAAAATATAACTGCATGGTTGTGTTCAACCTACTTTTGACTATTAAACTAAAGTGATAAATACTTAATGATTCCTTGGATACTTAAAACTAAAAACCAATCTGTTGATAGGAATAATTGTAGTTAGAAAAGTTGGCATTGCCTTTATACATGACTAATACTTTAATAAAGTAAATTATGCAACTATATATCCATCCATTATCAGTACCGTTTATTCCAGTGACAGGTTGTGGGTAGCTGAAGCCTATCTCTGCAAGCATTGGACTTGAGGCAGGTTACACCCTGGACAGGTCACCAGTCCATCACATGGCCACCACAGAGAGAAAAACAAGCATGCACACACACACTCACCCCAAAGGACAATTTTGAACAGGCATGTCGTGTGAGGCTAA
>JBAMHX010000022.1:17355616-17367012 GCA_037177515.1 Pseudomugil tenellus
TATATATATATATATGCCTTGTAATAATATTCTGCTTGATAACAGAATTCAATGATTTAAAAGGTGGAAAATTAATTAATAATTAAAATAATTAATGCAGAAAAAATACACTTGTTTTAATAAACTATCAAGGATAACAATGAGTTGAAGCATTTGTTGTACCAGCAATGTTTTAGTAGCAGCAAACGTTAGCACTTTTATTAGCATTACATGACCAGCAGATAAAATGTCAAGCTGTTTCGCTCCTTAACATGTTTACTTTATCCGTGCTGCTTACATTTTAATCTTCACTGCTACACACACAAGCGGATTTAATATATTCTATTGACTAATACACCACCTGTCAATAGTTTGAGAGGACTTTCCCATAAAATAAAATGGAGAATGTGGGTTCAAACTTTTATCTGCTATTGTACAGGAAGCAGAATTGCTTCATTTTAGAGCACATGGCGTAAAACTGATGCGTCAGATTTAAAGTTTACCAAATTAAATGAAAAAGTAAAGCAGCAGTATGCAGTGTTAAAAACTGAGTGCTTAATGTCAAAAGAAAACTGTTTCTACATTTAGACTCATCTTCGCTCATCAGTAAGCTCCGAGCAAAACGCACCTAATCATTACCCCATTACTGCTTGACATTTCTGAAGAGTAGCTGAAAGAGCAAACTGACATCTGCTTGAATAAAAATACTGATAAACAGTTTGTATATTGAGAATTCAAGCTTGATTGAGTTTTCCAACTTGACACCAGTGAGCAGAAATGTTTCACAAGGTGTCTCACTTTGTTACTCTGCCAAATCCCATTTGCCTCGGGTTACAGAGATATGACTAATTAGTCGGTAAAAATCGAAGTTTAGACAGTAGTAGTTACAGGGAGTAGATGAATGCTGTCAGTATCAGCACTCAGAACCACGATTTATCAAATAATTGGATGATCCAGCTCATATCTTTTTGTTTTAGTTGCTCATGAAGAGCAGCTCAGGCCAGAGGAGCAGCTTTTCTTTCGTACATGTGTATCTCAAATCCTGCTATTCGTTCAAACATTTTTTCTAACTTGCTCTGTTTTTGTCTTTTCCCCTGTTTCCCCTGTCTTTTCCTTACACATCTACTTTTCGTACATCCTTTATGGGCTTCAGAGGGAAGTGCTGTGTGACATTGCTGAATGAAACCGAAGCCTTGAAGTCGTACCTGGACAGAGAGGTGTGTGTGCATGCCAGGTGCTTATAACCTGGAGCATCAAAACGTCTCCTAAACCGATAGTGTGTTAGATAGTAGGACTTTGCTTGGTACATGAATGTTTCTGGACGGGTGTGAGTCTTATGAGTTTAATGATTCTTGTTTCCAGATGAATTATTCATCATGTTGACCCAGAATGTTCTTTTCACATACACTAATGAGGAGACGAGAGACTAGCAGAGGGGAAAACGCTCACACACACACACGCATAGAGACAGATGCATCATACTCTTTCCCCTCTCCGCCTGCTGGGTCTCGCTTCCCTTTCCTTCATTCCATCCTCATACCTTCCTGCCATCTATATTTCCCAGGATGCCTTCTTCTACTCACTGGTGTATGACCCTCAGCAGAAGACCCTGCTTGCCGATAAGGGGGAGATCCGCGTAGGCAATAAATACCAAGCCGACATCACCGACCTCCTGAACGAAGGTACATATAAAACTCTGCATTATGGTTTTCTTTGAATTAGCATTTTGCCCCTCTGCCAAGCGAGGTAATGTTTCTACATCAGGATTAGTACAACTTTTCATGTTTTTCCCTATTGTTCAGATCTTACCTCTAATAGCTGAAAAGTTAAAGTTGGAAGAGAACAATGCAGCTAACTGCAGTTTGTCTAGAATGGTGAAATCAAGTATTTTCAATTTAACAGGCGATAAGAAAGTATTGATATTTTTCTGTCAATATAATAATTTACTAATGTGGAAATTTTTCTGGAATAATACGGTAATTTTTTTTTTTTTTTTTTATAGAGTCTGTACTCTTAGGAGGTGGGAAAATTTCTGAAGGTGCAATTAAAAGCACCATGGGACACTAAGCTTTCTAATTAAATCCATGTTAATGAAGTTCTCCAACATGTGTTGAAACTGATTGGTTGGTTAGTTGCAGGCTGTCTGCAGCAATAATGTTTAAAGATGGGGAAGAACATAAAAAAAGGAAATACTTTTTGTTCTATGTTTGCAAATGAGCAGTAACCAGTTGTTGTGATCAGAGGTATTTCTATCCATTTCTGTGTCTTGTGGTTAAATTCAGGTGAGGAGGACACCAGGGACCTGGAGAAACTAGAAGAGAAAATCTGGGACCCCAACAGCTCACTAACAGAGAAGCAGATCGACCAGTTTTTAGTAGTAGCTCGGTAAGCCAACGCAGACTTGGAAAGAGTAAGAACAATGTGCTGCAAATTAACCATCCCACATTTTTGGAAATACTTTTAAGAGAGTTAGTTGTAGTGAAAGCTGGATCTTAGCTTGGAGATGTTACAGTGTCAGAATGGGGGAAAACAAACTGAGAACAGCCTCTAAAATTCTCTTATTAACACATCATGCAAGTCTCTGGGGAAACTTCCTGAATTCACAGCTGGCATTATTGAGCTGGATCTAAAAAAGCTTCCTGCTTTAAAACTTCCTGTTTCTATTTGATGATTTTAAGCTTTTAATACTCACTCACTTCATATTCTTCCCATGTCTGCATCCCGTAGGTCAGTAGGCACTTTCGCCAGGGCTTTGGACTGCAGTAGTTCGGTCCGACAGCCGAGCCTCCATATGAGTGCTGCTGCAGCCTCCAGAGACATCACCTTGGTAAGATATACATGAAAGCAGATGTTGGTTAAAACATCATCACACGATATGTGAAAAAGATTGTAGACAAGCAGGACTGTTAAAGAAAAGGCTTGTGGTGCACATACGTCTTTATATGTGAATGTGAATCTGTCACTGATTATTTCAGGCTGTAGCTGATTATCTTAACAAGCGTGTGGGCCCTGGAGGCTTGGAGTAAGCCTATTCTGCCCTACATCTTATCCTTATATATAAAACATAGATGAGACCTTCAAGCACACACACTCACACACACACAGAGCCCACAGCTTTGCGCATGAGCTAAACAATTAAACATTTTCTTGTTTATCCAAAGACATCCGCTGCTTATTATGGAAATTAAGTACGTAATTGCTTTTAACAACCATCTAACATGCAAACATGCATTTCTTTCTTGTGGTTAGTTTCATGCTATGGACACCCTCCATGCCACAGGCTATGACATGACTCGAGCCATCGCAGCACTGGTGCCTCAGGGCGGGCCCGTCCTCTGCAGGGATGAAATGGAGGAGTGGAGCGCCTCAGAGGCCAACCTGTTTGAGGAGGCGCTTGAAAAATACGGCAAAGACTTCTCTGATATCCAGCAGGATTTTGTGAGTATTGGAGTAATGAAAATGCATTTGCAGAAGTGGTTTAAAAAAAAAAATAAGATGGTAAATTAGGATTTATGTGCAGTTTCTTACACGTGCCAAGAATCTTAAGGCTGTTGATGTTCCATGATGTTAAATAGCAGTGTATGTAAGTATGTCGGTGTCACGTGTGTACAAACAATGTCAGGACAAGATTTTAGCATTTTCTTCATTGTTCATGAACACAATAGTAGTTTAGGAAATAAGTACAGCATCCAGCTAAAGAACTTGTTGTCTAAAGCAACGGTTGGATGAATTCCTTCAAGAATTTCAAAGAAATCCATAATTTTAGTAAAATCCAGGAGGGGAGTGCCTCTTCTGCTCCTCGTGCTCCTGCGTGCTTAAAGCTTGACAAGGCTGGTTTTCTCTTTTAGTGGATGTTTATATTTCACATTACACTGAGCTCTTACTGTGAGCATTACTCCACCACCTGGTGGTGAACTTTTGTCAATGCTACATCTTGTTTCTTCTCTAGTCTTTAGTCAAACAAGCGGGCTACACCACCATCATGGGTGGGGCCACTGCTTACTGAGTATTACACCGTGTTTTTCAGCATGACATCCTAAAGAGAACTTAAATGAACTAAAATTGTTCTGCAAATGTGTTGACCCATCCCTTGTTTCTCCATATATTGCAGGGAATGAAATATGTGCAGGGGTTTATTGAAACATGTGCAAACAGAAATGGAAATAAAGTAGAAATGGTAAAAAAAACAGAGTATGGACGATTCTGAAAAACCTCAGTCAGTATTTTATATGTTTACATTTACTTTACTCTGCAGTGGGAATCTTCTTTGGCAAGCTGTATTGTAAGTTGTTTTATTAGTCCTCAGGAATAGTTTTCCAGGAACATTCAAGGACTTTTAAAAGCTCTTTGTCATTGGCTGCTTTTTAATCCCATTTATGCCAAGACTATCGCAAACTGCTTCGGTGATGTTGAGCTCTGGACTTTTAGGAGTATTTATTGCTCCATCAGTCCTGTTGCCACTGATTTCCAGTCTAGTTATTATGTCATCCTGAGTCATTGGCATATTTTGACCTTCTCTTCCTGTTTCCCTTTCTGAAAAATGTCTTCTTGAGCCATCTGTCCATTCATTGATAATTTTTGATAAATTATGGTGAACAGTATATGACTAGCTCAGGGGTCGGCAACCCGCGGCTCCGGAGCCGCATGCGGCTGAAGGTTTTTTTTTTTTTTTTTAAATGTGGCCTATAAAAATGAAAAAAATGGGGGAGAGAGTTGCACTGCCAGACGGTTTTCTCTGGGCTTTAGGCCTGGATGTTTTGACTCAAGCCCCGGTAACCAAAACCGATATAAGTCAGTGTATCATGCACCACAAGTATAACTGCACCTTCATCCAGTAATGTTGTGACCTTCACGACTGATCCCAAACTTTTGGACAGGAACAATGGGAACCAAATCGTAATTATTTGGTTGCTGTTCTTTTATTCTCTCTCCCTGAGTTCACAACCTTGGGTGTCGTTAGGCCGTTTTTTAGATCCAATACTTTCATTATTTGCTTTGTAAAGACAATCACGTTAACCATTGCTATGTTGCTAACCGTTGCATATTATTTCCAAGGTGTCCTGAACGCAGCACCGCTGCGTCTCATCCGTAGTTTAGTTGTCCACCCTAAGTTACGTGCAACAAAGTTTGACCCAGCAAATCATGATCATTTAAGTTAATCACATAATAGTTTAACTATAGCTGCAGATGAAAACAACATTGTGAGTCCATCCAGGGCTTAAACTTTTGTAATTTGCAGACGGTCCTTGCGAGGTGATGCATCAGCTGGTGCGGAGCAGAAAGCCGCACACAAGCCTTCCAGCGCAGAGGACAGCTTTTTTAATTAATATGCGATTGTAGATAACAGTCTACCTTGATATGGTTCCAGTGAGGTGTCTGTTTTATAGAAGCAATATTTCATTGATAAGTTATTGAAAATCAATCAATCTCTTTCTAACTTTACCAAAGTCACTCTAAACATCACCGTCCCCACTATCTCCTGTTAATTACATTTGATCCCATTTAAACATCTTTCTGACATCTCTTACAGTCTCCTCATTAATAAGCGAATATGGTTTATGTTTCACTTTTTCACTATCTATTATGTAGGCCTAGGTCTCACGTTTTCACAATAAAACGAATCGCGTTATAACGTGATAAGGTCATGATTTTCTTTTCTTTTGGATTACAGCTATACGCTTCCGTACTTATATTGTGTTGCCTTCACATAAAGGCCCATCTAAGACGTTTAAATGTATGCGGCTCTAGACAGATTTTATTTTGTTTTTTTTTGGTCCAATATGGCTCTTTGAACATTTTGGGTTGCCGACCCCTGAGCTAGCTCATCTGAAGGATCAAATGCATCCCTTAGATCCTGTTTATCTGTTGTAGACAGTGTTTTAGCCCTGCTGCTTGCCATTTTATCCTTCCCTATTTTTATAGTTTCCTCAAAATTTTAAATACCAAGCGCACACCACACACAGATGCATGAAACTTTTGCTAATAATTACTGTTAGTGCAAAAATACTGTCTTGTGTCTGTAAACTGAAGAGATATTTCTTTTTGAGATAGGACTACATACAGTGGAAACAAATTACATGCATTTTCTGCAGGGTGCTCTGATTGAAGTGTCAAAGAATTAGTTATAGGTTTGTAGGCTTTACATAGCTAACACCCTTTCATACTATTTATTTATGTTTTTTTTGGATAATTGATATGTGAAGTTCCTCTGAAAACAATGTCCATAGAAATACTTTGAAAGTACTTCAGACTTTGTAAGTCATATTTTTGTGACATGGTTCAGTAATTAATCAGCTAATTGCTTTAGTCCAGTTTTTGTTCTTAAATCATAATTATCTCCCATTTCTCTGATTAGTGACGACCTTTGAGAGGAAAATCTGCTCCTGTGACCTTAACCCTTTGGCTGACATTATGATTTTCTTTCTGTTGCTCTGTAGTTGCCATGGAAGTCTCTGACAAGTATAATTGAGTATTACTACATGTGGAAGACCACAGATAGATACGTACAGCAGGTAACTTCTACTTTGTATTAGGAAACGCTGTCACAGATATCATTTACAATTCAAGCACAATTTTTTCTCAGCTCTCCTAGTGTTGGTTTTATGTAATATTTTATTTGAAAAATGACTTATTAAAATCCTAGATAATTGATCAGTTTTATTTGTTTTTATAGTAGTAAAAGTGAATATTTATATTTTAAAGAAAGAAACTCTAATCCTGTTGTTTTTCTTTCTGCCTTTCTTCCTTCCCAACATCTCCTTTCTGCTCCAGAAACGATTAAAAGCAGCTGAGGCAGAGAGCAAGCTCAAGCAAGTCTACATCCCCAACTAGTGAGTACTTGGCTGCCAAAGTTGTGGGACTTCCAGATTAGTTTTGTTGCTGCCTTATTCTGCACATATTGTAAAAGATTAAATAACATATTTGGCCAACCATGTTGCACCAACACATCTGGTATTTTAAATGTTCATCTTTTGTTGGAAGTTCAGGTGTTGATGACATCTCTCTGTAGAGCAGCGTCGATTCTTGGCAGCAAGCTGATGAATGTTATCTGTTTTCTAATTGAGTCTACACTGAGACGGCCCGTCTTATCTGTGTTGGCCTGACCCCGTCTCTGTTCATGTGCCCTTTCAGTAACAAGCCGAACCCTAACCAGCTGAGTAACAATGTAAAGCCAGCTCTTTTAAATGGAGCAGCGGGGGCAGGCGTCCCAGGACAGCCATGCTCAGGGCAGACACCTGGCCTGGGCAGAGCCTGTGAAAGCTGCTACAGTAAGTTATTCAGTTTAATAAGACTGCTATAATTTAACTGTTACGGCTGCTGTTTTTTTTTTTTTTTTGTTTGTTTCTTGAAAATAATTCATAAATAGCAGCTATATTTAATAATGTAATTTACAGTAATGATGTTGTTTGTTTGGTTCAGTTTCAGGATAATTGGTTTGGCATTCATTACATTCTGAAGTAGTTGCAGCATTGGTTAAAGCACTGGTTAAAAAGAAATGATGAGAAAATAACGTAACCGGAAAAAGTCTTACGAATAAGTGTTCTTGTAATTATTTATTATGCTGGCAAATATATTTGTTTGCAAGTCGCCTCCAATTCAAAAGCTAGGATCAACAGATTACAGATGACAAAACAACAAACATATAATGAAATTTCTAATGATATTATTGTTCTGTAAAGGCTTACACTGGCCTTAAAAATAAAGGACCGTAAATGCTTTCTTCATAAAACCGGTGTAGATTGTAAATGCAGTGTGTGTTTGCAACCATTAGAGGCAATCCTGCTGATATTATCTCTGCCAGTATAAAACAACCAAACACCAACTGGATCATCTGACTGTTATCTGACTCATCGGCCCATTTTCATTATGACGCAGATCTTTTTAAAAGCACAGAACCACTCTGTTCCTGCTGTGTGGAGAGCACGTTATTATATGCTTTGGCCTCCAGCAGAGTATTCCAACTTCAGTGACTGTACTTAATTTGCTGATGAATGATTAAAGTATTTGCTCTCGTATGCTGGTATTCATAATTATAGTTCTGCTGCATTCTCGCCTTGTGACTTTGTGCATGCAGCCAGCAGCTCCTACCAGTGGTATTCCTGGGGACCTCCAAACATGCAGTGTCGACTGTGTGCTTCGTGTTGGACCTACTGGAAGAAGTATGGAGGACTGAAAATGCCCACAAGACTGGATGGAGAGAGACCGGGACCCAACCGCAACAGCACGGTACAGATGACACACGTGCCTGAAGCCTTTTGATGCTCGTTATAGTTCAGCTGAGTTTGGATAAAATCCTGCTGACATTCATTAGTCACGTTTACACAGAAAATGTTCCTGATTAATAAATAAATGATTTTGGCTTTGAGATATTAATATACAGACATTTTGAGCTGCTTTTTTTGTTAACCTTTCAAAACATCTGGCAAAGTAAACATCAGGCTTTCATCATTTTAAGGAGTGATAACTAGAAAATGAGAAGTGCAAATATTTCTATCCGTCTTCACTTTAAATACGCATTTTTTCTTCTGAAAGATTTTCAGGGAATTAATTCAGATTTAAGAAAAACATATAGACTCATTAAAAAACTAGTAAATATCAAGCATAATGTC
This sequence comes from Pseudomugil tenellus, assembly GCA_037177515.1. Taxonomy (NCBI): domain Eukaryota; kingdom Metazoa; phylum Chordata; class Actinopteri; order Atheriniformes; family Pseudomugilidae; genus Pseudomugil; species Pseudomugil tenellus. The sequence goes on from JBAMHX010000022.1 coordinate 17,364,205, forward strand.
CTTAATTTAAGCAGTATCCCATTTCCATGTGACTATTATAAATGTGCACTTATGTGTCATATAGTTTAACTGAAGTCTCTTTTTGGGACACATTTAACATAGTTGCTCAACCGTTTTACCATTATTAGTAATCTCAAGTCATGTGTTATCACTCAATAATCATTAAGCTGTTTGTTCACTGGCAACATGTACACATGGTTCACCATTTATCACGTCAACTAAAAAATGTTTACATGTTTGTGCCCCCAGAGCCCTCACGGGTTGCCCCTGCGGCACAGCGGCAGCCCCAAGTTTGCGGTAAAGACCAGGCAGGCGTTTTACCTGCAGACGACCACCCTTACACGGATGGCACGTCGCCTCTGCCAGGACATCATCCGACCGCGATATCTGGCCAGGCACCCCTACCTCCCTGTCAACACAGCAGCCATCAAAGCAGAGTGTAATGCAACACATTATCCATGTGTCATTTTATTTTATTTTGCATCATATTTTTATTGCTGTTTTTCTAAATACACTGTTTTCTTCCTCTAGGTGCTATGCGATTAGCAGACAGGCCGAAAAAGCCTCTGCCTCTGAAACCTGTGGATCGTAAACCTCTGGAGTCTGTGGTTCAGTACTTGGGTAAGACGTCATGCTTTTAAAGGAATACAAAGCTAGACAAAAGAGGAAATTTGCTTTATTTAAGGAGGACTCTGACATGTTGATGGTCTGGCATACAATGTTTTTTTTTTTTTTTTTTTTTTTTTTTTTTTTTTTTTTTTTTTTTTTTTTTAACGCAAGTCTAAAAAAGAATAGTCAAATATAACAAATGCAAATAAAAAGACAAGACATTTGACTTCTTCCAGTCCAGCAGTTGCTTAAGTTACTCATCTTTACTCTTAGGCACCCCTGACACTTGCACAAATCTGTGGCACGCACTGGCACGACTTGTCGTAAACTGGCGTGAATAGTGCGGAACGATGCGGGAGGATGCGTGCCAGTGCGCGACAGATATAGGCATCTTCTCTTCTCTGCAGTGACTGTGTTGGTATGAGAGTGGCGTGTGTCACTTTCAGAGGGTGAGCGTGTCTGTGTGTGTATCATTGACTGTACATTAATATACTGTGTATATGTGTGTAAATATGTGTATGCGTGAGTGTTCAGAGCAGTGTGTGTGCGTATGCGACTGGGACAGAGAGATGGAGAAAAAAGCTGAGAAGCGCACGGATCATGTTAGAGACCGTAGCTTTATTGTTAGAGGAAAAAGTTAGTAGTAAAGCTGCCACCTTCTGCAACAGTTAGATTCCGGCTCATTAAGTGCTGCTGCCCGGAGAGTGACCAGAAGAAGGGGTTCGCGACGAGCGACCGGTCCCCACTCGTCCCTGGAGCAGCAAGTCTCCCCTGTGCTCCTGACTACGGTCGGGAGCGTGTCTCTGGCATTCAGCATGTTCTCTCTTCCACTGACCGGGGGTTGGGGAGGCCCCCTTTTTATACGGGATGCCCAAGTCAGAACAACACCGTCCGAATAGCGCAAACTCTTCGTGCCAATGTGGGAAGTGCGTAAACTATACGCAACCTATACGTGAACTCATCATGCCAGTTTGTGTCAGTGTGGACACTGATGGGAACGTATTTGTGAACTATTGGTGAACTCGTCATGAGCTATGCGTGAACCAGACGTTAACAGTGCGGGAGCCTCCCGGTCCGTGCCCCAAAATGCCACGACTAAATCGTGGCCAAAAGTCGTGCAAGTGTCAGGGGGCCCTTAGTTTATGTGAATGTTGTTTGATTATTTGTCTTTACTTGAATCTAATTTACCCCTACTACTAATCTATTAAAATATGTATTTATCCAACCAAATAATATGTTGCTTGTTAAAGCAGCGTCTTTTTGCCATTGGACTCCATTAGAGTAAATAAATAGTTTTTCTTTTTCCTTTTCCATAATTATATTCTAATAAGCCCTCATTCTGACATCTTCAGTCAGTTTTAGACTTCTCTAGCACTGCTTCAACCTTCGTACAACCTTTTGTACTTGTCATTCTACTCTTAATCCTCTCTGTCTGACCTTGTTATTGCTTAACATTTTCAGAAGCACATCCCTGTCCACCGAAGCCTGACCCCCCGATTCGTGCAGCCACCATCTCTACAGGCAGCTTGACTCCTATAAAATCTTCTCCCATCCTAAACAACGGCTCACCCACCATCCTGGGCAAACGCACTTATGAACAGCATAACGGACTGGATGGTGAGCAATACATGTATTTGTAATTTCTGTAGATCTCCGGCATGTTTATTCTGTCAGCAGCTCTTGTAATAACAAATGACCTTTTATATCTGCATTAATTCTGTTTTCATGTGGCTTGTGGGTATATTGGAACTTATATATTGTAACCACATATTAAACATAAATGCTAAACATGTGTCTCTGTTAAGTAGGGCTGCGTATTACCACTACGTTTTAGAATCAATATACTTCACAACAGCCTGATTAAATTAGATTTGTATTCAATCAATTTTTTATTGATTTATTTAAAGATATTAAGTCGCAATATCATTTTTTTATTACATGGTCATCAAAACTAGATATATGTGAGTAATCACATTACTGAAATAACCCAATATTGTGTTTCTAAATCCATACATGATTTCTTTATTAATAAAAACCAAACCAACAACAAAACACTCCTCCCTCACCTATCCTATCTTTACCATTTAGAGCCAGTGGCTGTTTCTCTCAAGCGCCGGTTCTCTACTAGAGTCCTGGTATAGTGGACTCTAGTGGAAACATGTTGCTGAAGAGATATATATATATATATATATATATATA
>JBAMHX010000022.1:17367947-17379185 GCA_037177515.1 Pseudomugil tenellus
CCATGTCCTCATTAAAGTACTAAATTATATGTATTTTAATTGTGAACATGAGCTGAGGTTGCCTTGGCCACAAGCCCTCTAATGCACACAGTTAAGATCCAGTGCCAGCGGGTTAAGGATTTGGAAGGGGTTCTTGTGTTTTGGGGCCATGTCCCACTTTCCCCTCCCCTGTGATATAAGAAATGGGTAAAGATGGATCAAGAGAAGGGTGGAATATGCTGGGCAGATGAGGAAGAGGGAAATTGTAAGAGGACTGGATTGGCCTTGCTGTTTTAGCTGGAGGGTGCGGTGTGTGTTGTCATGGTAACTGAAGAGGGAGAGCATCTCTGATGGTCTGTGAGCCCACCTCCGGTCTGCGTTGGGATAACACATCAGATGCACATTTGTGTTTGTACATCAGCCAGGATCTGCTTTTTAAAAGTTTGCTTGAAGGGTTTTTCTCTGTTTTGCTCCCAATCACAGGAGATTTATCGGAAAATAATAAATTCTTCATATTGTGTTTTTTATTTAATCAAAACTTTCGCTGTTTTAATTTCATCTAACTGATAAACTGTCATCATGCCCTCCTTTATAAAGCTGCTCTGTTTCCCTCCCATGGTAACAGTTGTGACTGCAACAGATAATTGGTAACTAGCTAATGTAACGGTAAAAGATTAAACAGCTGAGATGCTAACAGGTGCAGCAGCCTCGTGTTCACTAAGGAGTTGGTAGAAAGGAAAATGGAGCAGAACATTGAAACTCACCAGGAGGGTGAAAACAAGACTCCAGCTTCTCTTCTCATTTTATCATTTACACATCCACTACTCCTCTCTTCCTCTAGTCTAGAGGAATCGATATGAGGATATGAGGAGAAGAATTAAGGGAACGGGAGTTTGTGCAGATGTAGCCTTCTTAACTTTGCATCCCTAATTTTAACCCAACATCAATTAAACATGTGTCTCTGTTTCGTTCAGCCTACTTTGATATCTTGTGGTTTTTAATTAATTTCAAATTGAGTGTAATGTCTCACGCCTTCTTAATTCGTCAAGGTACTCATCTGTATTCTTGATCATGGCTCCAACAGCCCTCCTTTTCTTTCCTAATATGTTTGAAGATGTGTTCTAAGACAGATATTCAGCTCACGGAGCAGAGGGAAATCAAGAAGGCACAAGAAAGAGAAATGAGAAAATTCCTGTATTTACAGACCGTAGTAATAATAGAGGACACATTTGCAGCATCAACCTGTGAAGTCAAAGATTAGCATCTGCTGCCCCCTGGTGGTTAAAATAGATCTCTGCAATTGAAGATCTGAAACTTTAATAAGCGCCTCTGAAATGTGCTGTTTTCAACTGATCAGCATGAAATTATAAATATAAAAAATAATTCAAGATTTCCATTTTTAAATTCAATTGCATATTATTTACTTTATTTAATTTTTCCTTTAAACTGTTGAAACCATCAAAAAAGAATAGTTGAAAATGTCCAAATTCCCTACATAATGCCAAGCTTACTTATGTTTAAATGCTGTTTAAAATTGTTGTTGTGGTCTGATAATTATACATAATATTAATTATTATTATTAATAATAATAATATTATATATCTTATAAAATATATTTATATTTTATTTTATATCATGTATGATATAAAAGATAATTATACATAATATTAATTATTATTATTCATAATAATAATATTATATATCTTATAAAATATATTTATATTTTATATTATATCATGTATGATATAAAAGATAATTATACATGAAAAATTAAATGCCTGGCTTACCGTCAGCAATCACATAAAACATAAAAAAAGAAAACCTAAACTGTTTTCTTTAACACAACCGATGTTAGTCCTACATGAAACCAGCAGAGGGCAGAATCAATTTACATTTTTATTTAAATCAGGCACAAAGAAGCTGTCTGTTGTTCCTGTGGTAACATATTTCGTACGGTTTCATCTGAAGGTACCAAATCCAAAGCCCTGACTCCACAGTGGGACATTATGGCCAAACGTCTAAGTGATGCAGGACGAGCTTCGGCCTCGCTGCAAGATGAGGTACATGAGCTGGACTGAACGATCTCTGTGGGCACAATCTCTCCTGCAAACCACGGTGAGGTGAGACATGGAGCACAGCTGAGCTCATTTAAAATGAATCTGTTTAATTAGGTCTCTGGCTGCATTTTTTATATTTATTATAACATCTTCAGACTGAACCCTGGCATTAATGAAGATATTTTAATCATTTAGTTATTTACTTATCTTTAAGAAAGACTGGGTAATTTATTGACCACATATGTGATAAAATATCGTTATGATTTATGTTATTACCATTAATATTTCCCCTTTTTTAAGTGGAAGTTTCAGTACATGAAAGAATTCCCTCAGTTGAAAATGATATTTAGGCTTCTGCCTTTACTTGACAAACAGGTTAATAACAAGTTTGATGTCTTTTGTCTTTGACAGCAGAGAGAAGCTTGAAACAGAGATGGCTTTTTCCACTAAACCGTAGCTGAGGGCAGCTGAGAGGAGACGACGGCATTGGCCACTTTTCTTCAGTCAGCAGAGATAAGTCATGCTGCTGAAGACCAGTCGATCCGTTCGGCTGAGGTCTATCAGAGGATGAGCCTGACTGTACAGGACTGTGTTTATCACATACATTCGTTGTTATTACTGTCTTTGTAATTATTGTTATTGTTATTATAATCATTTTTTACCAAGTATAACTCAGCTTATTGTTTGTCGATCAAACGATGAAACTTGTGAAGTTTTCATGAAAACCGCTTGCAACAACCCTGTGGAAACGGGTGGAAGGAAAGTAACATAAGCCACTTGCATCTTCTGTGTTTTACTTTTTAAATGAGTTGAAGTGAGAAAGGAGACGCGACATGACTTCAACTTGTCTTCTGTTTCTGTCAATCTAAATGCTTTACTGGGAATATTTCTTTCTGTTGTGTGAGCCGACCCTGTTCTTCGGCCAGAGAGGTTTAACTTATTGAGAAAGACTGTGTTTTTTCTACCTTTTTCACAATTAATGCGTCTATGCTTCGGTAATGGAATTAAAAGAAAAATCATTGATCCCCTCCCCCCTCTTCATTTGGTGTCTGTGCATGGAGGTTTGAAAACTTGCACTGAATGTTATATTTTCCCGCTGGTGTCGGCCTGTTTTTCTAACTCCACACAGGTATGCAAACAGGGTATATGCAAATCAACAGAAATTTTTCATTCCTAATGGCTTTATATGTTTTCAGTATTAGAACAGACTTGATGCACAAACAATAACTTGTTTTGTAAGCAAACGTGAAAACGACTAAACAGCAGGAATGCATTGTGTTTTCATGTCCAGTCATTTGTCAGTGTGTTTCTTTTCTGCTCATTAGTTGCTTTGTGGTGAAGACATCTCTGCACTGAATGATGCATATCAGCACCAAACGTCTCTTCTACAGAGATAATATATCTAAACATGTCCAGGAGTCCAACACTGTCCACTTAATATAATATTAAGGAGTCTTAATATGGTGTCATTTAATAATTAGAAACATAATAGAACCATGTCTGTCTTCCTGGGTTAGTATAAATAATAATAGGATAGTACATAATATTTTCTTTACAAGGAAACCATCTTTGTATTCAATAATAATAATAGGACTTTGAAGCATATATTTACTTTCAATAATAGTTTTCCCACTGGAATCAATTCTAAAGTTAAATAAATACACTTTGCATTAGTTTAACTAACATTATGGAGGTTTTAATGAAGTAGAACTAAAAACTTTAATGTAAAAGTAAAGTAATGATCATGCACTTGATGTGTAGAAAATGTTGCAGGAAAAGAAATTCAGGACTTGGATGCTAAATCTAATTCCAAGAAGCAAGGCATTTGAAGTTTTTCTTATTTTTAAATCTAATTTCAGATGTACTTTTCAATCTTCCCACTGCTTTTTTTTTGTGCATTTTTCATAAATGATCGTCCAGAGCTGTCAGAACGCACTTTTTAACCAGCGATATACATATGATGATGTCACACTGCTGCTAAAAGTAAAAAATGAGTTTAGTGGCCTTGTTTTTCTAGCCTGTGTGCTTCAGAGGACGTCTGTGCTTCGAAGAAGCTCAATATTTAGGAAACCTGCAGGTACAGCAGCTACTTATCATAAAGAAATGACCTGTTCCAGCCCACGTATTGAGGATAATGTTATTACTGATTGCAACATAATGATTTTGAGAAAGCTTGTTTATTGTCTTTAAGGGACCTCGTGGAAAACAACATATGCAGCTCTAATCATCGCATGATGTCCACAAAGTAAACAGATATGTTTTGCAACTCACCGAGTGACCATTCAAGTCTCGTTTTGAGAAGACTTATTGATGTTTCCATTACATCCTACATTACATTGTATTCTCTGGTGAAAGGACTACAAGCAGCCTTCCTTTTCATACTCTGATGGATCATGTGCATTGTAGTTACCAGAAAATTCCCTTCATAAGATCTTTGCCTCCTAATAACCTTATTTCAGACCTCGCGTATACATGAAGGCATGAAAGTCAGCATCTTTTTTAACATATTAAACTTACAGCAAGGTTACATACCCTCTGCATCCCAGCTGACCTTGCAGCGCGAGCCTTTGGACTGCATGCTTCATTAAGTGGCTGCACCTGTAAAAACTGGCATCTGCCTCATATAAATAATGACAGTTTGGGAACAGCTCTGGAGGTTTTGAATGTGGAAGACTAGAATCTTCTGCAGTGACTCGTTAAGGTAAAGTTTACTTTCTGAAAGCAAATAAAACGCCTATAACCCTCCACAGGCGCGTTGGATGGTATGGTTTCTATTTATAGGCCTGGTAATTATTTCTTGATAGTCTATATTGATTATGAGCAAAGATAAACGGTCCATTGCTTTCGTTTGTATCTTTGCATATGTAAAAGTTCAAACTTCTTCAAACAGACTAAACATCCCAAAGGATGAAGTAAGTGTGTGGGAAAACCATGCACATTCCCATCAGATCCATGGAAGTTTGACATAAAAAAAAAAGTCTTAACAGGAAGCAGGAACCACATGTTGGATATGTTTGAATGTCCCAGCAATGAAAGCGATGACTTGACACTTGTAACCATCTCGTGCCACGCAGTCCGGATGTGCGCGCTGAGCTGCGGTGAAGAAATGGTTAACCAAATATGCAAGAACTGCGCGAGTCTGTCTGGGCATGTGCCGCTAGTAGCGCGGCCGCTGCTGCAGTGAAATAAAATGTGTGAATTTCTATAGGCGATTAGAGACACCGTGGAGGAGAAGCCAGGGGGGAGCCGGAGCGCGAGCGACACACTTGACGCCGAGTCATCCGGGACAGCCTCTCCGAGGGATGTGTTGGATCCGCCGGCCTCTGCGCTGTGGGAGACACCGCAGAGCTCACTCTGAAGGTAAAACAGGAAAGAAAGAATAAAGCAGTGTGGATAATGATGACTCATGTCGGTGTAGTGGAGTTGGCTTTGCGATATGTAGTCAACACGTTCGGCTTTAGGATGAATGACCACCATGAGCGCGTGCGTTAAAGGTGAGAATTTAATTATTTTTCCCCGAACAACTTTGCAGATATGTAGTCAAATTCCTCCTACTACAGTGTATCCAAATAAAACAAGTGGAGCTTTCATTTAATTTCAAACACGCGTCATTCTTTCTCTTGTGCGCCTTTTCGGCACAGTTGCGCTGCTGCACCTGTTAAAATATGGACAACTGGGACAGATCGGATGAGGGAGGAAAGCATGAATCGTGCTTGTTAAAGCACTCCTTTTTGCAGGGCAAAAGTGAGTTTTTAAACCCATCCCGGGTGGAAATTGAGGTGAGATTCCCCCCCTGAATTGTAATTTGTGACGGATATCCGCTGCCGCACTGCTCAGGTCTGCTTGATGCTGCAGCGGAGTCCCAGCACCCGGGCCTGCGCACTGGCCTCTACGTTCCCGGGACAAAATTTCCCCTCCAGCTCACATTGAGACTCGATTGATCCCTGTCATGACTTTACTCCTGCAACATGGTCACATATACGGATGGATTTTGCAGAACTTTCATGCCATATGGCATTTTCCCCCTAAAATCTCTCCTCGATTCATGATATAAATCCTGTTCATTATCATTTGGGGTGAGATAATCCCTTCTGAAGCCTATATCCCCCTTAGCCTATTTATAACACACGCAACAGCCTCAACAGCAGGACATCCCCAAATGACTCCATAATAGAAACACTTGTAAAAACATCCCTCTGCTTGTATGAAAGCAACGTCTGCAGGTTTTTAATCTCTCCTTCTTTACATGTGCTCTGTAGAAATCTGCCTCCTGGACTGGAATCACAGACTACTTTTTGAACAGGCTTTTATCAAAGATCACAAGACATTTCAGTGTGACTCTGAAAAATTGGATTTGAAATCATTTTAAGACGCCTGTCGTCAAATAATCACCCAAAGAGGAACAGCTTGTTTTTCATCTCTGAAATCTTGATTTTACTTCTTTATCTAACACCAACATAAAAAGCAGCAAATATCATTTAGTTCATTGTATCATTCTGGTATTGTCCTTTTTTTCTTTTTATATTTTGCAGATATTTAGCTATTAAACTTCTGCACCGCAGCCAGCATCACTTGTGTCACAGATGTAATTATAAAGCTTCTCTGTCTGAAAGCTGATTGACATTTGCGTGCATTTCTCTCGTCACCAGTGATGACCGTCTTGATAAATGTCCTTTCTCTGTAGCTGCTCCAACAGTTTTAATCTACTGCATGACGAGCTATTCAGGACAGAAGCTTTACAGTAGCTGCTGTTTCTTAGGACTGGCTAAGAGCTATAAAGGAGTGCGATAACGAGAAGAGGATTGTGTATAAAGTTGTGTTTAGGGTGATAAGATAATTGAGCAAGTCTGTTGGACAGAATGGAGGCATTAAGTTATAGGATGATACTCACCGTTTGGACCTTAATTCAACAGAAAAGATTGAAACTGAGAGTATATTAGCGTCTCCTCTTGGGTTCGACTGTGTCTTACTTGCAGCATGATTCTAAATATGTCCAAGATTAAAGGAACACTGTTTTATTTGTATCTTTTGCAAGAAAATCTAGTTTATGTTCCCTGGACGGTCAGATGGTTCAGCTGCACAGAGGTGAGAATGAAGTAACGGTTACAGTCACTTCTATGCAAGCTCTCCAGTTTCGTTCTTGACGCAACTCAGCTATTTGTGTCACTTTTCATGTGTGAGTGCAGCACAATGATGGTCTTTTTGCGGCCCGCCCGCCTTTACGTGCCAGCAGTCAGATGAGCGTTTGCACTTTTGATCCATGATCACAATATACATGGGTCTTTACAGGGGGTCATAAATTCCATAGAAAAGCTAAATCAGATATCATTACTGGATGAAATAATAGATGTGTTTTGTCAATGCTAATGAGCAAAATAGTGCGATAAATGCTTTTCTTCATATTTATCACTCAAATTCGATGTGAGTCATGGAACCTCTGGGAGTGTTATTTTAGAAGCTCCCCAGCTGGGATTAAACCAATAATTTGTAATTGCTTAGTATACTTTTTGGAGTTTTAACCTCCAAAAACACATTTGGAGAATGTGAATATCCTACACACACAAGTAAAGGAGTCAGAGTGTTACAATAAGCTCCAGCAACTATTCCAGCTCAGATTGGACTTCTGGACCTGGCATCCAAATTTAGAGCCACTGTATTTCACTGTTACCTGGTGAGATTAAAATGTCTGAAGAACCACACTTGACCATTGGTTAGCGTTTCTAATGACTTTGCATTTTCAGTCTATACCTGCTTTATCTAACTCAGGGTCCTGGGAGTATATCCTATAACTTGTTTTCACTAGTGTAGGACCACCAACTGCAGAGTAAGTAAAGAGCCTGTGCATGCACACGGGGAACATGCAAACTTTACAGAAAGCTTTCCAGCTCAGATTCAAACCAGTAACCTTCTTGCTTTGAAGCAGTGGCGATAACCAACACAGCACTATGCGTCCTGGCTCAGAATGTTATTTATTCCAGATCAATAAAGCCTTTTGAACATGAAACCTTCAGAGAGCTGCTCTTACCTCTCTGTTTGCATAGATCCCTCCTCCCCCCTCGTTCTGCTTCTGTTGTTCAGGCTTTCACCTTGCAGTTATAGAAAGGATGCCTAACATAAAGTTATACGAGCCTCTGCTGGCTGTGCTGCACAGGGTTTTTAGTGTCAGCTCTTATGGCATCTTTCCAGCTCTATCTGAGGCTTTATTGAGGATTGAGATGGAAGCTATGAATTTAGCTTTGAGAAATTTGAAAAAAACTACAGATCTGCAGGATTTTTTTGTCATTTGCCTGATTCAATGATTAGTCCTGGGTCTGAAGTAAAAACATAACAGCTGGTTGGACTAGATTTTGCCTTCAGAACTGCCTGGAGACATAGATTCAACAAAGTGTTGAGAAATGTTGATTCGCTACTTGTGCTAGCATGCAACTGAACAGGCATAGCTAATAAAGTGGCCTGTGAGTGTACATTTAATGACTTGCAACTCTTCCAAGAATTAACTCAACATTATATATGGTTGCAGCAAGCACCTGCTGTGGGGGTGCAATGGAAATGCATGCGATTCCACTGGCTAACCCTGCGTGGTATGCTGCATGCAGCGTGCTATTCTCGGACAATGGAAAAAAAAAACTAGCAAATTGTATATTGGTCTGAGGCTTATGTTAGTGGTAAACTGAGCAGCTCTTTGAAAATGTACACAAGGTAAAAGGGATGGAACATAATAGTCTGCATGCTTAACTGGATAATAAGTTATCAAAGGTTGATGAAGTTATTGGAATAGGCTTACCGTAATTGAACTTTAAAAGGAAATAAAAGAAAACTAAAACAACAGAGTTTAAAATATTACACTTGGAAGCAGGATGAAACAAGAGAAAATAGTAAAACCTGATTTATTTGAGAATTTAGTCAAACTGCATTTTCTAGTTGAAACTTTACCTCCACCAAGGTGATAATGTTTTTACGAGCGCTAGTTTCTGTTTGTTTGCAACATAACTCAAAAAGTAATGGGCAGATTCTCATGAAAATTTCAGGATATCTCCGTTTTGGGATCAGGGACATATTAAAATTTGGAAGTGGTCTGTGGGGTTGGGGGAAACGTGTGGCTTGGCGGAGGTCTGTGCTCGCCGAGTGCTTTTCTAGTCTGTGTATGTGTTACTGTTTGGTTTTAGCTTTTGGTCCCATTAGCAGCTCAACTCCAGAGATCCTGTTTATATGATTTGAAACAGAATTCACTTTTTCAAAACTTTATTTAGCCATAGTGGCTAATTATGTTGGCTAACCATCGTCATTGCAAACATTTTGAATGACTCTGGGATATCGCCTTTAAACACAAAGTACAGTCTCTTTTTCATGTGTCACTTCTTGCAGTTGTATTTTCCATTACTGAAGATGAGGATGTGGTTAGGTCACCTTGGTAACTGGATTTATGCTGCAATGGATACTGCTGGTTTCTGTATGACGCTGCAGCTTCCCAAAGTGACCTTCCAAAAAGTCTGCACAAGCCGGTGTCTTTGTCACAGACACCTATAACCACTCAAACCCGGATCATGCTGCATGTAAAGCAATCAGTGTGGTGTTAGACTTCACAGCTCTTGACAAACTGCTGACTGCTTACCTTACCAGTTTCTTTCCTTCTCACTTTTTATTTGCCTGCTGTCTATGTGTCTTACACAACTGTCTTTTTCACCAGAAACCTCAGTGAGAAGCTTGTTTTCACACACTCGTTCTCTTCCTGTTTCTTTTTTTAAGGCACAAAATCAGATACAACCCACTTTCAGGCAAACCCCATCACTCTTCATGGTTGGTCTTCCTCCTCTATCTTTCAGTTTGGTGTCTTCACATCATCATCATCATCACCTGGAGGTTTGCAACGCAGGCTGCTCTGTCAGACCTGCCATTCTGATCCCCACCAAACTAACGCTCTGTTTTGTGGGTTCAATAAAGTGCATTGGTGAAGCGGGTCATCGCAGCAGGAGCTGCCAAGAGCCATGCTGATCAATACTTTACGTTAATGAGAGAGCTGCTGGGGTGATGGGGGAAATCCTGCAACAACAGCAGAACAAATGACCATGCAGGGTGTGAGTTGTGTGATATTAATAATAACCAAGCTTGAACAAGGTTAGATGGGGTGTCTTGCCATCCTAGACTCTTTTGATGCTTACCATGTCATCCCAGTGCGATTATAGCGGACACCCCCATCTGTGTTCACCCAGGGACCTTTACATGTGTCATTTCTAATATTGGTCCATTCATTTCCTGAAGGCTTCCTACTGTCTGCTTAAAGAATAAAAATGTTCAAAAATAAAGGAGGAAAAAAAAACAAAGGTCAGGGTACAATGTCAAGTGTATTCAATGTTAACATTTAACTTAGTGACACGCAGCCTCCTTGCTCTGATTCCAAGCCTGAGACTTGAGGGATTCATGACAAAGCCTCTTCAGTTAGGCAGAAAAGTGTCAGCAAATTGCTATTCCTTGTTCATTTGGTGTAAATTGTAAATAAAACAATAATGACACGTCTTGTTGGAAACTTAAATGGATTATATTTTATTTAACTTTATGTTCTATGTAATTTTGTTTAAATATTTCATAAAATATCAAAAGAAATAGATTTTTGTGTGTTTTAGCCAAAGAGTTTGATTTGGAGGAATACAAAATATATAAACAATTAAAAACCAGGATGTTTTTGCATTGGACTATAATAATGATAATCGTTATAGTTGACAATATTTAACGTTCATCCAGCTGTTTTTAAACTTACATTTCAAACCATATTAATGTATCTGCTTTCTGCAAGTTGAAGTTATGCCGACATCCATCCATTTTCTTATCTGCTTAATCCAATTAAGGGTCAGAGGAAGCTGGAGCCTATCCTAGTGGGGTACATCCTGAACACTTCACTAGTCCATCACAGAAAGATGAACAAGCAGACATTTATAAACAATTCCCTCCTAAGGAAAATGTAGAATAACCAATAAAGCTAGCATGCACGTTTTTGGACACCAAGAGGAAGCTGGAGTACCCGGAGAGAACACACACTAACACGGGGAGAACATGTAAACTCCACACAGAGAGACCACGGCTCGAACTGTGGATTGAAACAGCGACCTTCCCGCTGTGAGGCTAGAGCACTAATCACTGTGCCACTGTGCTTCCCTTTATTAAAACACAATAATGTTATCAGTAGGGATGTTCCATATTGGCTTTT
>JBAMHX010000022.1:17379285-17396122 GCA_037177515.1 Pseudomugil tenellus
CTAATCACTGTGCCACTGTGCTTCCCTTTATTAAAACACAATAATGTTATCAGTAGGGATGTTCCATATTGGCTTTTTTTACTGATATCCGACACATTGATTTTATCCAGCTCTTATTTTCCGATACCGATGTTTTCCGATAACGCATTTCAATGCAAATTTTGACCAATAATCGGTATGCTGATCATTTCGGACATCTCTAGTTATAAGTGTTGACTCATTCTTTCTCTGTGTTTGCAAGAATGCCCAAAACTTTTAGATATTATGATGTATGAAGTAATTAGCAATACCACTTTAGCGCTGAGTAAGCGCTAAAAGGTTTTCAGTGTAATCTGGTCTTTATTAATGCAAAGATTAGGACTGGCTGCCAAATATCCATAATGTACAGATAAGTTGAGAGAAAATAAGAGGGGTGCTGGACATAAAGACTTCAATCTTTTTAATGAAATAAAGTGAGGAAGAGAAAAGCCTCTCCTGGTTTTTTTCAGTGAATTTCTAGCATACCTCGCTTGACTCCTGTCGCCATATCAATTGTGCTTGTGAATTAAATATTAGAGCAGCATAATCTAGTATGATTACAGAAAAATCATTTGTTCCACATCAGGGCTCATATCAAACCTCCTCCTTCCACCCTCAAGCATATTTATAACGTTTTGGGCTGGAAACTGAGTGGCACGCAGCTTGATATTGCAATTGAAATCTTTTTCATTAGCAGATTTGTAGGCGTGTGGGTGCAGAATAAACGGTGTGAATGAAAAGTGTGGGAAGAGAATAAAGACATGCTACTCCAAACTGGGAGAGGAGGGATCACTAGACATAACTATCTCAGCCTAATGCTGCATTTCCAGTGTTTAGCAAGCATACACAAGGTTTCTTGCCACAAAACCAGAGCCTCACACATGCAGACCTCACTTCTTTCCTCTTCCTCCTCCAGGTTAATTAGGAATATGTCAGGCTACTTGACAGAAAGTGCAGTTTTATGCTGATAAATCACAGCTGAGATCAATACTACTCCCATGTCCAAATGATGAATGTGATGCTTTAGTCAGTAGACATTTAAATGCTGAATTGACTCAATTTATACAGCAGTAAGTCCTATTGGCCACTCGGAGCACTTACCCTTTAAGTCTACATGTTTAGACTCTTTATTGTCATTGTTAGCATTGTTAGCATTATGGGGTCAAAGATAAGGTTTAACATTTTGTTTTATCAGTAACAAGGATCTAATCCCAGTTTTCTTTATTGCAATAAATAATTTTACATCATAGCATGTAAAAGAGTTATTTCTATAGTGTTTGACCCAGTCATACCTCGACAGAAGGGAAACGTTTCCCAAGAAGCTGGTGAATAGATGGACTAACAGGGTTTAAGGAGGTCAGTTGGTCCATCGCTGTGGCCCAGTTCCTCACATGAAACCGTTGTTCCTTGTTTGGCAGAAATGTGCTAATCCCTGTGGACTCTCTTTGGGTCTCAGCCAGCCTTTGAAGACAAAAAGAGCCCAAAAAAGAAATCAGCTTTTGTTCTTCAAACAAGCTTTTGTACTGCTAACCTCTCTCTGGTATTTTACCGAGCGGTTATGATCCATTGTATAATATCTACAAGTATGACACAGTTTCCTCTGGAGGCATTCCGTAGTGGGAGATATATAGCTCATGTGTGTTCTTTGAACTTTTTGGTGTGATGCTGTGTGCCTTCCATGTTTTATTTATTTGTTTATTACTATTTCTTATCGGAAATGCAGTGTGTTAAAAAGAGTAGCAGAAGAGTCCAGCCCTGTGTGGGCCTTCCGATACCTGATACCAAAGCGCAAAGTGTGTATCAAGCTGCACGAGTTGGAAAAAGAGCTCATGATGTAGGCAGTCAGATGACAAAGCTACGGTATACCTTACATAAGAAACCCCCTCAGTCGGGAAATAGGACCAACGGAAAGAAGGCCATAGAGTTTAAATACTTTCCAGCTCTGCAGTCTCTAATTCACATTTTCTAATGTCAGTAACGTTTAATTATCTTGGCCCTAATTGAACTAAAGCTTAGTTAAACTTACGCTGAACTAGACACAATTAAATGTATAATCCTGTAGATGCTAGCTCGCCCTTGCTGATTTGAACAGACCACAGCAGGAAATGGTAGCACCAACGTTAACTTTTACAACTGTGTGTGATAAATGCAGAATATATGAGATTTCATTTAGTCACCACTTAGCCTTTACACATAAATCATCTCCATTAACCCTCATTTTAAATATGCATGTTTTGCTTGAGTTTACCATTAACACTGTAATCTTCTTACACTTACTGGCCCAGAATAGTTTGTGTTTGTATTGTTACACATACTCATGATTTGCTAAGTTTTTTTTTTTTATTTGCTTGCAGGTTCTGCGTGACGTTTTTTCTTTGCTCAATATTGAAACTTGCTTGTTCAGACTTGCCTTACAGGAATTATGTTGAGGGGAACCTCCCTGACTTCAAGTGTTGGTGACATCGTTGACTTTAATCTCAAATAAAGTATTTTTCCATTTGTTGTGTTCTTTTAATAGACTGTACATAACAGAGGTTCTTCTATGAGTTCTTGAATTAGTTTCCTGTTGTTGGATTTGTTTGAAAGAAGGTTTCTGTGTGATTTGATGTTTTGGTGGAAGTACAGTATAAAGCTTAGCAAGTGTACATCACTTGTGTTATGAGCAACTAAATTTTGTTCTGTGGGTAATTAAAAAACATTTTACTTCTCTACTGTAATAATTTCCTAAGTGTACAACAGACTAAGACGACTGGAAATGAAATCCTCACCTCAAAGAATGGTAAAGCTCTGATACCTTCCATTTTTCTAGACTATTTTACATTTTACAAGCAAACACTACATGTTTGCTTGTTTTGGGGTTATTTTTATACCAGGAAAAAATGAGAGCTTACCATTGTTTCCTCACCCAACGCTTTGAGTTTCAAACCTGTTGTTCAATTTGGGTTTACTTGTGTGAAGTTTGCATTATCTTATCCCAGAACATGGAGTGTATGGTTTCACCTCGACCGCCGCCAACGCTGGATATCGTTTGTGTGAGGGCGATACCGCAAACTATTTTGATACTCTGTATAGCTGTATACATCCCCAAGTGGACGATCTGTATCGAATTTCACAATTTTTTGGATTTATAATTTCCCCACCAGGTGGTGCTTTATGCACAAAAGTCCAATTTTTAGCTATATCTCAAATATGACTTCAGGATGCATCGTGTCCTGACGTCATACCGGGCTGGTTCCACACCAGGTGGAGCTTGTGACCATGTGCGTCTTTATATTATTTTATTGTCTCTATTAAAAGATTGGGGAATAGCAGGATTGGGGAAATTCAGGGATATATTCCTAGCTGTGGCTTATGTCGGCATAGGGCTTGTTTCTTGCTTTTATTAGGATATTCCTCAGTTTCACGTTCTTCTATTAAAAGGCATCATGTAAGTTTTTCTATTATGTATGTAAGTGCAGTTATGGATGTCTGTTTCTTTGTGTAAGAGCACCCTGACACTTGCACAATTCTGTGGCACGCACTGGCACGACTCGAGTGCGCAAACGTGTCGTAAACTGGCGTGAATAGTGCGTAAACCCGTCGTGACTGCGTGCCATGTTGGGACAATAATTTTGAAATGTTCAAAATTTTGGTCCTGACAAAATTTTGCCACCGGGTCGTGAACTATGCGCCAATGTACATGAACACGTTGTAAAGTCATTGGAACAATGCGGGAGGATGCGGGCATCTTCTCTGCAATGACTGTGCCTCTGGCATTCAGCATGTTCTCTCTTCCACAACCAATTAAAAAATGACCCGATTGAATTAAGGGGTTACAATTAACATAGCAAGAGTTAACATCATTATTTGTATGAAATGTTCATACGTCTTCACTTTGTCTCTTCTCTTCAGATCCGCATCATCTCTCTGTAGACAGAAAATCTGCGTGAAAACCAGTGGGTTCTCAGAATGATGGTGACCCTGGAGGCGTCAGAGGCACCTGTTCCTCTTACAGCTCTCTCACGCTGGTACCTCTACGCCATCCATGGCTACTTCTGTGAAGTAATGTTCACCGCAGCCTGGGAATTTGTGGTCAACTACAACTGGAAGTTTCCTGGTGTGACCAGCGTGTGGGCGCTCTTCATCTACGGCACTTGCATCCTCATTGTGGAGCGGATGTACCTGATGCTGCGCGGCCGCTGCCCAGTGTTACTGCGCTGCACTATCTACACTTTATGGACGTACCTGTGGGAGTTCGGCACAGGGCTGCTTCTGCGCCAGTTCAACGCTTGCCCCTGGGACTACTCAGAGTTCCGCTACAACTTCATGGGATTGATCACCGCTGAGTACGCTGTACCGTGGTTCTGTGCCTCCTTCATTGTGGAGCGTTTGGTTATCCACAATACCTTACGGCTGCGTTTTCACGAAGGGCCTGAGGATGGTTGGTCCAAAAATCGGTCAGATGCTGAAGCTGTCGAAGGAACCTTAGTGGGTGGCAGGCAAAGAGAAAGGAGCAGAGCAAGGCGCAATAATGCAAATGGCTACCTTAAAGGGGATTGAAACAAGAAGATAGCAGTAACAGATCATCTTAAACCAGCTCAGTTGCTCTGTTACACCTCCGTGACCCCCCACAGCCACTACTCATATTGCAGTCTTAATGATATGGGGTAAAGACAGACAGACTGGCCTGCTGTGCACAAGAGTACATAGACTCAGAAAAGCCAGAAAATAAAAGAAAACGTCTAACTGGGGCTTAAATTGCTCTCATCACTTAACTGTGTCCTGAGCTGTTAAAACAGGGCCACAATAATACCATATTTCTGTTTCTGCTGCATTTAAACCTTCTAATTTCCACATGGGACTGCTGTTAGGAAGACCAGGGATAAGAATTACCAGGATTAAAGATTGAATCCCATATTTGCTATCACATACACTCCTGATAACCAGGATTAAAATAAACAATAAGTAAACCTACTGTAACAGCAATTAGTAGAATTATAGGCTACTGAGGAGCTCTTTCACAATTTTTTTTGCAAGCTTCATAAAAATTCCCATTAGAGAATATCTTCAGTTGCTAATTTTCCTCTTTAAAAAGTACATAAAATATCAAGTAAGATTCTCAGTACTGTATGGATGTAGCTACAAAAGCCCTTTAAAGTTCCATTGTGTAACATTTAGTCTGTTGGCTGAAGATCCAACTCGTCTTTTTGTTAGAAAAAGCAGCTTATATAAAAAAAAACATTGTTCCACACCTCCATTTTACACTACGTATGTTACTATGGTAACCCAGATGAAGCAAACAAAACCCCAGCTGAATTTCAATCAATAATTTTTTGATATGCAATTTGAAGTTACATGGCGAGGGGAGGTGTCTTAAATTTAGTATACTTTGCACTTTGATCCTGTAGGTGTCTCACCATCCTGCACACTGGACCTTTAAGAATGTACCGTCTACTTAGAAACAAAGCGCCAAGTGTCAGCTTAACGTCATGAACATTTTTTCTCTGCTCTTTGTGTGTATTCACAATGCCTGGACTAAATGCATGAAAAGAAACAGTCTACCAGGATAATAGCTTCTGTTTTTCCTGGCTCATTCAACAGCCAGTACTGTATGCCTCTGGAATCCGCCTGCTGCATGTTTGAAGAGAATGACTCAGGCTGTTGGGTTGGTCTGAGGGTGATCAAGGTGTACTTTTGGGTATTTTTCCCTCCTAATAGCATGTCAAAGTGTCCTTGAGCCAGACTTTGGAACCCAAACCACTGTTAGTGAGGAGGCCATTGCCTTGCATATGTATGTATATGTGTCTGTGTGTAAGGTCACAAGTAAGTACAGTCCATTCAACATACCTGCAGGGATTGCCTCTTAGTTGAAATAATCATAACCAACAGCATAAGCCTCACAGTAATTTCCTTTTTTGCATATTTTACCAAACCTTGTCATCACTCTGCATGTGCATTTTGTGTTGTTGGATATTGTCTTAATCATGTCAGAAACAAATAAGCATAATTTGTTCATTCTCATTGTTCACTGGAAGTTGATGTTAACAACATTCCTGCACAACCTGTATTCCATTGTTTTATTTACCAAAATCTCTTTGTTTGTTTGTTCTGATGGATATATGAAGGCTGAGGAAAAAATCAAACAAATATAACAAATAATTTACTAAGGGAATCTCTCACATTTCAGCCTAAATGGCTTCGCTGCTCATTTCTGCCCCCCTTTAATGGTCTGAGTTAAATGTGATGGACTTGGTCATGTAAAACAGATTTTAAAGGCTGGGTGATGGGGATTAAACTCATAATCTTGAAATGCTAGAAAAAATAGTAAAAAAGCTCAAGGAAGCAAATAAATAAGAAAAATAATAATAAAAAACAAACAAACAAACTGAACTAAAAACTTCAGACAGGATTTGTCTCTCGCATGGTAGGAGCTAGACTTTTAAATACATGTTAAACACAGAATAATGCTTGCTTCCTGTGGTGCTGTTGACCCTGACATTACTGCTGTGGAAGTAGAAATAAGTCAAGAACTATGTACTGTATATTTATATGCCTCCTTATAGACAGGAGAAAAAAAAAAGCCTGATTCATTGGCTTCGGTGCTCTGCTGTAAAACACACAGGGCATTTACCTTGTTTCATTAGCTGGCCATTAACATACCAGAGGACTGGGAGCACACACACACGCACACACACACGCACGGCAAATATCATCACTGAAAAGTTAATGCTGATGCAAAAACAACAGGGCTGACTGTATTCAGACAAGAAAATAGACCTCCTAGATCCACGTTTTTGAGATCCAACAAAATGGATCCAACAAAATGAAGCGTTTTCGTGCCAGTTGCTCCCTACAGGTCCAGACTGGTTTCCAGAACACTGGTCAACATTTCAGACTAAGTGTTGCCACCTAGTGGATACAGTGGGAAAGTGGGAAAAAAGAATCATACAGCACTAATCTGTGAAGAAAACCAAACTGTGTGTTTTGCCTGTTACATATTAATGTAATTTAATTTCATCTTTATTTTGGTATAATACTATTTTGCATATAAGCAATATAATAGAGACAGTGACTTCCCTCTACTTTTTGAAAATCTACTAAATAAATTTAACTATTTTGATCAAGTTATGATGGTGAGGAGACAAATCTTATAAACATGCAAATCAAAGTGTATTCTCTGCAATATGTGCTTGAAGGAGCGTGAAAGTGTATGTGCATGTACAGTATGTTATTACTGACTTAATTCTGTTTTTTCTTTTCTTTTTTTAGATTAATCTGTTTTTTTACCTTCTGATTGTGCACGTCCAGAGAATCTGTGCTCTGATTTTTAACCCCTATGAACTGCAATATTCACTTTTGATTTAAAATGAATGTACAGCTTTTTAGTGAAATGACGATCCATCACTCACTTTAATTGCTTTGATGGGGGATTTATGTGTTGTGGGATTAAATGTGTTTAGTTGATTGTAAATGAATGGTGTGTGTGTGTGTGTGTTTGGATGCCTTTTTATTTCAATGAACTCACAAATGTATATAATAATCCAGAAATATTAAAAAAAAATAACCCAGAAATGTGTCTATATGTTTGTTCTTCTATGTTAAACAATGTTTATTTAAAGCTTAATCAGTACCATAGTTTTGAAATGTTTAATATTAAAACTGCACAACTAAACTTTTTTTTGCACTTTAGAGCTCCCAAACTAAAGCTACTCCGCTTTCAATCATTCTTCCTGTCTCTTCTTTTAGCTCTCTCCTGCCAATAAAAGTCAGGTAGAAGTTGCTGTTGTCTAAGCTTTTGCTTTGTCACTTTCTTCTAGTTGCTTTTTGATGATGTCCTCCAGGGTGTCTTTTTTAATCAGCCATGGTGGGTGTTCACAATAGTCAGTGTGTCTATATCCAGTTGCTAACTTGTGATGTAGTGCCATAAAGCTAAAGGCAGCAGTAACGTGTTACACTCAGCTAAAAACTGAAAGCTGAGCTGTGGTTTTTCATCCTGGGACACTGAAGAACAATGAGTGTCATTGTACCATCAAAGTAAAATATATATTTTTAAGGTCCAACTGTACATGCTACACATGTAACATGCTATTTTATTTATGTTGAGTGTTTTATGTCAGAGTAAAAAAAAAGAGAGTTTGGAGAGTTTGACAGTTTGTCACCCTTCTCATTTTTATTTACTAGAAACCAGTGCAACATTACCAGTCAAGTTAACTGACAACATGTGTGTACAATGATGTAATATGAAATGGAGCTAGATAGAGACTAAATCTTTCAGGAGATCGAGCAGAATTTACTACTTTTTAAATAATTAAACAGGTTTATAATCATGTTTCTCGTCAGATTGAAAAAAATGCAAAGTTATGTTCTTTGATATGCACATAAATAAAATAACTTGCACTTAACAAAAGCTCAATCACCTCTCTTAAACTTTGACTTCACCTTTTTGACTGCTCTGTATTAAACACGTTTCTCTCTAACCTGGTAATTATCTGTAAAAAAAACAAAACAAAACAAAAAGGAATAGTCTGAACTATGAATGGGCCCCAAAATGATTTGGTTTAATAACAACAGTCGTCTACATCAGGGGTGCCCAAGTCCACTCCAGTCTGTTCTCCTTCAGCTTATAGATCCAGCCCATATCATGCACAGCCAAATCAAATAAATGGCTTGTTGCCAGGATAGTAGATCTCCAGGACTGGACTTGGGCATGGCTGTAATGAATCATTGACATTTTATGTTATTTCACATGTTTTATACAATGTGGTTATGTTATTTTAGATTATCTTTAACACCACAGTTGCTAAAGATAAAGATATTTTCCACTGCAAGATTCTACTTAAAGTAAATGTCCTATATTCAAAGTTATATATTTCTTGAGTAGTTTATGAAATAATATAGTAAGAATCAACAGTAATCTCTGTAAAAAGACAAAGTTAAAAACCTATACTAGACAGTTTTGACATTGAGACCTTCAGGCACAGAAAACACATTTCATTTTGATGTTTAGATCACAGCATGCACTCAGGACTCATTGCTGGTTTTCATTTTTTTTACTGCTTCCAAAAATAGTGATTAAAACTTTTATCAAGGAGAAATAAAATTGCCTTCAATGAGTCAAAGGTAATTTATGTTTGAGTGTTGCTGAAAAACAGACGACTGCCAGCGTAAAAAGGTTAAGGCTTCTTATCCATGCAGGGTTCGAATCCAGCATCAGTGATGGTTTGAGGGTGCAGTAGTGCCCATGGCACAGTTGGTCTTTGGTTATGAGTTAATTTCAGACAAATATAATGCTGACATCCAGTTAATGTCTTGCTTTTCTTTTTAAACTTAATTCAGCATACATTACAACATCATTGCCCTGCAGGAATATTACAGGTGCTTTCAGTATTTACACTCCAGACCTGTTGAAAAGAGATGGAAAAATAAAAAAAGTAATATTTTTTTAAAAAATGAAGAAAATCAAGCACAAACAGAAAAAAATACTTTCACTGTTATCAGTTCTTATAAGCTAGTTAAAGAGGAGGTAACAAAAAGTGACATACAAGCTCAAATCAAACTTTTTTTTTTATTATTCTTCTGGACGAGATCCCCCTGTACAGGACAGAAGATCTTCGCACATGCTGAGAAGCCTCAACTCAGTTAAAAACCACATGGAAAAACTTAGCTAAAAGGCTCTACCTAGCATTGCCACCAAACAATAATTTAAAGGCCGAAGCGATTACAGAAGAATGCAACAAAAACATGAGAAAAACACCATCTACGTCACAGTTTCTACTTATTTCTCCACTTCAAGCAAACCACACAAGAGCTGATTACAAAAATATCTGTTTCATCATTGTGTGTGACAAAAACCCAGCAAGATAACATCCAAAGACTAGTAAACAAAAGTCATAAGTCTTGTATTAGTTTTGCTATTTTGTGGTCTAAAGTTACATGCAGGTCACGTTTCTACCCTAAAAAAACTCTGCTCATTCGCTTTCTTTTGTTTGAAATAACTCATGAAGGTCCGTCTAGTTTATATGAAGAGGTTTTATATCTGTATTCTCCAACTGATGATTGATAGAAGTGTAGATGATCAATACTGATGTTCCTGGTATATTTACCTGCTTTACATCTCCATTAAACATAGAAAATATGGTTCAGGTTCTCTTCTATTGAGCCTCTATTTTTTCAAGAATTCTCTTTATATTGACACGTCTTAATTCTGGCACTTCTGTAGCAATCTAGATTTTCTCAGCTTTCTTTTGAAACCAGATTAAGCCTGTGTAATTGTGAAGATGTACCTCGTTTATTTTCGGTACGTCATTTTGAGGTGAAGCAAAAAAAAAAAAAACAAAAAAACAATAAGAGATTAAAGCATGCAGCTGGCACCAAATCCAAGATATTTTTATTCAAAATTATGAATAAATCAGCACAACTGCTGATTTGCTGATCCCTGTATTTTTTACATTTTAATGGTTTACCATTTAATGGGTTTGAATGAACACAAGTGTGTCGTTTATTATCAAGTTTTACAAAAAAAGTATTCTCTACTGCCTTTAAACCCGTTATGTTACTAACAAGCTGAAGTATTTTCCCTTTATCGGGTACTAAAATGGACATGATTGTTCACAGCTTCCTTCCTGAGCTGCTGTTCAGGAACTCAACCACATGGTGTCTCCTTTCACCATGAAAGCTTCGGCGTTGCAGCCTGATGACATGGACTGATCCTGAATCAGTCTGCCCTAAAAGCTTAGTTTGTTAGGCAGATGACCTGGCTTTCCAAGCAGCATTACAACTATGGCCTTAAAATATAACAGTACTGTGCACAGCTGTAAGAGTTTATGCACCTCATTCGGGTCCACATGCACATATGACAGGCTGCAGGTTCAGCATTACGCAGCACTAACACAACATTTCAATGTAATTACTTTTATTTGTTATTATTGTAATCAAGCAATAGCAGGTCGGTGTTTTATCTATATTTCAACCTCAAGCTAAAACAAACTAAAATGACTATTTTTTATAATATGGACATTATGTAAAATAATTAATTACAAATTTAGCAAAATTTTCCATTTCTTTCTGTCCTTGTTAACACACCTTTCAACAGGTTGCAAGAATGTTGACCATTAAATCCCTCATTTGACTGTGAGCTCCTTTGGCCCCTGGGCCTCCCCCCAAAGCAATGCCTACTCACCTGGATGAGGGTGTGTCTGCTCGATCCGGCAATGAGCTGCAGTGGCCCTGCTTCATTTGACACCATCAGCAACTGCCTTCCAAATTTGGTGGCTTATAACCCGCAATCTGTGCAATCCGGATGACAAGTAACATCCCAGAGGCAAATTCTAAGACCATTTTCATCAGTGTGTTGTGTGGCTCACGTGGACAACCACTATGATGGGTTATAGCTTGAGTTGCACCAGGCCTGTGTGACTTCATTGTTGTCAGCGTCCTCTGTAGCGTTTGCTTATCAGGAAGTGTAAACTGATTGAAGTTTAAGAATTAATAAGGTGGAATTTCCTCAGCAACTCTAAATGCATATATTCTGACCTCAATAAAACACCAAGTTCCCTTCAAGTTACTGAAAACATTGTTTAGTCACACAGGTTGATTTTTTTGTCTTTATTCATGCAAATTGTTTTATTTTCCACATAGCTGTGTGGTTCCCGCTCATGCTGGGAAGTAGGAAATCCTACAAAAGAAGTCCTGGTAGCTGCAAATAAAAGCTGTTTCTGCACTTCAGACTCAAAAGTTAGAAGGCAGTTCCCACCATTATCATAGGAGCTGTAAAAAAATGAGGTGCTGATCTGTTAGCACATAAACTCGCTCGCGTATATAAAACGGGCGTTTATGGAAAAATTTAATATCTAGTTATTTTTTTCCTGAAGAAAGTAAGTTTTATAGCTTATCGAAGAGGGATTTGTTGTTTCTAATGTTGGGTTAAAGAGAAAAACTTGTAAAATATTCATGAAAATTAGATAAAATAAATAAAATGAAATACTTTTAAACCTTTACTTTCTATTTCTCACAGTTTAACAGACAATTTACAATAAATCAAATGAATTACACAACTTGAACCTGACCTGCTTAATAAGCTCAATTTAACACGATCAAGGCGACTCTCGCAATTGTTCACAATAGGATTTTCACTTCATTACATTTAAAAGGTGATTATGACTTTTTGTAAGTCTGTTAGACAGCTACAGGTCATGTTAGCTTTGGAGAGAAGTGGGGTGAATGACAGTCACGGTGCTATTCCCCGACGTCAGTGCGGGTGTGACGGATGGGGTCAGGTACGCTGCTAAGCCAACAAAATGAACAGTTCCATCAAATCAAGGCAAAGCATGAACATAAGCATTTCCACTGAATCAGTGAGGAAAAGAGCTCTCTGCTGAGGGGAATGACGTGTGAATGAGCAACTGCGTCAGGTTTTTGCTGAAGCACATTCATGCCTTCACTTTTCTGGGAGTTTAGGTCTTTTGCTTAGATCCTGCTGGAAAACTCAGGCCCTCTTAGGTAATTTTTTCCTCCCTGTAGAGTCATATGCCTGCCAGGTCCTCCCAGAGCCCATGTTGGATCCACTAGGGATGACGAAAAGGCAAGTTGATCTTTTCTTCCACTCAATCTTTCAATACTGTGTCTTCACACTCACACAAAATAAATCTACTGATTGTGGTTTTAAATTCATCTTTGGTCATTGCGCTGTTAGAAAACTGGTTAACAGATAACTAACTATACATGTCAACCAGTTATTAAAACTGGTTTTGTGCAATTAAATTTTCTCTGTGTCCATGTTTGATTGTCTCTGTATCACAGTTGTGTCATCGTGCTGTGTTCTGGTTCATGCCTTTTGCGTCCAGTTGAATATTCCTGTTGGCCTTTTCTTTGTTATGGAGTCAGTTTTTTTCCTCTTCCGTATCTGAACTGTCTTTGCCAATCTGTATGTGAGTTGTTAATAAAGTTTATAGATTTTGTATTAAGTCAGTCCATTTGCATCCTGCATCTGTCATTTATAGTTGTGATATCTTTTTAATCCGTTTATGCTAATGTCACATTTTTGATACAAGCCTTTTCTGTGACATTTTGCATCATTTTATGGTAGAAACTATTCAAAACGCAGTTGCACATATGATGCTGGTCTCCGGGCCCCTGGTGAACACCAGAAAGTACAGGACTAATGTAACATTCTGACCTCTCACATGATAATAAACGATAAAAATATGAAAAAATGTTAATATTTTACCAGATTTTTTTAAAAAAGGGCAACTAAATACTTCAGATTGTAAAAATGAGAGTTTTGTTAGCAGCTGTTCTTATTTCAGGCATTAAAAGGTTAACTACTGGCAGACTTCCTGCATCTGGCTGCCCAATAGGAATTTGAATAAAAACAACTATTGAGAGATCCAGTTGCAAATCTGATGAAACAAAGTGGTGACAATCAGAAACTGAACATCTCTTCATAAGTACCATCCTCATAGTCCGGCGTGGTGATGACATCATCCTTCTGGCGGACTGGCTATTTGCTAACAGAGGCAGCAATGAATGGGGGAAAATGTGATGACTTTATTTTTAACTCGGCTGTTTATTTAAATGCTAGCTGGTTAGCAAATATTAGCTTAGACGTTGATATCTGCGTGCATTTGAGTAGACAAGCATTATTTTATGTCCACATAAAAAGTAAACTACAAGGAACTATCAACAAACCTATCAAAACCTAACTTTGATGTGACTTGTACTTTAGTTACATAAATATAATAGATTGAAATCCATTTAAGGAATACAAACTAGGACAACCGTCCCAACAAGTGCTATCAAAGTGCCAGGGTGCAACCTGTCTATCACCTGGTGGCAACTGGGAGAAGTACCAATTACTTTCATGGCCCCAAATAGAATGAAGATGATAAAAAACTGTAATATGCAACTTTTCAAATTGTATGTATAGCACCTTTCATACAAAAGTAATAGAAAGTACTTTACATATTAAAAACAACAGGAAATAAAATACAAGAAAGAATACAAATATTGACACACACCCCGACCCCATTCACGTTTCCGGCCTTAGAACTGGTTTTAAAGGCACGCTGACAATTTTTATGGCCATTCCTGGAGATGTTGTCACCCTGCAGCATCCTGACACTGAGAAACATCATGTTGCAACTTTGTTTTTTTTTTCCTCCCAGCCTGGAGCTTCACACGCTAGATGGGTTTTGCTTTATGACACCGTGTCACATACCAGCACCTGGATATCAACATGGGTTGTTTTAGATGTGCACCATGGCTGATGCAGGAAAATAACCCAAGTGGTCACAATAGTCAACATGGATCTGAGCTGAAATGCAAGACAGGAAACAAGCTGGACGGTGGATTAGCCAAAGTTCATTAGTGCTATTAGTACTTTATCATCATATCTTCATGTAATACTTTCTTAAACCTAAGATGGATTGACTGATTAGAGTCTTGTAGAGATAAATATGTGTTGCAAACGGTCTTCGACCAGTTTTAATTATATTGCATTAGTGGATATTTACAGATTATTATCAACCTGAGAAAGCACATCTTCTTTATCGCCAGGTGCTTTCCCCGAGGTAACTTTCAACTCATGAACCACATCCTGCCTTTAGGGCAGAATCCTGGACATGGGTTTAGAAAGCTATGGAGTGACAGATCCTGAAAGTTGAACTTCTGGCTTAATTCTCATCTCTCCACCTGCCAGTTAGTAAAATTACTCTTCATATCTGGCAAAGCTCTTATGTAAAGACACAACAGGCAGCCAGTTTGTGCATTTTCCATGTTGGCAGTTTGAACCTGTAGCCATCTGTAGTGCTCTAGAAAACCGCCGTTTTGTCAACGGTCACGGCTTATCTCCCGCAAGGCTTTGCATAACAAGAAGGAACAGTCATTTCCCGCGCTGCTTAACGTATTTGACTTCTGGGGAGATTATTTGAAATCATACTCTAATGTAAAGGAGCAGCTATCATGCTTCATCATACATGTGCACAGTTAAGTACAGAGATTTTAATTCAATATTGCTGCGTGTCAGACTCAGATTTAAGAGAGTAAGAAAAGATATACGAGAAAAACAACTACTCGGCTGCAAAGCCTTGGCATGATCTTGTTGCAGGGATTCTGATTAACACAACGCATCAGCACTGAGCTCTGGTGAGAAGTGCTTTCATAACCAGGCAGCATTCAAGGCCTGAGGTCAAAGGAGAGCCTGCCAAGAAAAAGAAATGCTCTACAGCCTTGCCCACTTTTGTGCAAACCATTTTCGATATTCAAAGTAGCTGTTTGCACTATAAATAATCCATTTTTAACATCCTGTATTTAAATATACCTGATAACAGGCAAATGTTTGCATCTGTATTATCTCTAATGTTCATGGGTGTGGAAACGGGTCATTTTAATTGTTTAGACTTTACTAGAGCAGCTTTATTTCCCCCTAAATCATTCTTCTGTAGCTGCTTTTCAAACTGAAGTTTATATTTATTCTATGATATTGATGTAATATATATAATATAATGCAAGTGTTAATGATTAAGCTTGTATTTTCCTGTCTTTTGTGCTTATAATCCTCTCTGAAAAGCCAGGATGTTGTTAGTTAATGGACATGAGCTTCAAACTTCCCTCATGGTTTTAAAAAGTAAATTAAAGATGAATCATTAAACAGTCAATGCCAACTTGTGATGTTAATGTTAATCTAAAAAACACTCTATTTAACTACTCTACATGGGTAAAAAAAATAATATGATTATTTTGTTAGTCATACAGCTGTTGTGTATTTTCCATCAAAGCACACAAAATGAATATATCTTCAACCACTGTTTACTTTCCTTGTTCCAGTCTTGTGTTTTGTTTCTGATGGAGGTGTCCACAAGAATAAACACCAGCTTGCCTCTCTTGGTTTGCAGCAGAGGCTGAATTCTGGTGATCATGGCTGGAAATGAATGTTGCTGCTTGTCATGTGGTCTGAGGATGTGGCTGCAGGAGCTTAGACAGCGTTTACACATTCAGCATTCAGCCTTGTTTTTCCTTCAGAGTTCTTGTGAGGATTACAAGTTTTTTTTTTTTATTTTTTATTCCTGTGTGTATACGTGTGCCATCCCTGCTTCATCTCAAGTCTGCCATCTCTTCCATTGGACCTTTTCATATCCCAGTATCTTATTTATCCAACATAACCGTTACAAGCTTTGGTCTGTGTTGTTTTAACACCTTTCCTTCTTTGAAGTGCAAATCTTAGCTCTCAACAAGTTCTACCATCATAGTCCTCCAACTGGAGATACAGGATTTTTTTCTACTGTTACACTTCATCTGTTATTATCTTTATGACCTAACTTTACTTTTATATACTCATTGGGCCTCTAAAAAAGGCAGTAACCAATGATGCAATGATATATTAAAAGTATTGGATAATAATCCAACATGAAGAGAATATGTCCATTTCATTTATGTGGTTTATTTAATCTCTGTTTTAAATAAAATGATTATAACATCTGGTAAAAAAAAATTGGTAGTAGATAAAATGTAGTAAATGAAGAATACTTCCAGCTGCCATTTTTTATATGCTTCCTGCTCTTTTGTGTCCAAAAAATCCCCTGTTTTATCAATGTTACAGCCCAACTGTATTTAACAGCATCATTGTCGTATCACCTGCCTGTTTACAGTGATCACAACTGTTGGTGCTAAAATAGTGACGTGCGTTGGCACACGAGATGTTTTATAATTTAAACAAGCAACGATAAGGATCTAACAGTATACTCATCCTTCAGAGCTGAGCTTCTGGGCCTTAATGTTGCGTAATCTTGCTTGTCATGTTTTCCAGTTTTGGGGGAATGACTGGCTTGTAGGGGAGTGTTTGTGT
>JBAMHX010000022.1:17397831-17410279 GCA_037177515.1 Pseudomugil tenellus
TATATATATATATATATATATCTTCTTTGCTATATATGCCATTACAGGTGTATGAGAAATAGTCCATATCCACAGAAATGTCATCAATCTGGTTTTATCGAACTGTGCTTATTATTCAGCTTCAAAAGAAACTTTTGTCCGTCATAATGTTTCATATGTATTTTCTTGAACAGTTTAAGAAATAATGGGTCAAAGTAAAGCAAATGCAACCAAAAAGGGTCAAGTAGTTAAAAAAAAGCATAATTTGGCAGCAACAAAACAGCATCTGCTGCGTTTGCTCTTGTTGATTTTGGCGCAGAGCTGAGCGTGGTTGGTGTAGTCCGACTGCGGTCCTCAGCTTGCCTGTTCTCCTCATGGCAGCTTCTCCTTCCTCTTACCCCCTCTTGTCTGCCCCCAGCCTCCCCCGCTGCGTTTTATGAGGCAGTTAAGTTATTTTACATCATGTCTCCACTCCACAACAGCTCTCCCCCTTTCTACAAATCTCACTTGTCATTATGAAAATAGTCTTCTGCTGCAGCTTTGCACGCCAGCATCTGGCAATAGAATGGCCTCTCTGTAGACGAGCATGTTGGTACTGTATGCTTAAACGTGTGCGTTTCAAGGAACAGGAGAAGGTAGATGAGTGATTACTCACAGGTGACTACTGCACAAGTTGCTCGATTGGAGCCATTTTCAGTGTGACAGGAGAGGTTTCCAACGTCAGGTGTAATTATGACAAATGACCAAGGTCATGGCACCAGTATCCCTATAAAAGCTCTCTAGTGGGTTGTAGTCAGCCATAAGGAATCAGATCAACCAACTAGATCGTGTCTTCAATGCATGATGTAAAACAACTACATACAAATCAATTCCAAATAGGGATAAAATGTGGGCAAACTGTGATAACATGAAGGAAATTAGATTTAAACTGCTATAAGCAGATCAAAGCTTTAATATATTCAATCAAATTAAAATTACAAGCTATGTTCGGTAAGAAAGACACATCCCCATCTTCCCATCTTTGGTTTATTTTTAGCTGTGAACACTGCATATTTTAGGTGTCAAACAAGACGTTTTCTCATTATTTGAAACAAACAATTATTAATAAAAAAAAACATACAAAGTCATTACTGTCATGCTACACATTTTGGGACCAGTCCAGTTTTAATATGCTTCTTCTCGGTCAGATAATCCAGCAGTGTAATGATGTTTTCTATCACTTGTTTGCTGATGGCCTGTAGTTGTACTGCTAGTTTAAAATTACTAAAACTTACAAATTGAGCTCTTTACTTAACTGTTTAACAAAAGTAAAACAATGGTTAAGTGATAACAGCCTCCGACTGAACTCTGAGAAGACTGAGACACTTATTATTGCTCCAGACAATGTGATCCCCGACATAAAACAGCACCTAAGTGACCTGATCCTCTCGGCCAAAACCAAGCCGAGGAACCTAGCGGTAACATTTGATGAGATGTCATTAGAGCCCCATTCAAGGCAGTTGAATAAAAACTGCTTTTCCCAGTTTCGAAATGTTGCGAAGCCCAGGTTCATGTTGTCAAAAAGGAGCTTGAGATGATAATTCATGCCTTTGTGTCCTCATGGTTGGCCTACTGTAACAGCCTCTTCACCTGCCTCAACAAGAAAGCCTTGGCTTGTCTTCAGGCAGTACAGAACTCAGCCTCGAGGCTTTTGACAAGCACCTCCAGGAGAGTGCATGTTATATAAATATTGCAGTGTCTTCATTGGTTTCTGGTTGTGCATCAAATTCATTTAAAAAAAGACTCAGTCATGCTACTGTTTTAATATTTTCACTTTTTTTTTTTTGTTTTTATTGTTAACTGTTGTAATGGCCGTTTTTCCTGTCAAGGACGAGGAGACTGGTTTCTTTAGATAGAGAAGAATATAAATACAGAAATGATACAAGGTTACAATCTCTTCAGAGATCTGTTGTCACACATAGGTCCGAAGCAACTCTCCCCAGTCATTTATAGTCACCTTCGTTTAAGCACTTTGGTTGTGTGCGTCAGTCTGGAGCCTGTTCTTATTATATGACAAACAAAACCGAGATCTCGTCTAAACATTTTCTAAATGGAAGGACGCTGGCCTTGCAGATGGTTTACTAAGGTCAGAATGACATCAGTTTAGGAGCCTAATAATCAGACCTTTCAGCTAGACATTAATTAAGAGCAAGGTAATTATAATATATTAAATTTCACCAACACTGTTTAATTGTTTTATTGTTATGAAGTGCTTTGTGTCCGAGTGTCTACAAAACGTGCTATAACATAAATAAATAAATATAAATAAACCTTGCTTACGTAAGTGGTCCTTACTCAGGCACATAGAAACAATGCACTACAGCACTTTTACTATTCGTACTATTGTGACATTAAACAACCACACTATAAAACAAGGACACTTTTTACTAGTAAAGATAGGTAAATCATTAAAGATCTGAGACAATGCTGCTCAGTTCAGCCCTACAGGAGTTGAAGCCCTACAGACTTTTATTGTAATTGCTGCTCCAACACATTTGACTTAAATAATAAATGAGTCATTGTGCAGCTGCAGGATTGCAGCATTCCTAGAACTGAACTGACCTGATCTAAAGCGTAACACCATCAGCAATACTTATTTCTAAATTGTGGAGTATTATTGTTCAGCTTGTTAAATCTGTGTTTAGCATTGCTGCTCATCTGAGTTCACAGGAGACTGAGCTAACCCAAACGTGATCTAACCTGTTGATTGAGCTGAGGTGGTGTTTTTCTTTTAACCTAAAATTGATGCCAGTTCCTAATAGTCTTTAATCCCCATCCATCATGTTGACAGGCCCTTCCCGTCTTACAGCTCACTAATTGGCTAAGAGCCAGTCACCAGAGAGTACAACGAGTTCACCGCCATTGTGATGTAACAAGGCTACCTGAGCGCTCCCTTTTTGTTTTCTCTGAGCTCTTTTTGACCTTTTTGAGTCATCATGCATTGAGCTGCGGGTTGATATAGCATGTAAGCATAATGCACACCCTTCCACCTTTCATCAGCACTTTTATGGATCATTTAATATTTGTTCTTGCTTCTCGGACTTCAATCAATCACACACACTGGCGGGCACGTACACACTGACTGCACACACATACACATTCTGACATTTCAGTGTGGCAGTGATGGAAAATAGGTTGTGCAAACTGGAATTGCAGGTTTGTTGTTTTTAGCATGAAGCAGCAGCAATTTCTGTGAATGACTGTGTAAAAGCTACACGAGTGAACAATTCTGTTTCATTGCCTCCGTGTTCTTCACTGACCTCATTCTTTAATGTCCTTAGAAAACAACTTTTCCATGCTCATATGGAGCCAAAACAACCAGGTGTGGTAGCCAGGAGGCCTATAAGGTAACCCTGATTACAAGAAATCTTGCAATGTCAGTAATTAGAAGGAAATTTAGTAAGAAAAACAGTTAATAATGTGCCTTTTTGATTACTTAAATGATCATAATCCTAAATGATTGAACATGACATGACTTGATTTATTATTCCACTTAATCACTTATAACAACCTGATCTGAAATAGTCTGTTTGAATGCTTCACAGAAAAGATTGATGAGTAATGCTCCAAGAAGCAGGAAGTAAACATTTTGCAACTTTACAATAATAATGTTTACAGCCTTACATCCAATCTGATTTAAGAGAGTGTGGGAAAGTCCCTCCTGCTTTACTGATGAACTTGAGACTCTTCTGCAAAGTTGCAAAAGTTGCTTCACTTCAAGTGATGTTAAAAAAAACTAAAAATAAAATGAAATAAAAAGAGCTGATGTTGGAATGTCCTTGTAGCATCTATTGCAATAAACATTTTATTAAATGAAAACACATAAAAACACAAGTTTAAGTTAAGCAGTCATTTAATATTATCTAAATAAAGCTTCTCTGTAGTTATATTTATGAGGAGGGACGATATTAATCATTAACTTTTAATAAAGTTATATAACATTTATATTTTTAGCATATTTTATTAAGTCTTGTCTATGTATTTTTTTATTATTTCTTCTCTAAAATGTTCTTAATATTTATTAACATTATTGTTTATTAAGGTTTTTTTTTATTTATTTATTTTTTATTTATTTAGATTTTAGTTAACTCAATGGGAGCCTCCACACTGAGGCTGCTGCTTGATCTGGGGGTTGTTGCTATGGCGAGGGGTCCAACACCAAAGCCTCATGGCGTTGGGGAGGACCACGGCCTGCACTGACCTAGGTGGTGGGTGGTAGCCATGGTGGCGGTTCCTCTGGTTTTGGGAGGACCAGCTCCTGGTTTGGATGGATCCCAGTCATATCATTTCCTCGCATCAACATCTGTGCCAGTACAGATATTTTTTTTACTTCTATTTTTACCTATTTTACACACCTTTTTAAAGTCAAAAGAGAAGTCAGGGAGTCACGTTTTGGGGGGCTGGGGGATTTTGTGTGTGTGTGTCAGTGATCATGATGGGTCTGTTAATTGTTGTGTTATGTATTATTTTGTGTAACAGTTAGTTTAATTTTAAATTATTTTATCATGTAAAGCACTTTGTGTTGACTTGGCATGAAAAGTGTTTTATAAATAAAGTTTGATTTGATTTGATACATTTTGTGAAATGTAGTTTTCCAATGAGCCTACAACATCTCCCCACTGGCCCCCTGCTGGGTGTCCTCACATGAGCAGACTGGAAAGAAGACCTCCAACTGGACAAGATGTTCAGTCTGCAAGAGGAAGACGAGGAGGAAGAAAAAGTGTAAAAGTGCAGAGATTAGCAGCGTTATGTTTTTACTGACAGAGCTGGTCTCTCTGCAGGTCTTCCGTTTCTTTATTTTATGTGGCAACTTTCTGTCAAAGTGTTTAGGAGAAATGAATTCCACTAATAAAAGATGTTAAACTAGCATCTTTTTGTCATTAAACTTCTCCCGAACTATGCTGAGCAGTCAGTCGGACTGACAAACTAAGTGGCCATTTTGCAAGTTGGACAGAAAATTAATTGCTCTGAGTCAGGCGGCAATCCCTGGATGCTTATTGTCACGCCAATAAGGAAGTCTAAATACTTGCAGTTCAACCCTCACCGCTAGGGGGGTGGGTGGGTGGGGGGGTTGGGTTCTAACACTTCGGTTTCTATGTTATTTTAATCTTAAATTTGGAATTGTGTCCTTTTGATTGATGTGTGTTAGAGCGTTATCACTGGTTACAGCTGCGTACTTCCTCTCTCAGCTCTACCTTTTCATCCATTTTTGGATTTTTTACGATAACGACGAACCACCAAGACGGTGGGACCCGCCTATTTGCTTCAAATCCTCTCTTCAGAAACCTATGGATCAGGTGATGGTATGCGCTGTCCAGTATTTATACAGTCACTGGTCTGAGTCTGTCATGGCACAAAAACCAAAACACGGCAGTGACAGACACTCATCCGTCTCACCTCAACCATTTTAGCTGCAGCATTGATGTCAGCTGGTTTTACATGCAGGAACTAAACAATATAAATGTGTATATAAATGTGTCAGTTTGTTTGTCTGACTTGAGCATTTGCTTTTATTCAACAACTTTTCAGCCTCATTAACATGTCAGGCTGGTGCCACAGCATTATTCACAGGGTCAATGGGGGTCTGGTGCATTGCATTGCAGGTGTATTGATGTGATCTTGAATGGGAATATAGGATGCTGGGAACGTGCATCTTTGACTCCTCTGGGACAATTTGAAACAGATCTGTGACTCTGCCGCTGTGATCTTGGTGGGTAGCGAGTCACTAAAGGCGACAGCCAGAGCCAGACTGGACTGCGGGTAGCTTTCCACTGGACTCCCAGTGCCTTTGATGTCTACTCACCAGGCCACGCCAACAGTTGGTGCTTTTATGCGCCCTCGTCTGTTCCACATTACTCTGGCAGACCACCCAATTTTGAAAAAATGTCCAGGCAGGTTTACATTTTCTCAAGAATGCGGTCCATATGAGCACACCCCCTCAGTCCATCTGGACCCCTCTTAACCTGGGAAACACTATGTTGATTGGGGTCTGTGTGTTCTGTGTGGCGTGCTCTGAGTGTGTGGCCACACTGTCATTGGGGACAACTGAGAGCTTCTGTAAGTTAATTCCAAAGTCTCAATATCATCTGAAGAAATTCACGTGTTGGCTTGTGCCATGCTGTATGAAGTCAATAAATGTTTCAGAGATCGCCTTACACTCGCCTGCAGCTCCTCATGTCCACTTCAAGTCAAGGATTTCTTTTTCTGTGCTCAATAGTAGCCTCACACATGCTCGGGTTAATGTAGGACTCAAATTATCTAGAACTTCTTACTCAGTTTGATGCACTTTAACCTCATTTTACCATTATACATTCAGGCCAAAGTCTTCATGTCGTGTTTATTCAGACCAACAGCAGGTGATCAAGTGTGATATGGAAACCATTTGATAGTGTTTTCAGAGTTTGTCGGAGCAGATGTGAAATGTCAAGGGCTGTTAAAGGAAGAGATAAAAGGTAAAGTGCCTGTTTGAGCAGATAAGGAGGGAAGGAAAGTGGGAGGGGAGAGGTTTTCTGACACAACAAACCTGACCGCTTGGATCTTGAGAATGAAGCTACACCTGTCTCTGTCAGTGGGTCAGGTGTGTGTGTGAAAAGTCACTGGTGGGAAAGGACAGGCCACTTATCATGAGGCTGAGTGATCAAACTTGATTTCTTGGCGTCACAAATTTACATGCTGGACTCATGTGGTTGTACTTGAAGCATCATTTGTCTTTTTTCTAATACATAATATTTGTATGAAGCAACGTCCATGCAGAAAGACTGAAACATGAAATCACTTTTTTATTGGACTGATTGAGAAAAGCAAAATTTATATTGTATTGGCTGCAGAACTTAAAATACACAATGCATATTGTTATCAGGGATACTTACTTCACATAGTTTGGTAACTGTTAGGAGCTAGATCTGTTAACAGCTAACACATACATGTAAATTATGTGGTTCAGGTGCTAATCATGCTGGTACCAGATGTCCCGTGGGAGAGCAGTGACAAATAATTACACATTTTCCTCAGACTCGCATACACGTCCCCACAAGCTGTACATTGTGATAATATTCTTTAGATTTGAATGATGTTTATCATTTCATTCTACCATTATAACTGTAGATAATAAAGGTTTTCACGAGGTTAAAAAACTCTCTGCAACTAAATATCAGTATTTCTCTAATTATTATTTTACCCCAGAAATGGTTGAGATGTTTTTTTAGGTTGACATGCCTACAAAAGACCCACCTGCTGGTCTGCCAGTGGGTGAACTGGAATGATTGAAATCAGCAGCTGTACATTTACTGGTGGATTGTTTTCTAGAAAACCACAAGCAAAATGATCAGCTGGATTTTTTTGAAAGTATGATAATGACTTAGAATGGATTTATATGGAACTGATAAATTACTGTTTAATATATTAATAATATTATCTATAACTTACAGTATCACTCCAAATAAAACTTGCAATTCTCACTGTTTATGAAAGCTCATATTCAAAGGATCCAAAACCTTTTTACTTTCCTGATACCATCACAAATATATGATACAGAGAGAGATGTGTGTCTCTCTTGTTTTTCATAGAATTGAATCTTCTTTGTCATTTGGTTGCTTCCTCCATTTTTTTTCCATCTTACACATCAAATACACAGAACCTTTTTGCACAATCACTCTCAACATGTGATTTGGTTTCATTCTCAGATCTTTATTAGCTATTTTTACGAAGTCTTTCCCTGCACAAAGCTATCACTGTTCTACGAAACAATAAACCTGTTTTGTCACTCACATCTACTGCTAGACGGTTTATGAGTTTGTGATAACATGAGTCAGAGGTCGTTTGCCCATAATACTCTTGAAATGTCTGTGAAGGTTTGTCTTAGACTTTGTCATTATCATTCTGTTGTGGCTGTGTGTTTTGAGTCACCGTGTCTGTGGAAGATAAAGTTATATGTTATTTAACCTACACCGAGCAAATAGCTTTATGATGTTTCCTAAGTATTAAGACATGGAGTCATCTTTCAAACCTTTAATTGCTGTGAGTGCCATGCAGATGCATTGTAAGCATGCAGCTTGGCCTTTAACTGTGTCCTGTATTCCTTCTGGTGGGTTAAAAAAACTAAAACATGAGATGATGTAAACTATTTGATCAGACCACCACTGTATTCTGGGTTTGTGGAGGTTTAGGGACATAAAAAGGGTGTAGTGTTATCATTATTTAGATCCGCTTAGCCAAAGCTAATGTCTGCACCTGTAAGCTGGATGATGTAGAGACACGTTTTACATGTAGAGATAAAAATGCATGTATCATCACAACTGCAGATTTTAGATCCTCTTTAAACACAATGCATGATTCTGTGACATCTGCATCTTTTTATGGGAAACATCAACATAAACCAACCATGCAGGGAGAAAGAATTATGAGGAACTGTTATCCATCATTTGTTTTTCCATTAATTTTAGACAATTTATCTTTTGTCATGCCTTTATAAAACAACTGAATTACTTAATGATGTATTTTCCTTTTTTACCCACCACCTCACATATGCATCTAATGTGGCTTAATAACAGTTTTAAAAGCTTTTATTTCTTTTTTAACAATAATCCTCACTCTGCAGCTTGCCCAAAGCTGGCAGGTCAGAACTTGTGATTGAGTCAATGAAAGTATAATGTTCCTTCTCCTGCAGCCAGAAGACATAATGTACCCAACTGCAGAGGTGGGAAAAGACCCCACGCTGCCATAAGGAAACCTGAAGAGAAACACACACGTATGTGCTCATTCTACTATGATTTATGCTTGCATTGGAATGTGAACAGCTATGCATCTGCACATGCCGACAGGGACACGGCTACAATTTTTCTTTTTGAGCTTGTTGGTTATCTCGCAAACAATTGAGGGATTCCGAAGATGCGTGGGAACAGATTGTTCATTCCCAATCAGAAAAGAATGTTTGACAAGTTTGAAATATTGTGTACTTTTCACCCCAGCCCTGAAAACGTTGTCATTAGTTCTGGTGGATCTGCAGGTTAATATTAAACATTTATGCTGCAATACTGCAAGATTTTTGTGTTCACCTTCCAGTTTTTTCCAGAACCTGTTTTAGACTCTGTGGCAGAAATTTGAACATAATTATCTGCATATACATCCAGATTTTATTATTGTTTTTCAGAATTGTACAACAATCACGTTATCCAAATATAAAATCTGGCATATTACTGGCTACCCTGCCAGAGGAAGAGCCGGTCATTGTCCAAAGTTACTCTCCCATACGCCCTTGGCATTTGAGGCCCAGCACTACCTGGACTGTTGTTTTGTTTTTCAACCTGTGATTGGAATATCGGTTATAAATTGTAGCAAAGCGTTGCAGCCTGCAATCACTCAGATTGGAAGTCTCTAAATGAAACAAGTTACTAGAGATAAGTAAGATAAGTAAAGCTGTTTTTTTAACCAGTGAAACCTTTAAAAAGATAATTAAGTTAGTTTGTAAAAAGCTAGTAGACTTTTAAGCTTGTTGGGCCTTGTGTTGTAAAAAATGTTAGTTAGGAAAAGACCTCAGACTCACCCATTTGAGCATACATTTGCTGAAAAGCAGAGAAAGGAAATTTTGTCATTTCTCTGCCTCATGCACAGGATTTGGGACCACGTGGCTGTAAGAATATTGTTAGAAAGTGAGTTTTGCATAATATGGGACCTTTAAGGATGAAGTCAGCAGAAAGTGTGTATCTACAAAAAGTGATAGTAATTCTTTACTGTATTTTGAGAGAGAAAAGTACAATAACATAAGTTAATATTGTCCAAAACCAATCACATCCCATAACAGATAATATTCTCTTTAAGGCATTTTGGTCTGAGTGCTTAGATTAGTCTACTCTTATCTGGGAATGCCTGCAACACAGCAGACGAAGGGAAGGAAAGATGAGGTAACTCATCAATGCTCTTTTAGATCCGTATTATGTTTTATAATCCGTCTGCCAGTTTATTTAATAAATAAAAAAACGCCTTGCAGTGCACACCCACAGCACAATGGTACTGTGGGTTTTCACTGCCAAAGGAGCGCAGCCTTTTTAAATACATCCAAAGCCAAGTGTCAGGTGTCCTTTCTTTCTTTGCCTCCACATTCATTACGTCTCCAACCAGGTCACAACCCAGTTGATACCTTTATGAGCTAATCGGCTTCACTGCAGGCGTGTTTATCTAAAGAGTATAGCGTGGCAGGGTGTGGAAACCTTCGTCATATGAGCACACTGCAACTCTTTTAACCCAAACCTGAGTGTTGGTAAAAACGTTTTGTGAAATATATACACTAAGTTGTGTGTGATTAGGAAATTAATGTAATGTGTAATCTGAATAATCACAGAGACTGCAGGAAGATATTCTAGCAGTTTAAAAAAGTAGGGAAGTGTATGTAGGGTCAGAATTCAAAAGATAATGTATTTATGCCACCAGGGGGCAGTGGAATAATTCCCACAGGAACTGGGGGGTTTGCAGATGGGATACATGCCACTTTTCTTCACTCCTTGCTTTCCAATTTCAAAGTAGAGAGAGATTGCAGAGCCCTAACACCTCCTCTGCTTGCCAAATTACTTAACGTTTATGGGCCCACTGGAGGTTTCAGGTCAACGTGTTTTGAAGGTGTGATGGAAGAAGTGAATCTGGTACAGTATGTAGAAAAGATGATTCAGATGAGGGGGTGAAAGGTGCACCACAAAGGATACATTACGCTGCGTGGGGGTGAATGCATATCTGTGTCTGTGAATTGTGGACTTTGAAACACAAGCTCCCATGCTGAGGTGAGAGGCCAGAGGGAAAGTTTGGCCAGTGATGTTGCCTTCTCTATGATTGCTGCTGCGGTTTAAGAGGGGCTGCAAAAGTAATGGGCTGGAATTTGTTTCTGTTCAGTTGTGGTCATTTATAAGCAGAAGGGTGTGAATGTGTATTGGTTTTGTGTGAGTTTTTAAGGTGAAACGTGTCATTAAGTCCTGATATTTTAAGTAAACAATGATTAAAGATGTGAGACATTTAGCAATAGTAGAAGTATTTATAAATTTGCTTCTATGGAAAGTATTAGTTTGGATTAATTTATTTCAATCAATAAATCTGAAATGATTAAATCTACCAAAACTAATTTTAATCTTTTATATTTCTTAGAAAAATAAAATATTTATTGCAGCTGACTGAGTGACTGTGTGCTTTATAGTGAAACTGTAAGCTGCTGAATATATGACCGGTTAAATATAACAGATATAACCTGCAAAAATATTTAGTCTGATTAATGAGTAATTACAGTTTTGAGATGAAAGTCACCGATAGTTGCTTTCCATGGCTGTCAGTTAGACTGTGCAGGCCCGAAGAGGTCTTTAGGGCAATTGCTCCAAAAGCAAGTGGTGGTGTGTTCGTGTCTGAGTGGGTGAGTCCGAGTGGGTTTTTTTAGGGGGGTTGCATCCATTCTCTGCTGGATGTTGAAAAGTGCAGAGCAGCAAAAATGCATTCCAAGGTGGGGGGAGAGTTGCATTGGTTCCACGACTATCAGGTTCTTTGGCTGGGCTGCGGGTTTGGCTCCATTGTAGCTTAAAGGCAGCAAAATAGGGGAGAGTATATAAATGATTACTGGTGAAGGGGCCAAACCAGAGAAAAATGTTTTAGGCTCAACCTTTTATTGTGTATAGATAAAACGCATTGCCAGAGTAATTAAAATGCGAACAGGGGGTTGGAGTAAAATGTGAAATCCCAGCGTTGGACCAGTAGGAACAAAAACAGATTCACTTAAAGAAGAAAACGCTGCCTGTTATGTGATGTTCAGTGTGTTTGCGCTTGCTGATGCATGTGTATGTGTCTGTCATGCGCTGCTTGGAGAAGCTTGCAGCAGGCTCTGCTGCCCATTTGACTGTTAATGAACTTGGATCGGCGTCTGTGAACGTTAGAGCTGAAAGGGCTCTTTCTCCCATTCGACCACAGCCACTCAGCTGTCACTTGCTGACCTACAGCTCTCTGATTATGTCACTGTTGCTTAGAAGGCTCTGCATTCATCCATCATTAGGCTACAAGTCTGGACACCCCAATCAAACGCCCTATTAAAACCTTCTACTGGTCTCCTTTCAGTTTGTTCACTGATTGCAGCTGCTGCTCTAAACTAAGAAACGAATTGTGTCCGAATAATTCTGCTTTCTCTCTTCTTTAGACTCTTTAGATCATAGGAAGGTTTTAAAACATGGGTATACTGTAGGTGTGGAAAACTGTGGTTAAGCTGCTTAAATATGAACTTAAATGGGAAATTTCTCCACCAGTTTATCATTTGGGAGTATTTTGACTGCTAAAGATTTAAAAACTATGAGTAGATGTGTCCACAAAAGGGATGACTTCTGTCCAGAAAAAACTGACACATGGTTCAGTTTACTTCTAGGTTCAGACTTTTGGGCCAGTCACAGGAAGCTGCTGGAGGTTACGGACAAAA
>JBAMHX010000022.1:17410379-17422312 GCA_037177515.1 Pseudomugil tenellus
TGACACATGGTTCAGTTTACTTCTAGGTTCAGACTTTTGGGCCAGTCACAGGAAGCTGCTGGAGGTTACGGACAAAAAAATCTGGTATGCTTCATTTTCTGACAGACTCACCTCTCGTAATGATACCCACAAAACCAAAACAGTCAGAGACCTGCAAGTGTTAGATTTTTTATGAGATAAGATGTTTATTTGATGCAATGCATGTAATCTAGCCTTTAGTATTAATTATGCAGTCACAAGATTAGAGTGATGAAAATAATGAGTGATGAAAATAATGAGTAAAAGGTGTCTGACAACTATTCTGATGAATGTTTACATTGTCAGCTTTAAGGAGGTAGAAATAATATAAGCGATGGTAACAGGATAGAGATTTGTTTGATGCAGATGTCTGGCATGATTGTAGAGTTAAAAATAAACCTCATTGGAATTTATAAATTCAAATTTATAAAATAAGATTTAAGATCAGACTTTCTGGTGTGAAAACATGAACGCTATAAAGCCAAATATATCATATTTGAAGCAAACAATTTCTGAGACATTTTGCATTACTTTATGGTAGAAACCACTGTTGCACATGATATGGCACTGGTCTCCTGCCCCTTAGCGGATACCAGAAAGCTGAAGATTACACTACAATCGTTTTTATCTATTACATTGCAATAAATAGTGAAATTAACAAAAAATTGTTTATTTTTGTGAGATATTAACAGGTAAAAAAAACAAACAAGTAGAAGAAATGTTTTTACTTCAGTACATATAAGTAGCAGCATTGATTTTAGATTTTATCCAATATTGAATAAAAGAAATGTATATAATTATCATTATTGCAGCCATTACTTTGTGTCTCCATTGTCCTCAGACTTTCTACACCAAACAGGATGGTTGAGAGGTAAGTGTGAGAGAAAATGCTGCAATGACATGTAAACATAGAGCCTTCATTAATCACAAGTTAGTTATCCTGTTTCACATCTTTATTTTTTCACAAAGGTTTTTTAATGTTTGTCATTACCTTGGACTACACTTAATATACAATAGCAAATAAATAAACTATAAAGTAGCATTTGTTTTAATATTTTCCAACTGGAGAAACTATACTAATACTGCTGACCAGTAAGTAGAATACGGATTTGGAATTCATCTTCAATGGCTTCCTTTTCCGTTTTAGAGGGCTGACCAATATTTTATGTACAGCCTATAGATTTCATAATACAGCAGAGCATATAAATGCATCATACGTATTTCACAAATAAGCCAAATGCAAAAAAATGTAAAAAATACGGAGAAATGATCAATACAAACTTAAGCAGAAAGAAAGTATAAATAATCTGACAGTTTAACTAATACAATATTTTCAATCTCAAGTTATTTGGGTCAATAAGTTAACTAACTAACAGCCATACTATCTTAAAGCACTATGTTCTCCCAACATTATTCACGTCATACGCTCTCAGATTTATCTTGTGACTGTTGAGAGATCCCAGGGCTGGCCCCCACAAAACCACATTATATAACAGTATACAGAACAGCACAACAGTAAAAAGCTAACTCACACAACATAATATCATATTACAGACC
Source organism: Pseudomugil tenellus (assembly GCA_037177515.1). Taxonomy (NCBI): domain Eukaryota; kingdom Metazoa; phylum Chordata; class Actinopteri; order Atheriniformes; family Pseudomugilidae; genus Pseudomugil; species Pseudomugil tenellus. The sequence goes on from JBAMHX010000022.1 coordinate 17,411,955, forward strand.
ACCCTTTACCAGTACAGGATTACTGATTTTAACTTTTATATTCACTTTAAAAGTGCTGATAAAATGTAGTTTGTACTGGTAACTGAACATATCCACATGTGTGCATGTGTGTTTTCACTTTTCAGTTAGTGCATGGCCCAACCTGCCGCATATGGACGAATCCTTTGAGCGCCAATCACCAGGAGCAACAGGCCTTCGTGAAGAAAAGGAGGAGGAGGATAAGGAGGGGTCTGGTGTCCACCCATCCACATCTCCCTCTCTGTTCCTCTCACTCTGCCATCCTCTCCTCCCTCCCCCTCCCCTCCCATCACATGGGCTTTGGCTGAAGACTGGGATTCTTTCACAGCGGCTTCTGGTTGCCAAGAGAGAGCGAGCCTCAGAAAAGCTGGGCAAATGTATGTGGGTCAGCGCGAGTCAGAAGGGGGCTTTTCATTCTCCCGTTCCCTCCTTTTCTATCCTCCTTTTTGTTTCTCCCTTCTTTTTGTTCTTTTAGCTCCCTGGCTTGCTCCCTCCACCCTCACGAGTGAAAAGATAACTGATTTGTGTCAGTCTCATTTATTATTCTCCTGGCCTCGCTGCTAAAACAAGGCCCAATAAGATATGGAGCCGTGTGACTTATTAACTTCTCCCTCACATCCCTGAGCATCTCTTTGTGTGTCCGCGTCTGACTCAAGGACAAACACAACGCTCTGCGTGAAGGGGACAGGACTGCAGTAAAAGGGATCTAGAGCAGATGTTTCTCTAGCCTCAGTCTCACTTCCTTTCACCAACTCTAAACTTCTTCTTTCCCTTCCTCTTTTTCTTTGAATGCTGAGTGGTTTGTGCTGTTTTTGTGGAAGCCCGTTGGTCTGGCCAACTGCACTGACGCGGGAAAGTAATCCAGATCAGAAGACAGCTTGTGCTGTTGACTTGGGTTTTACCTTATGTTTGTTTCTGCTTATGTAAGCTGTTTGTCTTACTCTCCCCTCTGTCTATGTCCTCTATTGGTTATCAGGATGCAACAGAGTAATATTTCAGGTGTGAGGCGGATCCGTGCCATCTCAGTCACACCTTTGAAATCTTTTGGTCACGACTAATGAAGTTTCAGCTACAAGATAGTTTGGTTTGACATGTGTCTCCCTTTCATGCAGTGAAAGTGTGTGTACTAAGGTTCATTCTCCCAATACCTGTGCCCTTCCCCAGGTTGAGAAAAAGTTTGACAATGGGGAATAAAGTGTAGATATCCCAGATATCCACTTCAGAGCACTTGCTTTTATTTCATTAGATTGATATCAGGTTGTCTGACACCGCCCTCTTTCTCCCTCATTTGCCCTTCTGTGGCAGAGTTTCTCATTTCAGCAAAGACAATGGCCTGTCTATCCTGTGGTACTAACTAAATGTCAGGTACTGTCTACTCTCATCTATTCACTGAAATGCTCCAGGGGCTTAGGGGAAGATATCCATCTTGCTGGTTCTGTATACATGTGTTATACACGGTACACTCCAGTCAAGTTGCTGGATTGAGTTTCCCTACATGTATATGGTTTACATGAACCTTCACAAGCTAACAAAATGATTTCAAACATCTTTACTTGAGCATGAGGATATTACTTTCTTGATGAGAGATGAAACAAGTTCTGGACTAAAATTAACAGCTCTTGTTGTGTTATAATGTATGTTATTGCTTTGTATAAAAGCATTAGATAGAAATGTAACTTTACGTGAGTTCTGTATAAAAAAAAAAGAGGGAAAATCTGTATTTTTTTGTCTCCTGACTTTCCAAGAAGTCATTTCAATAAAACAGAGGCTCTTCTTTAGATGGGAGCTGTTACATCTGTGGGGACTGATGGCATGTGTTAACTCATATCATTAGAACAATCATTTCTTCGTTATAGGACACCTCTGATAGTCTTCAGCTCTTTAATAGTCCTCCCCCCATCTTTGCTGCTGACATCTGGCAGACATACGCTTCAGTTTCCCGGTGAAGGAAGGATGTGGGGGCAGGGATCGATTCCATGGCTCTAAAGACTGTTGACTGAGAACTGCCGTATTTTTACTCAGGGAAAAATGGCTCTTTCAGGTGTAATTTTGAGCATTTTCATGCACTTTTGCACTAATAAGACAGTTTATACTGTAACAGGGGAAAAAAACCTATTAAACGCAAGCCACCTGATTTCCTATCTGTCATCTGAACATTTTTTTCTCTTCACTTCCTGCATGGCTGCTTACCACCAGATATTTCTAGAAGCCCCATCTTAGTGGTGATGACAACAACATGTGTGCTGCAAACTTGTAGTCTACAGAGTGATGTGAACAATGGGTCATATGTGTTGTAACTTTGTTTGTTTGTAAAGTTTTCCAAAGTCTAATTGCTATCAGACTCTGCAACCATGTCCTGCTTGCAGAGTCTAGTGGGGATGAAGGGGGTACATTATGAAAGCGATATGGGATTGGAATTCCTGCATGATTTATAAGATGGGATGAATATTATTGAACTCAGCAGGAGGAAACTTGGACACATGACACACATAATATGGAACAATGAAAGGAAGACAATCTCTCCAGCTATAGCAAATAGCATAAACAGCAATACATTATCACAGCTTTGCGTTATCTTAACCTCACTCTCAGCATCCCCCTGTGGCCTGTGCAGGAAGCTCGTCCACCTCCTGTCAAGCTCCGTTCATCTACATGTTTATTTTCTTTCCACTGCGCATGTCCAGTGGGAGCTCTGCAAATGACCTAGTTCTGGTCAAGACTCAATAGGGAGTGTTGTGCCAAGTCGCTCTGATGCCAGACAGGTCTGGGGACAGGCTAGCGTGAGAGTAGAATATCTCTGAGTGATGGAGGAGAATTGATCTGTTGTTTATTTTTTCAGCTAATCAGTTTATCCTGTGGTTAAGTTTGGTAAGACATCAGAGAAAACAGAGAAAAGGCCATCACACTTAAAAGTTTTATATTTTTTTAACCGATCAGTTGCATATGAACTCACCCCTCTCTTTTTAATTGCATTGCTTTCCTTGTACACATTTGAAATTATACTTTGGTGTGAGAAAAATTAAAGTTAACTCAGATAAAGTACCTTGAATTTATTGTTGTACAAGCGGAGTTCTGATTTAGAAAAGTCAGAGTGAAAAAAAGTAATAAAGGGAAAAGAAAAATCCATAGCTGGTGTTTGCCTCTGAATGGTGGAAGCAGCTGTAAACGCCCTCCAGAGTTCCTTTCTCTGATCATTATTCTTTATTAGCCAAATTAGAAGTTTACGGTGCACCGAAATGCAGGGAAGGAAAACAAGATCTGGCTCCTCTTCTGCTTGTTTGGTGTTTTAATCTCATCAGTAATGTTCAGTCGATTGTTATGGCCTTCAGTGCTAGAGGTAAGCAGTTAGCTACATCATGGAAAATGTGCATCATTTCCACACTCAGCCCGCCGCTGTAAACATGCCAGCACACAAGGACACTTATTCAAGCGCGTGCACGCACACAAGACTCCATTTCAGCAAAACCAGACATAACATAAAGTGACTCTGTGTAATGATGGCATACAATTTATCAAAGGTCTGATCCATCACCTCCTTTTCCGGGATAGGTAGCGGTTCCGAAGGGGAGGTGTCCTTTTCTTTTTTCTTGAAGAGGGGAGTGGGCAGTTCTGCCTAATGAGCGACTCTTTCACTGAACCAGACAGTTTATGGGGTGGCTGCCAGCCTCATTAGGAGCAGCTCTTAATTGCCTTTTTCTAGCCAAAACCCAAAAGCTGAAACATCTGCTGGCTCATGAACATGCTTCCTCTTCTCCTGTACTTTACTTCATTTTAATTTGTTTATTTCTTGATACCAGCATCACTACCTCTCATAACAACTACCTGAAAACAACGCTAACAATGTCAATGCAGAGTTTTGGTATAATCAGTAGCTTTGTCAAAAAAGTGAAGACAAAAAGAAAAGTGGAGGTTATTTAGAAGATACTTTAGATTTTATTACAGTAAAATGCTTTTTTTGTGAGGACATTGCAATTGTTTATCTTAAAGGTAAAAACGTGAAAAAACTATGCTAAAGAATGAAACACATCCAGATACACAAAAGAGGATCCTAAAGGCTTGAGAAGGTTTTTCCACTATTGCTGTTGGCGCTGTGAAACTTCCATTGTGATCCCAGATCAGCCTTTTTTCCAAGCCCTGTCCTGCTGAACCCACACGGATGTAACAGTTTGGGCAGAGGACGAGGTCATTTTATAATCACATTTTCCACAAATCGTCTCTTGAAATAACCGGTAGATACAAAGACTTTGCAACAGCCGTTTCCTCTGTATCCTCACTGCCCCACTGTTGTGTAACTCCCCCCAGAACTGCAGTTGACCCCTGCACTTCCATGTTGCTCCACACAAATGAACACTTTAAGTAATTGAAATGCCATCCATCCATTTTTTTTTTCATCCCGCTTAATTCAACTCAGAGTTGCTGGTAGCTGGAGCCTATCTCAGCAATTAGAGGTGCTCCCTGGACAGGTCCCAGGTCATCGCAGGTTATTGAAATGGTGTCTCATGAATTTTAATAATCAACAGTCACGCTTCTCTGTTTCTCTTTGGCCACACAGAACATTTAAAGCATTTTCTTTTTGTAGTTTAATCATCAGAACGTATTTTAAATGTGAAGCATCCTCATCAAAAGAAAACGCGGGGGAAGAAAAATCTAATAAACCATTTTTCTGCTTCCAGCTCAGATCAAATAGCGCTTGGCAACAAGCTGAATAACATGATGGAACATTAAGAACGTAGAGCAGGAAGCCACATATATCCCACAAGGATGGGTCGAAGGTCAAAGCAGATCTGCAACAGGACTTTTTCACACAGTCACAATGCACACGAAAGCTCTGGGCCTAGATGTGCAAATGGAAACTTCTGCCATAATTGTTGCGCACAAGAATACTTCAGATGAGTTGAAGATACTTGAAATGTATAAGGACAAGTTAAGAACACAGCAATGCTCGCTGCCTGCTACATACTGTATAAGTCCTTCACTTTTGTGATGTTTATTTTGTCTGAAAGGTTGTTCCCAACAAAACCAAAACACCACCTGTGTGACAAAATTCACTTGTAAATGAAAAAGAGTGAATACACACAAAGAGTGAATGCACACAGGCGCTGTTTCGGCGATAAGAAATATATACATATTGTAGGAAAGCGCTTGAAGGTAAATGAAGTTATGTAAAGACCGCAGAAGATTTGATTTATTATTCTGTGAATTTAATGTCCCGGATCAAAGCTAAGCTTTGCATCACCATGGTAACGTGTTTTTCCTTGCCTGAGCTTAGCTCAGGTTGTAGGAGGCTGTGGGAGAGTTAAGCCTGAAAAGATCTGTAGATACTTTTCCCAGAGACTGATAACACAAGCAGTTTAGAAAACTCCTCATTGTCCGTTGCCCAAGGTCACTAATTCCCTGTGTGTGACCAAGACCTCGATAATGAGCCACTGTGTGCGTGGAGTGGCCTTCCATGTGCTGGGTACAGATGAAATGAGTGTTTCTTGACTTTTATCAGACATAAAACACTTTTCAGTCATGCTTTTTTTTACCCTTTCATAAACTGAATCTTCTTTGTTTTCTACTGAGTTTGATACCCTTTAAACTTTTTATATTGATCACTGAAACATATCTGTCCAACCTTTTTGTGCACAGTCGACACTGAATGGTGTTGACAGACTTCTGAGTGGCAGTAATATCACATGCAGTGGATTTTCAGCTCTATAGCATTGCAGGCTTCCTGTGTGAGCCATAAAATAATGCTCAACCCAAGTGTTAACAACGGTTAAGCCTGAAGGTTCCTTCAGTGGAAAATGTTTCTTTTTTAAAAAAAAAAAAAACAAAAAAAACAAAACATGTAATATTTTTCAGCTCTCTGATTTTTTTTTTTTTTTTTGGGAGCTCAGTGAGAACAGGGGAGGAAACACAAAACATACAACTGTGAACATGGTTATCCGGCCAAGTGACAGATTTGTTTGTTCGGCCCCTCCTGTCACAACAGCTCGTCCCCATCCCTCTTGGAGCCATGTCTTGTTTGCATGTTGGTTTCCCCATTGATTACCTGGCTGGAAGAAAGGAGGGAGGAGGGGAAGAGTGGGTTTAGGAGAACGTGTGCAGTGGAGCTTTTCTGGACTTTGGCAAGCTGTGGACAGCTGGACCACTGGTTCGAGTTTCTTCTCACAGTGAGGCTGAAATTTCAGCCCCTGAAAATCGAGGGTAATAAACGATTGGGGCTCTCAAAACAACATCTCTTTTTTGCTCCTTCTCTCTCTCTTTCCACCTATGTTTTTCCCGCCCTTTCCCTATTTTTCTTCCCCTGTTCCTTTGCTCTGGTCTCCAGTATGCTCTGACAGACGATGGCATGAAAGAAAATGTGATTATATCTAAATATATTTCTCCAAACATGGGCAAATGTGTTTTTTTCTTTTCACTTTTCTAAATAATGATAATTTAAAAAAAAAATCAGCATGAGAATAATGTTGAATCAGCAGAGTTCACAGTTGCTTCAGACACAGTGTGGTTCACGTGGTTGGAATTATTCCATAACCACAGCGGCTATGTTCCTCCTGATCTAAAGTCAGTCATCCCACACTGTTTTTCAGGCACTTTTGAGGAAGTGAGAAGTGCTGATGAGACAGTTGTGTCATCGTACTGGTGCAACTGAAGTGAGTAACAATAGGATAAAGCAAAGTGCGGACATGACCAGGGCAGTAAAGGATGGGAGATGCACCTCTGTTTGAACCACGGTGACAGTAAAGACATTCATTTGGGGTTAAATGTAAATGCTGCAACAGGGTTTTTGTCATCCTTCACTTTTGTACATCTTTTTGATTGCTTATCTTTATTTGTGGTAGCCCAGGGTTCCAGATTCAGTGTCAAACTAATATATAAGAACAGCTGTATGACTAACTGTAAAAGTGACAATGTTTTCCCATAAATGCACAGATGGTTCCTGCTTGTCTTCAGACTTTGGCTGCGTAAGAGTTACTCACACTTCAAGGGTTTCGGCTTCCTGTCAGATATGGCTCAATCTCTCAGAAAAGGTTAAGGACAAGCTTTAATCAGTTTTTTTTTTTTTTCGGGGCTGCAGGGTGGTGTGGTGATTTATACCGCCGCTGGTTCGAGCCTCGACCAGGGCAGTGGCCTTTCTGTGTGGAATTTGCATGTCAGCGTGGGTTCTCTTCGAGTACTTCGGCTTCCTCCCACCGTCTAAAGCAGGGGTATTTAATTTGGTACCATGAGAGCCATTATCCAGCAGGTTTTTCGTGTATTCCTTCTCCAACATAGATAACTCAAATGAATCAGTCATTGTCCAGAACCTGATAGGCTGTTGGATCCATTTAATTTAAATCAGTTGTGTTGACACAAGAATACGTGTAAAAGCTGCTGGATTGCGGCCTCATAATACCGAGTTTAATACCCCTAGTTTACCCCTAGTTTAAAGACATGCATATTAGGTGGATTGGTCATTTGAAATTCTCTTTAGGAGTGAATGTGTGTGTGTCACTGGTTGTTCGTCTCTCTGTGTTGCCCTGTGAAGGACTGGTGACGTATCCAGAGTGTATCCTGCCAATGATTGCTGGGAAATATACTGAAACTTAACGAAGAAAATGATTCAAGAAACCGCATATTTTGATTAATTGAGTGATCCCCAGGAATTAAAGCACTAATGTGTCCTTCATACCTGCAATTTAAGCAATTTAACCCTGAATCTTCTCTACACCAGTGTGAAACAAGGTTTAGTTACATAATAAGTAGACTTTTCATGGTTACCTCATAGGCTGTATAGTCTTTTAAACAATCTCTCTTGTAATGAGTGTAATAAATGATTGCATGTGTCAATAGGACTAACATATTAATAAAGTTTAAAAATTTTTTTTGAGAGATATTTGTTAATTGAAAAAAAGCATGCTCTGTAACAATCAGACGTTGATAGCTTCTTGTTGGTTTTAATGAAACAGGGCAGCCTGTCACACCGGATTGTCATCCTGCTGATCGAAAACACCTGGCTCTCCCTTTCACATGAACTGTTAAAGTTCACACACTTTTGATATTCACAGATGCTCTATGAAGCACTGAGTCACCCTCTTATGTTATTTAATTATTAGCTAAAATAAATTAGTCAGATTTGTGTTTTTTTGTTGTGAAATTTTTTTTAGTACACATAAAATCCTGTTGTTTTAGTTCACATTTACTTAGAATTATAAAAATTCTGATGAGCTGATGAACTTTTAAGCACAAATGTACATTTTAATAACTTTCTCAAGTGGATCTGGGATGCACTACTCACAGGTCTGTAACATTCAGACTGTGATATGGTTTTGCTGCACCCCCCCCCCAACACACAAACACACACACAGTTGCATTTGCTTGGAAATTTGTGTGTTTTTCTCTGCTATCTAATAGTTTACCACTTGCCGTTCCTAAAATTCCTGCTGTTAATGTCCTAAAAGTTTGATTTTGATCAAATCCTCTAGACAGAAAAGTCACAACTAAGTAACAAAATAAATGTAAAAAAAAACCCTTTTTTTCCAAGACTAACCTGCTTAAACCAAATATTTCTATTTAGTGCAACTGGTGTATTGTTGAAATACTTTCTAAAATAAGAATCATTTTCTTCCTATGTGCTACTGACATGTTTGTCCACTACAAATCAAAGGTGACTGGGGGCTTAATGGTCACATGAAGGAGGCATTTGCAACTGATCATTGGAGCAGAGGTTTCACAGCCCAGCTGTCAGAAAGCTGAGCTTACCTCTCTCCTTACTCAGCAGAGCAGAAAAAAAAAAAAAAAACACACGCTCTTGTCTGTTCATTTCCTCGCTCTTTCTTTACCCTCCTCCTTCTCCTCCGCTGCTCTGTGATGAATGGAAGGTATGAATTCTCCACGGCCTCCCCGGGTTTTCTCTCTGAGGCCCTCGGCAGCTGAACAAACAACGCGCTCTCAAGTTAAAGGCGCAATCAGGAATTTATTGGAACCGTGTACATTTTGGGTATATTTGTGTACGGTCCTGAAGCGCTTGAGAAGAAACATGGAAAATAGATTTTTGTAGAGCAGTCATAACTCAAAAGCTGTTTTTTTTCCCCGCTGGTCGTTTAGAAATGTGCAGCTGTAAACTATCCTTTACCAGAATCCGAGAAGCAGCTCTGCGTTCAGCAACCCTCCAGCTGAAGAAATGGATTTTTATAGATACAGAAAAGCAGCAAAAACACTCAAATGGCTCATTGCATAAATAAAACCGACGCTTATCTCTGGTTCTGTCGTGAAAGCATGTGGGTTCAGACTCACAGAGGTGCTGGTGATTGTGGTGAGGAAGAAAAGGCAGTGTTGTTGGTCCAGTCTGGAAGGGTGGTCCCTGTCAAGACTCAGGGCCAGCTGTTGTGGCCGCAGTTCCAGAGTTTGTGGTAGAGAGCTGGATGAGCTGGCAAGGCAGAGCATGAAACAGAAAGGGAGAAAGAGTCTGGCTGACAGCGGTGGAGGGTGGGAGATGGATTAGGATGATGAGAAGCAGATGGAGGGTGTGTTTTTTTTTTTTACTTTTTGTTCTTTAAAGAGACTATCTGCCTGTGACGCAGGTTGAGCTCTCCAGGTGCATTGTGGGTAGGCTCTGTGAGTATATGCACAGCTTCTTGCGGCTACAGATTGAACATGGTGGAAAACCTGCGGTAATGCAGCTGTCTGCAGTGGTTGGAGAAATATTCCCATCTTTCACACAAACCTTGCTAAAGGAGGAGAGCTAAAACATTATCAACTGATTACACTCCCAGTACTGCAGAGTAGTAGCTAACTTTTATATTTTGATAATTTAGTCTCATGGCTCCCAAGATAAAGGCCAGGCTCTCTCAAGGAGGTCATGGGACAAATCTAAAAGTACACGAGATGATTAATGGGAGGGAAAAGGAGGCCAAACTGTGTGAGGCTTATTTTAGGCTGCTTTAGTGCTAACAACAGTGTGCTAATGATAAAGCAGGATATTTAATGTTTGTTATTTAATGGTCAATTGTCCCAAAACAATGCAAGTGAGCTTCATCATGAAATAGACTCAAATGGCTTCTAATTGGATGAAGATTTTCTATGTAGTATTTCCAGAAATTATTGGGGATCACCAAAACTTGTATGGACAGGCTAATGAGCAGAGAGCTGAAATGATTCCACCAGAGGTTAGATAGAGCTTCAAAGCACCACGTATTCCTTTTTAATACACTGAAGGAGAAATTACTGCAAAACGAGAAAGTAAACTACATAGTAGTACATTCCACCCAGAGCAGTGGAGGTGATACAGAGAAGAACACATCCATCCATCCATCCATCCATCCATCCATCCATCCATCCATCCATCCATCCATCCATCCATCCATCCATCC
>JBAMHX010000022.1:17440625-17463745 GCA_037177515.1 Pseudomugil tenellus
CTATCTATCTATCTATCTATCTATCTATCTATCTATCTATCTATCTATCCATCCATCCATCCATCCATCCATCCATCTTTTGTTATATTATACTGCAGATTATTGCAGAACTATGTTATCATTAAACACCATTATCGAGAAATGTTGTTTGCAACATTTTTTCACTTCATTGAGTTTAGTGAATACAGCTTTTTGAAAGTCCCACCACAACATTTCAATTAGGTCTGCACTTTGGATCACTGGCACATCTTGAGTATTTGTGTCCTTCCTGCTGTGTTTGGGAACATTGTTCTGTGAAACACTCTTCAGCTGTCAAACATTTGGCTTCATGTTTGACTCATGAATTATTTAGATTCCAGCAGATTTTACTGTCAGCTTAATGTTGCCAAAGTGACTGGGTCTCGTGTGCCTGGACACCTCTCCCAAATAACAAACCCAAATAATAATCCCAATAATTCCCTATGAAGACTAGTTACAATGCTGACATCCTGTGTTTGGGTTCCAACAGGATTGGTGTTGTGCATTACGACCAACCAACTTCCCTTTTGTCATGTGTGTCTGAGAGGAATTATTCCTTATTTATTGTGCTTTTTTAGATTCCATTTTACAGGAGGAAACAAGTCAGATTTCAATTAGGAATGGTATGGTTTAATTCACCATCTTGTTAGTGTTTTTTTTTCTTTTTTAATTCCTGACAAGGATCAAGTGGTGTTTGTTCTGTCTGTCATGAGCAGCAAAATCTTAACATAAAATGGGATATAAGTTCTCTTACTCTTGAATGAAACACATAAAAGGACTATTATTGGGATGCGTAGAACTTGCTAGTAGAAATTACACCTGCTTTCAACAGCTGACCCCTAAACTAAGAGCTATGTGTTCAATCAATTGTAAGAGATCAGCTACGTCCAGCCTTACCAATTTCATATTTTTCATACTTTAGAAGCTCCTACTATCAAATCCACCAAAAATGTGACGTTAATGCCTTTGTTTGCTCTCCTAATCTTGAATAAGGAAGGGAAGAAAATCAAACTTTCTTAAGAATTTGTAGCAATCGTTTGCTATATCTATGCTGTAGGTGTTTGCAACAGAAGCATGATTATAAGGTTTTGGTGCATACTTGCTACTATTTCTATCAAAAATGGCTAATTATGTTTCTATTAGAAACTATAGTTTACTGGAAAAAGGCATGTTTGACAGCTACAGCTAGCAAGTATAAGCTAATGTGAAACCTAAAGGTTAATGATTTTCAAGAAACATTTTCCTCTCAGACAGACAATATTTGGAGTTGCTTACATACACGGGTCTCTTTGGATAATCCAGCTTCCACCTACAAACCATATAAGCTAACCAGGAAACTAGGAAACATATAAGCATTATTGGTATCTATAAATTGAACCCAAAAGTTAGTGTGAGCATCTATACTTGTTGAACTCATTGGCCCTGTGATGAACAGACAACTTGTGCAGATTGTTCTCCAGTTCTCTCCTGGTGGGAGCTGGGAAAGGCTGCTGCTCCTAGTGACACAGAACTGGATAAATCAGTAAGTGACAAAGTATCTGCTGAATTGAAACACACACATTATGACTGTGCTAATTACAATCAAATGCTGAAAGCAATGTCAACGGATAACTTCAATCTTTAAGCTCGTAAAAATGTCTTTATTTCAGAGTGAGATATGTTCTGCGTCAGTGTGGTTTACGTTAGCTAAATTGCCTTTAAACTAAACTAGAACATACTGACTCAGGAAAAAAAGAAAGAAAAATAAAGAAAACACACACACTGCAAAGTTTAATCTGACCAACTACAACTGAGCTCATTAAAACACTCAAATAACCATAAGGAGAAGAGAAACAGACACAGGTAGTAAGGAATGGAAAACAAGGAAAGGGAAGAGTTAAGTCCATTTCCTGAGTATAAATTAAAAGCGTCTTGTAATCACATTGCAGGAATGCAGTCGGTGTACACTGTTAAACACTCCCTAAGCCCTGGCTCCACTTCACTCTCTCAGCACTGAACACAAAAGACTCTTTGTTCTCTTCGCTCTTGAAAAGCAATGCTCAGTCACTCCCTCCTCTCTCCCCCCTTCCTCCCCCCTCTTCTGCTGTTTCGCTCCTCTCACTCTTCTCCTCTCACTATCTGTTTCTTTCATTCACAGACCTGTTTCTGGCCGTCTATCTTTCCTCCCGCCCCGTCTCTACCCTTCTCTCTATAGTCTCACCCTTAGCAGTTGTCTTATGGCTGATATATCTGATCTTGATGGTAGCTTGAGGTGAAAGAGCGGGAACATGTGTATATTATCCCAACACAAATGTACACACTCTATCCTAATAACCATCACATCTGTGGGCAAGTCATATGCTTGGTTAAACAAATCCACAATGCCCCCAGTCTTACCAAAAATGAGATTTCTGAAAGAGCGCTCCCCTAAAGATTTAGTCTGCCCCCACTAACAGCTTTTTCTGGTTAACCACACATTTACGGTAAGAAACTGGAATGGGGTGTGGAAGGATAAGAGAGGGTCGTCATCCTAGTCTTTTTCTGTGTTTCTGACTGAAAAAATTCAGGCACCAGTTTGATACGTAACGCGGACTCTGCCCGCAACAAGTAGCACACACACCTGGCAAAGGGAAAGCTTTTGGGCGTGTAAACTGTTATTTTGTTTAGCAATCAGCTCATACGTGTGAAGCTTTAAAAACCTCCCTGCTCTGACATGTTTTTTTCTTGGAGAAACTCTCACAGGCTCATTCTCCTCTAAAACCTTTCAGCCTTCACCTGTTGACTGACTTTTCAATTATGTCAAACTCAAACAGATATGGAGGGAAAACTGATTCAATATCGCAGTGTGTGAAAAACATGATGTGTAAATTTAGTAAACATGTTTGAATCTTTGGGTACTTGTAGGTGAAAAACATGGTTTGTAGAGGATGTAAACCATTTTGTGTATTACTTGGGATACTTGCAGATGTGTGCTCAAATGCAACTCTCCCCGCAGAGTAAGGGCCCCCTGACAGTTGTGGCATTTTGTGGCACGAACTGGGAGGCTCCCGCACAGTTCAAGACCAGTTCACGAATAGTTCACGAATGTGTACCCATCAGTGTCCGCATTGACATGAACTGGCACGATGAGTTCACGCATAGGTGGCGCATAGTTTACGTACTTTCCGCATTGGCACGAAGAGTTTGTGCAATTCGGACAGTGTTGTTCCGACTTGGGCATCCCATATAAAAATGGGGGCGTCCAACCCCATGTTCTCTCTTCAGTGGAAGAGAGAACATGCTGAACAGAATCATGCAAGTGTCAGGGAACCCTATGGATCATCTCAGACTACGTACAGAGTTTAGGGTGGTATCCTGAGCAGTCCAGTCCACAGCCCAACAAAACGTTGGTGGGATCAGCTTGAGTATGCTGAACATGCTAAAGTGACCAGCTCTAACCATGAGTTGACCTTGAACGACTCCCGTTTGAGGAATTTGATGCCATCTTACAACATGTGGTATGGATCTTCAATGCTCATTCAACTATTCATTCCGCCTAATCCAATCCAGAGTCGCGGGGGGCTGGAGCCTCCCTGGCAATTAGCAGGCGAGTATCTTCCACTTGTTGCTGAATCATGACAGCGTAAAATGAATAAAGTAGAAAAAGGCCAATATGTGGTGTTTTCTGCCTATTATTGAGAGAGAATTCAATCATCGAATCTTCCAACCAACTCAAACTGACTGAATATCAACAAGACAATATTGCAGGAATTTTGGCTAAAAGTAGCTTTAGATTTGACTAAATGTAATTTTTTCTGCAATTTCAAGCCATAAAGCCAAGAAAAAGATGGATAAAAAAATTAAATTTTCCCTGCAAAGTGCTTGTTTGGCCTTTTAACAGTATGTATAAGTAAAATACACATCAAAAATTATTTTTAGATATTTATCGTTCAGTACAATGTGATAAGGACCGCAAACTTTTTTCCAATTTTATTGCATTTACAAAACAGCAGAAGACTGCACATGTGCGTCAATCAGCGGGAGAAGGTAAGCATGCGCACAAAGATTAGAATTAACCACAAGAGGAATTAAGGGTTTACATGAGACAGGAATTATTTAATTCCGCTTTAACATGAGAATAAACCAGTCACTTTATTTAGAATAAAGTTTAATTCAGAATTATCAATTCAACTTGGAAGTAGGTATTTACATGTCTACATTTCATCTGTTTAATGTGGAATTAACTTTTATTTGGAATTAAAGAGGAATTAAAAGTCCCATGTAAACAGAGCCATTGTCTGGTTAAACCATTGCTTTTTATATAAAACAAGTATATTTTAAATGTACGAGTAATGTGTCCTCCAGAGAGTTTAGTCATCGTTTGGTTTTAAACCTCTGTTGTTATTATAAGATTGACAGTTTTAACATTAGTTTCTCATTCCAGAGATTCACACTGAACTAACACAAAGTTAACTATGAACACAGAAACCTGTAACTTGATTGTATCTCTGAAAGTTGCCTGTCGCTTGCGTCTCTGTAGATGCCTCTGTCACAGACATAAAAAGCACAAATAAACACATCCAACTGCAGATGATGTGCAAGGACAAGAGAAACTGCCATTTTTATTTATTTTTTAAGGAAAACAGTGCTAAAAAAGCAGGTTTGGATTTACTTAAACTAGACAATGATGATGAAAAGTGGCACAGTTAAATGAATTTTTGCTATGTTAAAACATGAATGTTATGTTTTTTTATTCTCCTTTTATACATCATATCCTGTGTGTATAACAGGCAATAAAGCAATCATTGGGTTCTTTTTGATGAACTTCAGCATGTCTGATCCTGTCTGTGTGTAGCCTTGCCACACAGAGGACCTGAGGCGTGAAGTGCAATCACGTCCATCAACTCTTATCAATCCTGTCAGAGGCTGTCTGATGTGAGGCCGGCTTGCGCAATCACCTTCTGACAGGCGGGTAGTGCTTGGCTGGAAAGGTTTAACCCTTTCATAATCACTTCAACAGTTTTTACCTGATTGTCAGTTTTACAAACGCATATCCCCCACACATACCAGTAATCCTCTTTTCACTAATTAATGTTTATGTACTGTCTAAAATCTTGCTTTCTGCACACAGATGTTCTCATTGGTCTTTGTGGAAGAAGAAAACTTTGACTGAGTTTCATTGATGGCTAAAGTCAAACTTACCCAACTATCCAAATAGATTTGAAGCAGATTGGCACACTTAGTGTTTTAACGATTCACCCTGAATAATGTAATCTACTTTAATAATTGTCCATCCATTCATTTTCTACTGCTTATTTCCAAACAGGGTCACGGGGGGGCTGGAGCCAATCCCAGCTGACAATGGGAGAGGCAGGGTACACCATGGACAGGGGTCATCGGGTTCAGTGTCTTACCCAAAGACACTTCAGGATGTAATCAGGAGAAGCCGCCAGTTGTCTGCCAACCTTCAGGTTGTCTGCCAACCTTAACTGCTCTTACCCACCGAGCTACAGCCTCCCATTGTTGTTAACTATTTTTAATATAGATGTTCAAATGGATATTTTTCTGTTATCTTGATTGCGCAATAGTTGTTGCAACCTGCTTGGCAGAAATTACCTGGGTCCAGAAGGTGTGGCGTGATATTTATCATCGGGCTTTTCCTGAGTCAAGGATCTACTTTTTCTGTGTTCTTGAGCGCACATGAACAAGAACATTTTAAAGTGGAAAAAATAATTTATATTTACACCAGACTTTGGCCACTTTCACCTGTCGAAGAAGTTAAAGTGACAATAACAAGCTCCAGGAAAGCCAAACTAACCTGATTGTAAAGTTCAGTTTTATCAGTAGACATTGATCTAAGGAGCACAAATGACTCATCCTGCTACAGTTCTGAGAAAAACATAAAATACTTGTGATAAGAGGAATCAAACATAAAAGCATTCCTCTGTATTGTTAAGCATTTCTGACCCGGTTTCTGACCCCAGGAACCCTTGACTTAAATTTGCCTCCTGATTAATAAAGTATCTATTATTATTGTTGTTGTTTTTATTATCATTATTAATAATTATTATTATTATAATAATAATAATATTGTAAATTATCTCCTTAATGACCAATACAATATGTTGCTTTCCAATATGAGTCTATGAAATCATAAGATTTTAGATAGAATAAACCTCGAGCAATATCTATGCCCTTTATTTTGCTTTTGGTTTGAATGTTTTCCTGAGTACTTTTACAGATGCTAATTGAATTAGATGGGTTTATTCCTGAGGGCGAAGTCATTTTGTTGCGTTGAGTTCAACACTTGTTAACTTTGACCTCTGTATCTGTGCAGCTTGCTAAAATAAAGTTGTTTCCACAGGGCTGAGCCTTAAGGGAGCGGAGAGCTATATTGCATGTATTTTATTATTTTCTTCCTGCAGCTGTAGGTTATTATCTCAATATTTTGCTTTATCCTCCATACATTAACACATTCTTTTTCTTGATAAGGTACTGGTACTATTTCAGAGAGTGTAATATCAAGATTATTTTACACTATTATGTACTAAAAACACAGCAGATCCCAGCAGCATGCAGCAACATGTCTGCTCTTTTTAGCAAATCAGTTTTACTCTCAGCACATTTACAATGGCACACACACATGCGCATACATGCACGCGCGCACACACAAACACACATATACAGGGTTACAGAAATGCAGGACTTGCTCCATGTCTCCCATCCTGATTCCAGATGCTGGCCTGTAGCAGCCTGTCTGTAACCAAACCGCCTTTATAGGGCAAGAGAAATAGCTCAAGGTGTATACGTACTGAGGCAGGGCTGGGCTCATCCCAGGCAGCTCCAGTGTCTGTTAAGGCTGCTACTCAGATCAGAAGATTGAAAGGAGACACTGATATGAGGTGTTGTCGTGAAGAACACCCCACAGGCAGGATCAGCCCACAGTCACTTCCTTTTGTGATGATTCAGAGCAGTGAGCACTGACAGACTTGCATAGAAAACATGGTGAAATGAGAATGGCGAAAGCAAAGGCAAGCAGAGGGTGTGAGTTTATAAATACATATTCATTTTTTGGCAGCTTTAACTTACTGCTCAACAGAAAACGCTTGAACAAAATGTTATTCTTGATAGTTTACGCACTCTCAGAGGACATCTTATGAAGAGGGTGCTTACACATTGTTTGAGCTCAATTCAATTTTTTTACTTCTCCTTTGATATTCTGCTGAGTTTTTGTTTTGTAATTAGAAACTTCTTAAGGTATGGATATTTTAAACATTATAGTTTGAGTGTTGCGTGAATTTTTTGTTATAGATTTGCATAAATTGTTTAAGAATAATATGGGTTTCTTGCAGCTTAGAAGAGGAGGCTGGGGCTTTGGCATGTACTGGACCTCATGTGGCGTCACTATTGAAATATTATTCATTTATTTTAGATGCAAACAACTTTATATGCTGATTCTGGTACTGTTTATTGCATCTCAACACTGTGGGTACATCCAAACTCAAGATGGACAGGAATGAAGATAAAAAGGGGAATTAAAGAAAGGAAGCATCTTCTGCCATGTTTTATCTTTAGAAAATAAATATTTTTTCTTTTCTTCAAGGTTTTTTCTTGTTCTGTTTAGAAGAAATATAAAATTATCTCTCAACATCCAGTTACTGATACGAATCACTGAGACAGTGTCATTTTTCTGGAGATGGAGATGGGAGTTTTCCATCCCATCTCCATCTGATTGTTGCATTAATCCATTTTTAAAACACCTCCTTTATCATATGTATATGTATCAGCCAAAATGAAAAATTATTTATTTTGTAAGGGATGTTGTGAAATAAATGCTGACAAATCTTCAGCAAAACTTAGCCTTGTGCATGACATTCCCTTTATTGGCCAATCATGGAATGACCTCTGACCTTGTATTCATGCTGTGAACCTTTTTGCTTAGTTTTGACTGGATGTGAATAGTATAGTTGAGAATCCAGTATTTCTAGTATGATGCTGAAAAAGGTTTTGAGCGGTAAAAAAGTGGTTGCGCTTACTGTTTGTGACATTTCAATAAAATGTATTACGGAGAGATTGGTTGGGTTATTTTGAGGATTTTTTATTAAGCAGAACCTTAATGCTTATGGAAAAACAGGAGGAGGAAGGAGCGTAAACAGCCATATTGCTTCGTTTTGTAAGATACACCTACAAAAGTCCAGTCTGCATGCATAGACATGCATGCATTAACATTCAAATTAAATGGAAAATCAATTTTAAAAAAAAGTTTTGGTACATTATAATTTAAATGAAAAGCTCCTTTAAAGGGTGTTCGTGCAGAGTGGTGGATCTATTTCAAGAAGTAAGAGAGGAGAATATAAGATAACAGACTAAATAAAAAGTAATACTATTCTGCATCCCTCTGGACATCGTTGACCCTCAGCATGTCCACTGAACCCCCTGGGTGAGAGGCCAAAGGTCATGGGTTACAGAGGTTATGCTTGATCCTGTCAGTCGCCCCTTTGGAAGGACAGACCCAACATAACACATCTCTCTTTATTACTATTTATAAGTCTGTTTGCAAGAATCTTGTGTATCACAGCATTCCTCTGGAACTTGCTGGCTGTGTTTCCCCATAAAGAATGTAAAAGCTGTGAAATGTGTTTCTGTGTGTGTGTCCCTAATGACAGATAATAGCAGTTTTTAGTGTGCCTGTGTGTTTGTGAGTGATTACACCTTTGTGTGTTTGTTTGGGTGTGAGTGTGTAGAGAGATCGAAATGGAAAGAGAGAAGTTTGTGGTTTGATAAAGTG
Organism: Pseudomugil tenellus; assembly: GCA_037177515.1. Taxonomy (NCBI): domain Eukaryota; kingdom Metazoa; phylum Chordata; class Actinopteri; order Atheriniformes; family Pseudomugilidae; genus Pseudomugil; species Pseudomugil tenellus. Next base: position 17,449,390 of record JBAMHX010000022.1, read on the forward strand.
ACTGTCTAATTGCAGAGCCTCACTGTGTGACATGTCAGACTTTTCTTCCCCTGTGGCCTGAGGTCTTCTGCAGCAAGAATACAAGTGTATGTGTGAAACACTGTATGTATGTGTGTGTGTCTAACTGATGGATTTTAACCGCCTGCTTCAAGTCTTGGCAGGCTGCCTGAGCACCAGAGATCCAGTCAAGCATATATCATGCTCACACACACAAAAAAGAACACCATACATTTTTACCTTTATGTGGTTCTCTTGGTGCTTTAGTCCATTTACACACAAAAGTGTGTGTGGTATGTGTGCCGAATGTGGGTTTTTGAGAGAGATGATGGAGAGAACTACAGAGACTCCACACTTGCTGCGTCACAATGGCTCACATTGTTCTGGTGCTATAATCAGAGCGGACATGGAACTTGGCCTGGAGACCAAGAGGTCTCTGCGGACGCGGACACAGCTGCTGGAACTCAGATTCACACCAAATCCTGGATTTGAGATGGAACACAGGGGGTTTAGATTGTGCAGAGATACTGGTTTGGGTTTGATTATTATCATCATTTGTGTCAAGCCTGAAAAAAAATGTGTTGAAAGCCTGGGGGTGAGGTGGGGCATTACGTTTGCTCCTATATGGCCAGATTTAGAAACCTTTTAAGTAAAAGTTTGTCTTGTGACGTGAATAAAAGTTCATTTTTCATAGTCGTGATAAGAAAAAAAAAGTCAGAACGGTAGCATTGTCAGTCAACCTGAAGAATCGGCAGATGGAGATGTTCTCTATGAAAATGTTAGCAATTGGAAGTAGTTACTGACTAAGACTGATGTTCTTTGTATTGAAGCCCTCTGCTGAGTAGCTCGGACTAAAAAACACAAAATATGCTGCCTCTTATTTTGAAGGTTGACGGTTCAGTCACTTCATGTTTAATTCACAAAAGCTTGTTTATGGGCCTTTAAAATGTGTCTGACATGGAAAAAAGAATAAATATATGTACTGCAAACACCTTTGCTTAGTAAAAATGCTAATTAATTCAGTTCATTTCAATCAAGACCTGTTTAACTGACCACAGTTCATTATGCAAAGCTGCTGTTTGTTCTGCTTTATTTAGCTTCTGTGCCTTTTTGGAGGTTGAGTTGAAATAATGTAACATTTGAGTGGATGTCGTTGGGATTTCTGAATGACTTTAGGACCTGCAGTTGTAAAAAAACACAGTTTATGAAGTGTAGATTGTGTCTCTGTAACTGTAAGACAATGGAAACTGCAGAAGTGTTTTTTTTTAGCTTTGGAAGGAAAAAGACACCCTCCTAGCTGTTCTCTATCATTATTTTATAGGCGGATCCCTTCTGATTGCCAAAAGATGCACTTTTTCATACCAAAAAACACTGAAATGATCGTTATGCTGTAATTCAAGCATTTTTTCTTATTTGAAAAGAATTTGTAAATGCAAAGACAACATAGAATCCTTCTTTGTGGCTGCACAGTCCAGTCTGGTTCCTGCTATAAGCTGTCTGAAATTGGTCTATAGGAGGAAAGTAGGAAAACATAATCACTTACTTTTGCTCCCTTCTATGAAGCTAAATAGCAGCACTTTGAAATACCTTTCCTGATATTGCTTGAGGATCTGAAACCTACAGGTAACGAAACAGTTAAATAGTAACTTCTGAGTGCTGCCTCTTTCACCACAGCTATAGCTGTTGTTGTTATTCACTGACTTCCTTTATTACTGCTGTTTCCTGTTTCCCTGGCAAAAGTTGTTCAACAAGCACGGCAATGCTTAAGTGATTAGTTCCCTTTTTGTCAAAGATAAAAATGTATTTTTTAAGATAAAACTTTGTCACATTGCAACATGGCATATAACATAATATTCAGGTATATTGTAGACTTGCATATTTGTTGCTTTTGCATGACTTCACATGTTGTGCTGTGGCTTATGACCTTCTTCATGCAGTTTTAGAACGCGCTTTGAGCAAGCTTTGACTGATGAAAGATTCAGCTTTCAACAACAGCGCAGAGAAGTGTGAAAAAAACCCTGTGTCACTCTAATGACACCTCAACACCTCATCACCCAGTGCTTTTCCACCATAATTCAGAGGGGGCTCTGTCAAAGCAGCCCTCTGTGTTTTTTTTTATATAAGTGAGCCTAAAGCACTAGAATCAGAACAAGGACTAATAAGTGGGAGTGGGTGTTTAAAGTTTTATAAGATTAGACCACAAGTTGCTGCGGAGAGTTGTCTAATAAGAGGCTTATGATGGGCCGGGAGTCTGTCAGGGGTCCAACCACATTAATGATACTGTTCTCCGTCTTTCTGTCTCTCTTTCTTGGAAACTTGGGTGAAAGTGTGATGAAGCATTTATGCAGAGCAGCCATACAGCTGCAAGTTAGTTTCTTGTTGTTGTTTTTGCAAGTGGAGAGATTAATTCCACAGGTCTGCAGATTGGTTTCTTTACAAGTTTGCCTAAGCTCATTTATATTTTGGGTTATTACGATAAATACGTTTTAGAAATCCAGGGATTTTTTTTCCTCATCAGTCAGCTGTGAAGAAGTAAGACTCTGATTGGTGAGTCAGTGTTTCCACACAGCTGCTGCTGGACCTTTGGGGTCTCACTCAGCCTGGACATAAGCCGTTTCTGTCTAGAGCCAGGTCAGTCATCGTATAATCTGGGTCAGGAAAGACTCCTTCCCTTTCTTGCTAAGTGGTGTGCAGGAAGATGAACACATCTATCATATTTGCATGTTGTTTTCAGTGCAGTGCATTATCTTACCTCAGATTTAATCTGTCTTTCAGGCCTGTAATAATGTCATACACACATTTTCATAAAATGTGTCTAAAAGATTTAGTAAACTAAACAATTAAAAAGATGTAAACAGCTAGTCTGGCTTTGTTCAAAGTTCAAAACTCTGCAGCACCTCCAAAGCTCACTCATGAACATGTGATGTCTTGTTTAATCCGTATCGAAAACAAAGTGTACTGTTAGCACAATGTGTTTGCACGGGGAGGATTTTTCCCAGGATGTTTTCTATGGTGAGTCTTGTCCAGACTCAATTTATACACTGCATCAGGCCAAGAAATATTAAGATACTTAATCCTCTAAATTGTCAAATTTAGCAATGTGGTTTAAACAAAGGAGGGGTTATGTGTTGATTAATGAGCTTATAGGTGTAAGTAAGCATTGTTTGCTACGTTTGGCAAGAGTCAAACAAGTTGTTTCTGCTTGTTTCTCATCTTGATGAAGAGCTAAGGTACCAAGTTCCTGGCTGTGCTGTCATACAAAACCCATTACTCCCATTACTGGTCTGTAAAGTTTTCCTGAAATGAGATTCTCAGGAACCATTAGGAGCTGCTTCATTTTGGTTTCTTTAAGTAACTTGTTGAAAGACATTGAAGGAAAATAAGTTACAAAATTTTAATAACTAGATTGCTGCAGATGACAACACAATTAGCTGGAAACCACAGTCAGACCACAGCTTGATGTCTAACCAAAAGCCTTATTCCAAATTCGATAACAACAGCACAAATATGAATGTTTTACATGACTTCATCTACTATTTAAAGCATTAGTCCCCAACAAGATCATTTACGACAACCTTTGAGTGAGCACAGCAGAAATGGCCATGCCTTTCCTCAACAAGAAGTTTCATTGGCTATTGTAGCTTGTAAACTCCAGCTGTGTCAAGCGAGGTGTTCATTCAAATAAACAATGTTTGCATGACGACCTGAATTATAAGATAGAATAAGTAAAAGTAGAGGCACAACTGTGAGCTCAATGAAACAGTTGTCAATGGAAAATATCCTTCCTGTTGGGAAAATAAACATCTGTGGACTATCAAGTCTCTTTTAGGCAAGATGACTCAGTGGTCTGTCGTCAGCATTGATTGTATCTACTGGTGACTGGATGGTAAATTGCTTTGCATTGATTGAATAGCTAGAGTTGTAGCTTTTCATTGGTTTATCACATGTGCAACTTTGTGCAGTAAAGTTGTGCAGAAAATATCTGATAGAGTCAAGGTCTTCAGTTTCAGTGGGTTAGGGGGTTACATTTAAGTGTTATGAATTTAATCTGTTGTGCAGTTGCATTAATGTGAAGCTCTGAATAGCATGTTTCTGTTGAACTCTTTGTTCTGCTCACAAAGGAAATGTCAGGACATAATTCTTTTCAATTAGTGGAAAACCTAAGAAAACACCCGTAACAAATTAGAATCCAACTTCTGTGTCAGTGCATGCTCGCTATGTTGGGGAACTTCTAAGAAAATGGTGTCAGGATTATTAATGTTTATTGCATGAAGGATCCAAGAGAAGGATTTACAGAGCCGTGTCCACTCTGTGTCCAATTTAACGGTCTGCATTCTTTGCACACTCGTGAGGCAACTGTCTCATATGGCTTGATTCCCCCATGGAAAGCTTGAAGTTGCACCATAACTTCTTAAAAATTGATTTTATTCTGAGCTGTTTGTCTTCGTTGGGGCCTGCCGATGTAGCTGTGGTCTAAGAGGGAGAAGCAGAGGGCAAAAGGAGAGGAGGAAAGACTGGAGAGAGAATGAGAAAAGGGTGATATTCAGGGCGTTATGTAAGACTTCAAACAGGCCCAGTTTGGTGAAGAGTGTTGATGTGAGAGTTGTGGGCCCCTTGGGTCAGGTGGCCTCTCACATAGCCTCCCATATGGTCTGCATTTCCCCTCGTCTCCGCCGCCCTTCGTCTAATTGCCAGGTAATGTATCGTTGCTCTGGCATATCTTCCCTTCCATCACTGTTCTTCTTCTCTTTTATTAATGCAAGGCACGGTCGTGTGTTGGTTATGGTTGTGGAGGTGATAGCAGCTCTAGGTTTGGCATCTTGCCACAGAGAGGCCCCAACACTGATACTTTATACACCAGCAGGTTTCACCAAGGTGTTCATTTCAGGAGCGTCTCCTCTGCTTCAGCTGCTTCTTTTTCTTCTCCATTCGGCTGTGGAAGGTAAATCAAAGCCAGCGCTGATACAGGAGACCCTACTCCATCTCAGTGTTACAACCCGCGCTCATCAGACAGTTGGTCCTTACAGATGGAAACATATATAACCAAACATACACATGGATGCTTGTTTGCATCCACACACATATGCTGTGTGTGTCCTCTAGCATTCATCACTCCACCTCTCACCATCTAATCCCACAGTGCAGGCCTTTCTTTCCATATCCCACTCACAGCTAGCCAGGCCATTTTTCTTTCTTTATTTTTTTTACAGCCTAACAATATACACCAGAATACACATGTTTTTCATAAAGTAGAAAGCACAAAAAATTTACAATGCAATTGTCTCTGCTTTGAACAGGTTTCAAAAATAGTTATTGTACACTACGTTTAATTGTGCGTTGTACTAAATGCTCACAATTCTCCAGTGATTTTCAACTGCTGTCGGATAGAGTAAGCCAAACAACATAGACCAATCAGCCTAAGTAGGTCCTTTAGTAGCAGTAAATGCCAAACTCTCTTTGTTATGCCTCACAAGCCAAGTTTCTCGCGGCTCCGAGTCCATGTATGGGGGCTGGATCTCCATTACATCCAGAATTTGTGTTAGCGAGCAGCTACAAACATAGCAGTAGCAACAGGAGCTTGACTCCATACTTCTTTTAAGGGGAATAAATGTACATTTCATTTTGCTAACATCCTGTACTCCGGATCAAGCCAACATTACCGTCTGCTACACATGGAAGAGCTCAATTACATAACTTAAGACTTTCATTAGTCTCTCTGCTCTATTGAGCTCTCTGGGAAAGGTCCAGATGTGACTTCATGAATTGCCCTCTATGTAGAGCCTGTTCACTCTGTTCCGCTATGCCCCCCTGCTCCATCCTCGCAGCTGTAAGCACTCAGAGGAAAGCAGGGAGAGAGAGGAGGCAGGCTAAGGACTTTATTAAAAAAAATCATCATAGACCCCCCGATCTCCTTTTAAAACAGTTCTAGCCCAACCCAGAACAGGCCTATAGCTCTTTTTTCTCCCCCATAGGTCGTCTAAAGTAGGCCAATAAGTCTTTTAGCATGTGGTCTCCCTGTCAGTCCGAGGTGGCTGACTAGACAAACTGCTGCTCCAGGCGCAAGGGCAGGAAGTGGGAGCCGGCCAGGAGACACTCTCTGAGAGGCTGCCCAAGTAAACAACCCTCCCCTTCGGCACACATGCTCATACACATTTGTATGTGTTTTTGCTACATACACATGTTTACATATTACAGGCTTGCACACACACACACAGTCAGAGAGTGTTTCACCTCAACTGCTGGTAGCCGTTCATTTGGAAACTATAAATCTGAATAGGCCAGTCTTACTGTTGATATCACTGGGATTTATGGATTTACTGTTTATTTTATGATTTTGCTTTTCAGTGAGGCCACAGTGACCTTCTGAGAATAGAAAATTGCTCAGATCTTTCTCTTTAAATTATTGGTCAAGTTGTTTTGATTGGTTGTGTGCAAATGATTTGTACAGCTGCGTGTGCACCTGTGTCCAACGTCATACCAACATCATTTGCCAGAATTGCTATTTCTACCTTGAAGGGGAGATCTGTTCCAGTCGTTGCTGCAGCTCAGTATCCGAATGTTTCTAGCGTGTCTGAGTATAATGGTCATGATGGTTTTCCTGAACAGGGCAGCTGCTCGTGTGACTCTCTTTCTGGGAAGGCAGTGGACACAGGTGGAGAATCAGTTAGGGCCGTGATTTATTGAAAGCTCCTCTGTTTCTCATTGTGCTGTAGCCTTCCTTTGGGCCTCGGCCTCCTCTCACACATCATGTTCCCCTTCTCGTCTGTTATCCTGTGTCTCTGATAACAATAATGCCTGATTCCCAGAGTGGAAAAGCCTGATGAGTTTCCCTCAGGGAGTAAATTTATTGTTTCCTAGCAAAGAACAATTGTGCTGGGAGTTCATGAAGACATGAACCCAAACAAAGCAAATCACAACTCAATCTTTATTAACTCATTTCTTTAAATGACTGAATTTTAAAAAGGCTAAAAAGTGGGAACCAGTGCTTTAGATGAAAATACAAACAGGTTTAATATGCAACTGAGTGTATATACTGACTTGATTCTGTTTCACAGCACTATGAGGATAAATCCATCCATTATATTAACCGCTTCATCCAATTCAGGGTCGCAGATAGCTGGAGCCTATCCCAGCAGTTACTGGGTCAGAAGCAAGGCACACCCTGGACAGGTCACAAGTCTGAGGATAAATGTTTTCTAGTAATTCAGTATGAAAGGTGAGCAATAACAGAGATCCAGTTTAATTCTTCAAGATCTAAAGATCTTTCCAAACAAACAGTTTCGGGGGATTGTTAGACAGAAGAATAAAGACCTTTTTCACAGCAAAGGACTATTGAGAAGATTTATCAGCCTCTGGGGTGGTAATGCACTTTTCTGCTGTGCTGCTACACTTGCACAAATATGACCCTCATGGAAGAGTCATCAGAAGGAAAACATCTCTATCTTCAAGTTTTCAAATAAAGATACGAATAAGTCTGGTAGACTTATTAAGTTTACCTGGAATAATTTGATCCAATGGTGCAGGTTTGATTAAAAAGGCTTAAAATTTCATTTAAAGAATGCTTATGCAACTTTTAAGCAGTCAAGATATAGGCTTGTGTTACAGCTGAAGGCATGGGGAACGTTCAGTGATAAAGAGAAGCTCAGATTTGGAAAGATATTTACAAATTCTTGCAAAATTTAAGAGAGCATTACCTTAAAAGACCTCAAAAATGTACATTGAACTACATAAAGTGATGTAAGGTGAAGTCCCAAAACGTGCAACATCTCAGTATCTATGGAAACCCCTTTTAGCCTTCAGATTGTAGGTACGTAGGTTGATATTATCTTCAGGAATCAAATGTTTCTCTTTAGTCTGACCAAGTTTTGATCAACATCCTTTCTATCTCAAACATATCATGTTTAATTTCCACCACAGTTCTTAAAATCTGCTTAAGTTGCATTGCATGATTTTTTTCTACACTATAAACACAACATTTAAACTCTGACATTCAAGCTTGCTCTAAATCAGCTCAGGAAACGCAGCGTGCAGTGCGCAGCATGAGCTGCTGTGGTTGGATCGAGCTAAGAATAATTGAGGAGAGTGAGCAGCAATGTCAGAAGAAAGCAGTGAATCAGCCCCAACTCAGCTGTGAGTGGAGACGTGGTTTTTTTCACACAACTTCGAACTTAATTTACCTGAGTGAAAAATGAGAAGATCCAGAGTTAAACTAATCTTTTACCTCTGGGGCACTTTTGCTTAAATGCAGCTAGATGAAACCTGAGTTTACAGACTCTTGTAAAATAATGCCATCTCTTCAAACAGTGCTTTAAATCTGGTGATGTGTTACGAGTTGAAAGGATGTGCTAGCACCCCAAACAGTATGTCTGTTAGAATATTTGTCATGCTATGTATTTAGCCTTTCATGGAAACAGAAAGGTTGACCCCACATAACCAAGAGTCAACAAAATAGAACTGTTTTATGTGATAAATCTCTGATGAATGGGTTAGCTTGTCACCAAATTACTTGGTTTGATAAATGCCTGTATATAAGGTTAAAATGAATGAAAAAGGAGAGAATTTGACTTAAAAAAAACAACTAAAGATGTAAGACTGTAACGTTAATAATGTGTATGTGTGGCAAAAAGTAGAGAAGAATTGCAAAGTTAACAAACTGACATAGCAAAGTCAGTAGAGCAGTGATATGTATCTAAAGTTAGCTGACATTAGATAACAGTTATGCAGTAGTCATATAGGAAGAGTAATGCAGTAGCAGCAGACTCCTGCTGATCTGGATATATGTCTGATAATAGCTTTTCAAGATGAAAATGTCAGCATTTTTAGCATTTGAATCTTTTATAAGTTACTTTACCCTTTTCCTTTCAAGTCACGTGTTTACCAAATTTTAGATCAAGGCTCAGACTCAGGTCATCAGCCTTGGCTGCCTTGTATTCCTGGCTTTAAACCCACTTCTGGTGGTAATAAGCAAAATTTGGTTGAAAAACTTATCAGTTTACAAAAAGTCCCAGACGAAAGCAGAACACTGTGAACACACTGCGATTGACTTTGTATATCCTGAACCCCCCCCCCCCAGCCAACACAAGGCCTTAAGTTCCGCTTTAATCCTTTTTTCCTTTCTACCTATTTAAGTGCATGTTGCAGCAGGTAAGCAGGTGAGGCTCGAGGGTGAGAGCGAGCTCGACAGGTTTCAGGTCGGGCCTTATCTCGATGGAGGACTTGAGAAATCTGAGCGGCAGTCAGACACTTCTAAACAATCTGTGTTGTATTTCTACAGCCAAATTCCTCAATCATGAAAAGCCACACGTACGCTCCTAAGGGAAACCAGTGTCAGCTCTTAAACGTGTGTGAGTGTGCTAGACTTGCATATGGACTGGAACACACGTGCATGTTTGTCTTGTGTGTGCGTACGTGCATGTTCCTGTGTGTGCTTTTTCCTGGTGAGTGGGTGTGAGATCTGTGGTTTCTCACAGTCAGGTCTTATCTTTGTCTCTCTTAGCCTCAGCCAGCAGATCATTGTGAAATACATGCACACACAGAAAAAAAGAGACACAGATACAGAGTTTGCTTTTAACTATCCCCTAACCTCTCAAGGCCAGATATCTAGGCTTATTTACAACTCAAACAGGAAAAAAAATGATACAGCAGTGGTTTCATTAGTGGAAGGGGTTATTTAAGTCCAAACACACTCTCTGTCACTCTTTCTTCCTTGGTCTGTCTTCACTTATCCACAACTTTTTCATCATTTGCAGCCTTGAAGTGGATTGCATCTTATCTTGTCACTATTTTGTCATTTTCATTTAGCTAAGTAACATCAAGTGACTGTGTTGAAAGTTAAACTACAGATATAAGATGGCCATCTGTGCTCAGCGTAGACTTGGCCTCGATACAAGACAGAGCAAGGATTTGCTATAATAGTATCACTGATGTAATTTTCTGTTGATTTTACCTCTATTAGGCCCGAGTGACTCAGAACGACTGCTTAGTCAACTATGCAGATCTGTCCTGGTCCACTGATTTTATATCTGTAGGCAGTATATGTGTAGGAGTGTGTTTATTTCTAAAGCGTGTGGACTGAGGTCATAGAAATTGACATTTTCAGCTGGTGAGAAACTGAAAACTGCATTTAAGAAGTGAGAATGAGATTGTTTTCCAACTATGCTGCAAACAGAGGAAACAGATGCTGCAAAACAAAACTGAGAGTCATGTGTAAGGAAACGTGCTGTTTTTAGCATTAGCATGGTTCAGCGACTTCAAGCTAACTTCATCTGCTGTCATGCATCTCACACATTATCAAAAGGTTTGTAGTCTCTCAATGTGAGATAATCTATTTAATTTTTTAGATCACCTTTTTTGGCCCACTATATTATCTAATATGTTTGTCAGTTAAAGATAATGGTAGGATTAAAGGTTTTACGACCATATAGAGTCCGGACTCCAGCATAAGACACTTTTTTTGCTTTTCATTTACCTATTCAGGCATCTAATTATTTAAATCTTTGAGTTCACTTGACTGTGCCAAAGGCCAACAATTAGAAAGGGCTTTGTATTTGTGAAGGAGAAGTTGGGAACCACTGCTTTAGATAATCAGGCTCAACATTAGCCTTGTTTGCAACTTGTCTGATGACCTGCATCGCCAGTATGCTACTTTTAAGTACAAGGAGTTTAACAAACACAATATTGTCATAGTTTGTAGAAAGAATGACCAAAGCTCCAAAAGAAAGAACACATTTGTTATAATCTGGACCTTTTCAGCAAGCATGGAGAGTTAAAATAGAGCGGTTTTATTGTAGCTCTGCCACAGCAGGCCCTTCTTCTCCCATCCCACCATGATGTTCGAAGTCACGAGACAGGATAAGTTAAGTGGTTAAGCACTCATGAGAACCAAGGCTGTGACCGACTCAAACCAGTGGACCAGAAACCCAAAGCACAACAGTGTCAAGTTCAAGATGGGCTCACCCATTGGACAGTTTTCATCTCGTGTATCCACTAGAACAGAGAATCTCGTTAGGAAAAAGTCATCACTTGTCTATTAGCGCAGTGCTCACAGAGACTTTGGCAGCTTTGTGTTTGTTTTTGTGTCACACTAAGGAGTGGAAGGGTGTGTTTCCATAACCTGTCAGACAGCCATCACCAGTTCTTTTCTGTGTTGCTCTCTGCTCAATGGATATGCGTTGTCTGTGTCTTTCTTTAACAGGTCAGGGGTTGCCACTTAGCCTAGAGGAAGAAAAACACATGTGACACTGGATCCAGGCTAATAGTCATTAGCCAGTAAGCAGTGTGTCATATCCATAGTTGATTGGAAGATAGTATTGTCGAACCCATAGACTAAACGCATGGATTGGAGAGTGTTTGTGACTGGTCTTTGATGATCTGCAATCAGTCCCACTCTGTCACAAATAGCCAAAGATAAAGCCTGCATTTTGTAGAAGGAAGCATTACATAAAGAGAAACATATACAGAGATCAGAGTGATGTTTACTGATACGTGAATAGAAGCGATTACTACTAGAGAGCGATTATCAAAATATGACTATGCTTTATATAATATGTTATTACCTGAAACTATGTACAATACGAGAATTGGAAGGTTAAAAATACTGATGTCATTAAGCGATAAGGCTACTGTAAACCACATCTTATGAGGAGCAAAACAGTTGTTTTAGATGCCATATTTATTGTTGATTTAAGTATTGAGTCTTTCAATTTCTCTGACTAACTGTTAGTTTGACTAACTAATATATAGTTTTGTATTCTGAAAGTAAACTTGCCAAACACTGAAGCACACAAGCTAAAGACTGATAATTGTCCGGAAGGGATTAGAGGTGGGATGAGAAAGCTAACTTGTTAAGACAAATTATATGACACATCCCCATAATTAAGCTAAGAATTTCAATATTTGGGAAAACAAAACAGTAACTCTTCACAGCCACCCTCTCTCTGAGGCCACAGTCAAGTCTTACTTAGTCAGAGCAGAGTGAAACATGAGCAAGGATAGCATTGTATTTTGACCAAAGAGAAGCATAAATGGACCTTTATCAGTACAGCCAGGGTTATGAGCCTGTCCAGCAACAAGGTCAACAGGTTTACAACATACTGAAGACTAACCGCATAGTCATACTCTGATGTACATAACAAAGCTTTAAATCAGACCATAATGTTACGTCATTCTTTACTTTCATGGTTAGTTTGATGTTTGACTCATGATACTTTTTATTCATTTTATTTAATGTATTGGCACAGATCTATAGAGTTTATCTCTTTGTAGCGACTTTGTAAAGCTAAGCTAACCAGCTGCTGCTTTCATGTGAGAAGTCACCTGATCAGTGATAGCAATCCTCACTCTGCAAAGAAAGCAATCCTGACATGACCACTCCACAATCTGCTGAAAAGAGGATAGCTAGCTCACATCAAATAAGCTATGTTTGCTTTGGTGGATCTTTCTAAAGCTACTTCCTCACTTCTGGTATGTGTGTCTGAAGGAGGTTAATTGTGCCTCTTGTTTTTTACAGACAAAGCAACTTCTGAATAGCTTGTAACCTAACCTGCTCAGTCAATGTTGACCTCGGCCCTTGTTTGGTGATTAATGATCTTTCTGACAACACCTGTAGCATGCAGCAGCAACACACACACAGATACAACACTTGCATGTGTGCATGGCTGCATCTATGCCGCTCTCAACCATGCCTGAAGATAAGGGACAGTTAGCACATCAGCACTATTTGCTCACCTCTTTCTCAAACTATGAGGTAAACCTTCCTCTGATAACAATTACACAGAATACATGCTGCGACATTCTCTTGCTTAACTCTGCAGGTTAAAGGTGACTGAATATCTGGCACTGAGAGCAGAGCAATGTGTTGGTTTTATGCTACAATAATGCAAGCAATAAATGAGCCACAAGCTTGATCGGTGTCTGTCGGCATGTTGGAAAGTAATCTTAGTGATGAAATAATGGAAGTTTTTTATCTTTTTAAAATGTTTTCCTCTCTATCTACATCTCAAAGAACAAACGACCCCCTCCATCCGCCACCTTCACAGGTTCACAAACCCACTTCCTTGCACTGTATCAAAGTGGCTCGATGCACACGCCGCACAAGCAGGAAACAGCCGCTTTCATGTGCTTCAAATGGCACATTCTATGCTCTTCTAAAAGGGTTTTCACAAGCTGTGTTCACCTGGTTTAGCAAGACAGATCTTTCCTTTAAATTTGTAGTTTCCTTCTGATCTTACTAAAACACATGGAAAACTGTGATGTGATCTAAGTCCCTGCTTTCCTTTAAACCTCACATGCACCAAGTAAACTATGTCATGTTTATGTAATGTAATGTGCACCCAGCAAATATGATGTATGTTGGGGAAATGTCAGGTTTGGTACACAGGTGCAAATAAGAGATATAAAGCGTAGAAAAAATGGGAGTGTTTGTTCAAATAATGTCATTCTCAAAAAAAAGTACAAGTAAAAATAACCTTTATCAGATGAGTCAGACTTATGAGTAATGAATTATGAGTTGGAACGTATGAGTCTAAAGGGAGAAAAAACAAATAAGTTTTTTAACCAGTTATACAGGATATCCAGGCTTCCACAACAAGCATCCATCTCTACTCTGTCAAAACAACAATGAAAACCCAAATAGGGCCAATTTGCATCAAATACACAAAAATCCTCCATAAGTTACATATTGTACGACTTCTTTAAAAAGGACATAAAATGTCTTCTTTTATTGAATTAATATCTAAAAAACTGATTTTTGTTTGTGTCACCTCTCGTGCTTTATTAGCTCCTAAAGTTTGGGTCGTTTATTCTTCACTTGATTTCGCATTTTTCTCTACCTTTATATATGCATGAGATAAACTGGGCCAGTCATCAGCCCAAAATGCGTCATAATCGCCTGGGAATATAAGATTGAATCTTTTGAGGCTGTTTCCCATCATCTCCGAAGATGGATAAAGATATTTACAGAAGAGGGTTTTGTCTGGCGAGCAGGTTGTTCAGATATGGATTTAGGGACCAGACCGGATAGGGAATGGATGGGTGGTTTCGAAGGGAGCAAAGGCGAGACAAGAATCTGCAAGGCCCAAATTCTCTAGAATAAAGCAACATGGAGGCCTTCATGGGTCAGCTGTGACAGGTCAGCACCCACTATTGTATGGAGGGAGGGGAGTTCCTGTCCCAGCTCCTTTGCAATCTGAGAGAGTGTAAACACAGAGAGACGGAAGTGTCCAAAGAGAGAGGAAAAGCAGAAGCAGTGCGGATGTCGAGCAGTGTGTATACAGGGGAAGGCTACAGTGTGTTGTGACTGAAATCAAATACCTCAGTTAATGGTCAAAGAGATTATTTATTCTCCAAATAAAAACAAACC
>JBAMHX010000022.1:17478994-17511466 GCA_037177515.1 Pseudomugil tenellus
CTTTCTTTCTTTCTTTCTTTCTTTCTTTCTTTCTTTCTTTCTTTCTTTCTTTCTTTCTTTCTTTCTTTCTTTCTAAAAAAACCCTCTAGCATTTGAGGCTTGTCCAGTCAAACAGCCCCTGGCCCTTCCCTTCTCCGCCCTCCCTTCTTTCTCCTCTCACTCTTTCAGACTGTCTTCTTCTCTGGCAGTGAAAGAAAGTGCAGCTGTGTGGAGTCCTTTGGGCTGAACAAGAAGAATCAGCCCATTTGGTTGACTTTCCTGGCCAAAGCTATAATTTGCCACTGCCAGGGCCTAACATGCAGTCCAGAGTAGCTCTTGGGTTCCAGCCACTTGCATTCAGCAGGACAATGGGGATTATCCTAGAGCCATATAACACATGGGGGTCCAGTTGCCCGTGTGCCAAAATGTGGAGGCATCAACAGGTCCAGGTTTGGGACATCTTGTCAGATTGTTAAGCTTAGATGACCAATATATCACTAAATGTCTCATGAATTATGATAAGCAGATCAAAATTGTTTTCATGCTAATTTAGGATTGTTTTTGGTTTCATTCCCTTAAAAAAGTCCCACAAAGAAGTGTTTATTAGAAACAAGTGTTTGTTAAATGTTTGTTTCTTGGGCTAAATTGTTAAGATGGTTGACGGGCAACGTGTCTGTCAGCAGTTTCAATACTTTATACAGAAAATATGAGTTACTTCAGCTTCAGTGTCTTCCGAAAACATACACCATAAAATTTGTTTATGTTTCCAGTATTTGCTATTCATGTCACATCATTGTCACTGGAAGCCTTTGTGACTCTGTCAACCCAGGGGAGTACTCGCTTTATTGCTGTGTCGTGTGACAGCAAAATATGGAAACACTTTTTGTGCTTGTTAAATAGTTTCTGGTTTGCCTTTTTTATTTCTTTTTTTTTTTTCTTGTCTTGTACTCTTAGAGGTCCAACAAACTCTTGTAAAATTGAATGGCTTTCCCAGAAATGCAAGTTTATTGTCCCCCTCCAGCCCACCCGACTCACTTACCAAAAAAAAAAATCCCAACAGCCCCTACCTTCAGACCATTACCAGTGCCAGCACTACATGCCAAAACTGCTGCCAAAGTACACCCAAACAATTCCCCTTTCTCCTCATTGAAACTTTCCAACTGTCTATTAGCAGTGTTTACTCAAGGGAAGCCCTCCAACTCAGTACTCCAAGTGAAAACAGTCATAATGCAGTTGGTGAGATGTGAGCATGTACCATGTTAATTTGTAACTTTCATAACCATTATTAAGAGCTTTAATTGCTTTCCCAGACATCCAAGGTCCGCCTTTCTGTCGTTTGACCGAACACTGTGTCACACCAGCTGGAGAACATTCCTTCAAAGGATATTTAGGTGGAGCTTTTTTAAAAATCAGAATAATAAAAATAGAAATATTATTTATGCCCTGCTTTCATGACTGGCATATGTCCACACTTGCCCAGCACAAGGATGTGGTCAATTTCTATTTGAAATACTCATTCAGATCTTCTGACAACACTGAAATACAGTCATCATGATCCAATAAAATCAAAGATAATACCAAAAGGAGGCTAAAATTAGTTCCACATGAACCCTGTCACTACAAGGGGAAACTTGGTAATATATTTAATATGGCGACCTATATACCTTTTTTTATGTTAATAAAACCCATGTCTCAGCCCACAGAACTGATTCAAGGTGTCTTAGGAGTTCATTTTGACTTCCTTTAATCCTCCACACAGGCTTAAAGTATGATCAGTCAAACTGAAGTCTGTAGAGTCTTCTGTGCGGATGAAGACATGATATAGAACAAAGTTTGCAGCACATATAATGTGCAGCTGTAGAGACACAAAGCTGACATGTGGGTGGGATTATTGGTAAAGTACAGTGCTGGAGCTTCCACTGTGGGCCTTTTTCTCACTACATGACTCACTCAGGATATCAACGCAAAATTAAAATACCACTAAAAACTGTCATTATCTCCATATTTACACGCACCTACATAATCTTATAATGCAGTGACATTAGTGATGATATATCATTTCCATGTTTGGAGCTTGTGCCATAAACAATATGACATTTATAAATACCATATGCCGAGTGGATTATTTCTTCATCTGATTTGATCTGATACCCGAGTTTCTTTAAACCAGAAGCTGCTTTCTGATATTCCTCAAACAAATGAGGCATAAAATCAGTAGCTCCCATCACATTGACATAATGTGAGTTTAACTCTCCCCTATCTGCTTTCGTAAGACTTCTCTGAATAAATGGGGGTCGAATACTTTGACATGAACAGGGGATCAAGTGCTGCAAAACAATCATTTTATTTCTGAGGCCAGAGTCAAAGCAATATAAAACGGGTATTTGTTGAGCATGTTATTCAGGCATGATTCATTTCCACTGAGGTAATATCAAGGTCAGCGCCCTGAAAAAACTCTTTGGTTCAACAAGATGCCTTGAGCCGGATAAGAGGGCCTAAAGCTCCCAGTTCTACTGCATGATGGATGAAAGTGTTCTATCTTGTTTATGCAAGCTGACACAAAGCATCTGCTGGCCTCTGGAGCACTCAGATCGTGCTAAAACAACGCTCCCCACTCCCTATTAGACAGTGAAATAGAGATTATCAAGGCATTTCATATGCTGGCAATGTGGTGGATGGTGGAGGAAAATTGCTGCTGGCTCAAGTCAACAGGGTGTTTTTAAAAGCTTTATCTGCATTTAGTGGATTTTTAACATGACTTTGAACAATATCGGTCTTAAATCTAATAGCCTACTTTGTTAGTTTTAATCTAATCTTGCTAAAATGATCTGGGAATGGGTTATTGAAAAGACAGATTGGAAGGATGGAACATGGAAAGCCATTTTTTATATGTATTGGAAAAAAAAATTGGGTTTGGGCTGTTGAACTACTTTTTCTTTCCCACAACAAGATGCTGTTCCAGGAAATCATTAAATTGTGGATGCATTTTCTTTTTTTTTTTTTGTAAACACTTTTTAACGCAATTCAGAAGCATGTTTCTTCTTTATACTTTTGATTTTTGTGCTATTTGCCGTAGGGGCTTTGACTGGTTGCAGGTGAGCCAGGAAAAAGGGAGTTCTAATGTGGTGACTTAGATGTTGCAAGCAATTCAGTTTTAACTTAACCAGGTCATTTAGATAACTAAACCTGCTCAAACAGTAACCAAGAGTAAAAGTAAACATGAAGTGAAAACAAAGACTTAAAGGAGTCAGGAACAATCTCCACATACTGCTCAGAGTTGTGACAATGGCTTTGGAGACTCTAAACATTTAGCACTTTGTTTTTGACCCTTCTAGCAATCACTTGGAGCTTATAGGGCTTATCTGACTAAAGCACATTGTTGATTAAAATGTAGGCAGACTTAAAGCTCCTCTAAGATTTTGTTCTTACTTTAAAATAAATCTTTCACCAAGAAAAAGAACTAAATTCATTACTTGTCTGTGAGTGTTGTGTTTTGGCAGAAAAAAAACAAGCTTGCCGAGACATTTGAAGCATGTGCAATCACTAGCCAGTCTGAATCTAATCACGTCACCTTCTCCAGCTGGTAGTTATCATAAATCTTTGTAATTGACAGAAAACTGTGCAGATGTAGTGAAATGTTTCAGCTCCAGCAAACAGGTTATGAAACCTTGTCGATTAATCGCACAACCATTTTTCACGATCAAGAACATGAATACATCCAATTATGTTAACTTTCATGGCGTCAAGATTCTGTTATGAATTCTGAGCAAG
Organism: Pseudomugil tenellus; assembly: GCA_037177515.1. Classification (NCBI taxonomy): domain Eukaryota; kingdom Metazoa; phylum Chordata; class Actinopteri; order Atheriniformes; family Pseudomugilidae; genus Pseudomugil; species Pseudomugil tenellus. The sequence goes on from JBAMHX010000022.1 coordinate 17,482,745, forward strand.
CCTTCTGACCTCAAGTGTATCAAGCAGGAGAGGGTGGAAAGTTTGGCAAACAAGCAGAGGTGTAGATGGATGTGCTGAAAAGTGCAGTTTTTTGTTGTTTGAATTGCTTCAGCAGAGCCAAATCATGAAACAAAACTCAACCAGTGTTCACAGTGGATGCCAGCAACTAAGAAGTTTTTGCACTTTTTTCAGATTAAACAACAAAATGAGAGCTTGTGGAAAAAATCCATGAAAAGAAAACGCATTCTGACACAGTGTTATCATTATACAGTCATGTAATGTACCATAAACGTCGCAGCACTAGGCAGTGATGGAGTGAGTGTTCTCTTGTTTGGGCTGTTTTTGCTCCATCTGTGAATAAGCTGAGGACTGTTTCCTCAATACCACTTCCATATGTCTCTGTCAGATGACAAACATAAACACGATCTACTATTCATTATTTTCTGTCCCTAAACCATCCGTGCTCAAATAAAGGACACAAATCCCCTTGAAAACATCTGCTGGCATAAACATTACCTCAAGTACAGCATTGAAACGGCAAATCAACAAAAAAGAAATTAAGACAGCTGAAGAAAAACAGAGAAACAGGGGATGCAAAAGGGAAGGAGGTAAAGACAGACCTTGCAGAAGTAGGGAGAAAGTGCGGAGTCATGCTGTAGGAATGCTGGAGGGGGGGAATTGCTGGCGTGACTGCCCCATTTTTCACAGCCATAATCAGAGCCAGCTGTCAGTGAGAGGGCCCAGAAGATGAAGAAAAGGAAGGAGGGGGCGTGACAAGGAATAAGATTGGGTGGGGAGGAGTGGGAGTACTGGGCTTTTGGAGGAACTTTGAAGGAAAGAAAGAAGAAAAAAGAAGTTGGTGAGTTTTCATGAGCTTCATTTATGTCCTCTCTTGTGTCTGTAAAAGTCTACGTGAAGAGAAAAAGTAGGTGTGCCTCAGCAAAGATGCCCTCTTGCTCTCATGATAACAGTTAAAAGGGGGGAGTTGCACAGCGGCCTTGACTTGGCTCAGCTGGTGTCTGAGGGTGGAGCTTCCTGTCTTCCTGCTGCTCCTGGGACCTCTGTGGTAAAGAATGACAAAGCAAAAGCCCTTAGACGCTCCAGACTGTTTGGAGGCTGTAAAGTCCCTTTTGTACATATAGAAACCAGACATTTAAAAACAGCCCACATTAAATAAAATAAAACAGTTTTTCACAGAATAATCACAGATCAGGAGCAGATTTGCTTACAAGTGCATATATAACTCTGTTAATGTTGCTTCTATTTATCATCCCACTGCAGTAACAGTCTCACAGTAAACTTACACTTTGTTTATGTTTAGTCTGCTGGCATTGGGTCCATCTTCTGTCCAGTCTTAGAGTCTCTGTCAGGCTTTGTCCCGAGACGTTTGCTCATTATCCGGTGTCCGGTAAGATGTCACTAAAAATTGTAGGTTAAACACATGAACTTGTTCAACACTAATATACAGAATCATGAAAAGACAGAAAAGCCCAAAAAATCCTGATGGCAGCACAAAAATAATAACAGCATCACTCATAAACCCCCATGAGGTTGAAAATAACATTAAGTCTGCAGTGAATTATTACACAGACGTTTCCTGAAGTAGGTTAAAGCTATTACGGTTCAAATACTGTGGCGAGGTGTGTTTATGGCCTATCTTTGAGCATGCACTCCCTCGTACGGTGTACAGTGACATGCCACATACTTTATATGACCCTGGGTATAACTTGGTGGAAAAGGGCTCTAGTGGGAGCGACTTGGCTTGTTGATTTTTGGATGATTCATGGCCATAAAAGAAGTGACCTCCTCGAAGTTGGGCTTTTCACGACAACCCCACATGTCTCCATCACAGAGAGCACCCTTGAGACATCCAAGAAATAGTGTCACTGGCTAATGAACTTTGCAGCTATCACAGTGATCTCTTTCTTTCCTAAGTGGGTTAGGGCAAATTACCTTGTTGGTTGCGTAAGGCAGGGACTTGGACTGTTTTGAAAGCTGGATCTCTTCAAGGCAGTGGTCTTCTCACCTGTTTTTGTTTTTAGAAATACATCCCCTTTGTATGACTGTGATGAGCTCATGCTGAAGAACAATAGAGGACACATGCAAGCGTAAAACTTTAGAGGCATAGATCATGTGTTTGACAAGCTATTTTTGTAAAAGCAGAACTCCCCTTTCTGCCCACTTCCTGTGTTCATGTCTTGATGTAATACAGGGTTTTGAAAGCACAACAGGCTCAGACATTTACATACATTGTGTATAGATGGACCTCAAAGGTTTTTAAACACCCATTAACCAAAAGATGATTTTTTTTTTCAACTTTAAGCTGCAAAAAACTCATGCGGATATGGTGGTTACCACCATTTCAAGTGTTCACTTTTAGGATTTAGGTAAATGTGGTGGCCCTTGAAAGCACTTACGTGTCACACAGATGTAAGATGTGCTGACATTCGGCTCAGCTGCCTGTCTGCCAGCCCGTTTTCATGCCCAAGAGTTGTTTATCAGACTGCGCAAGTGGCCTGTAGCCTGTTTGAGCTGCAGCCAAGTCCAAAGAGGAGTGGGTTGAAAGTCTGGACTTTTGACTTTGACAGTGCGTCAACTCTGCCTTCATGCAGCTCTGTTAGTCTATTATCTAGAACTATAGGGGGGCATGCTGACCCTCTGCAGCCCTGGTTTAGAGAAAGTTCAGTGTCTGCTGTGAGTCATTTCTTTGTCGCCTACGGAACAAAAGGTGAGACTATGTCTGTGTTGGATGATTTCTAAAAAAAAAAAGAACCCAAGAATTAATTCTCATTTGATGACAGAAAAGACTTATTCAGTGAATTTTAATCATCAGTTTCAGATTCACACGAGCCTCCTTCTCTGCTTCTGCTTTTTTATACTTAGTCTTGCTTGTTGCCATTTTACACACAAATATAGACAAAAAAAAATCAACTTTCATACATTTTCTCCTCATAACTTTTCATCTTTACGTTAATCCTCGCTATGTATAGATCATGTCTCGGCCTAAAATGTCCCACCTTATCAACTGCTGGAGGACATATATGATTTCCTTTATACGCATAGCAAATCATTGTGGGTGCTTTCCATCGCACTTTCTCCTTTTCAGTAGTTTGTTGCCATGTTTACTGAGCTGCTGTGACTCAAGCCGTGAACCCTGCAGTCACAAGTTCAGAGTTCAGTTTACAAACATTATTGCTCAATATGTCCTCGTTGGTCATGGTCACACTTGTTGCAGTGAGGGTGTCAATCAGATCTCACTCTGAAACTCACGTTTTATGTCTTTTCTTCTCCACTTACTAAGTCACATTCATCAGTTCATCTTGGCTAAATTAATTTGAATTTGTCTTCATGATCTTTTAATAAAACTCATGCTCCTGAGTTCTAGCCCAAAGTGAGAGCTCCTCCTGTTACTGTCACAGTGAATGATGACAAATCCTTTTGGGTTAATATCAAAGTTATGAGTCACCCAATGTGAGCTCCCATGATAAAATCATCACATTTATTTTTCTTAAATTATAAACAAATATGATAAAACTGAAATTAATTAAAAAAAATAAAACCTGGTCCAACAAGTAAAGTTAACACAGGGTATAAAGGACTTTTCCATTATCAAATGATCATTTAAAGAATGACCCCCATACAGCCCAGATGGTTTTGTTTTTATTCAGGTAAGTCATTTGTTTCAGCACAGTGGCTAAAAATGAACATCAAGAAGCAAAGCCTCTTCAGCCAAGCATTTGAAAAGAACATTAAAAACAGGTTGAAGATAAGAAACGGCTGATAAAAATGAGCATCAGATATCATTTTAGATTTGAACCAGGTCACGTCAGCCTGATTTTTCTTTTTTTCCCCTCTGAACTCAACACATTCAGAGCTCACGCTCAACCTCGTGCCGCTGCTGCTGCACAGATCGCTGCCGGAACTTGTGTCACTTCCTTTATCTTATTGAAGTGGAAAAGGAAGCCCCCTTACTTTCCCCAGCCACTTGTCACATGCCCACAAAACGTGCGGTAAACCCATTTGAGAGCTGAAATAACCTTAGTTTCTCACTTAGCTACAACTGAGCAGATGTTACCATTGTCTTAATTTGTAGTTGTAACTGTCACATGTAGCATATATGTGTCTCAAGCTACACTTTGGGTTGTTTTGGGGATGGCAGCACCTGTGTGTGCAAGCTGCATCGAACAGGATGCTGGGGGCTGATTCTTCTACCTCTTTTTCTTTTACTGTATGAGTAAAAGTTGCGCTGCAGACTGTATGGAACATGCAGAGGAGGCGAGCGGTGCTCCATTCTTTGATTAGACTGTACAGAGGAAGGCATGAAGCGCCTCACTGCTCAGACATTTAACCTATTCATGCCCACACAAGAATAAGTTGCAGCATTAAATAACAACAACAAATTCCACTGTTTGGAAAGCCCCATTTTTAAAAAACTTTTTATTTCCTTTAGCATATCATGTGCTTTATTAGAATTTCCATTATTTCTAAGTGTCTTTATTTAGATGAAGATTTTAGAGTTGCTTGTTTTGCAGGATGCAGATACAATAAAAGCTGAGTGTCCTGTATCTTTTATATGATGTAGACAATGTCACACAGTAGCTCAGAATAACTAAAGGTTATTCTATCTAATAGAAAATGTTACAGTTGCCACAATCAACATTCTTATCCAAAAAAAATTATGCTTGTTTTAAATGATGAATGTTGCTGGTTGTGACAAGCTCACTGAGAATTTTAACTCAACCATGAAGCTCCCTCTAGCCGTATTCAGATCTTTAACTTGACGTCAGTTTTCATCTCATTATTACGTTTTGCCTGAAACTGCAAATAATATCAGATACCATGAAAACTTCTGAAGAAAACTTGAGCTACAAATATTCAACTGTGATAGATATAGAAGTACAACTCTTAAAACTGCATGAACAAATTTGAGCAAATTTAGAAGAAATTTATTTATTTAAAATTCAAAAGTGCCACTGATTCCTAATGTGATTTCCTTCTTATTTCCCAGTAAACAATGGAGAGCAAAATCCACAAAAGCAACTTTATTGAAAAAGTGTCACAGGCCAACAGGTAGGGGTCTTACTTACGTACACTCCCAAATTTCCCCCATTTCTCTATTCCTCCAAATTCTACCCAAACAAAAATTTCAAGTCCCATTTTCCATCGTCAAACTGAATGCACTTATAAACACACTAATATGTGAGAAAACAATATTTTGAGGAACCATTCAGACCAGTAGCCAGCCCACCCATACCCACAGCAGACACCAACACAGGAACAACCCTGAAAGTGCCAGGACACCCCCCCACTGTGTTAGATTCTTATGAGGAAACTAGTGTCTTCTCAAGAAATGTCTTGGGTTTCTTTGCTGAGTCAGCTACGCTGCCTTTCCAAAACAGTCTGTGATCATATCTACCGTATTTTTAAAAGTCAACCGTAACCTATGATCTTATAGCCAACTGCTAGTTTTACTCTGTTCTCAAGCATATTTTTTAAGCTAATACTCTAGTAGTTTCTAAGGATATTATGTAACTACGCAAATTTTGCGTACCGTAATATAAAGTGTTACCGTACTCGAATATAATATTTGCTAGCAGGCCTTATGAATAAATGCAACATATACTTCAGTCTGACTTATATGGTTTTGTCCTCTGCATGACTCATTTTTTTACTGATGCGACTTATACTCTGGAATCACTCGTAGTCCGAAAAATACGGTAGTTGCTGGACTGGGATGATTCTAGCTGGAAGTCTAAATTATGAATTTTGTTTTTTCTGAGTCCCAGCAGGCCGCAGGGCCACTACAGCTCCTGGGATGTGTATAATGAATGTCAGTGTGGCATCAAAATAATTCACAAACACTGATCATAAATGTATCTGGTGTTCCTGTAAGATTTGAGAAGTTTAAACACAGCAGAAGTCTATTGACGTTTTGACTGGGTCGACTATATTTTTGAAGAGGACGGTCAGACCAGTTTAATGATATTCATACCCTGCCCTTCCAGTGGGATCTTGTAAATTAAAATCCTGCCGTTTTGTTCCTCAGTACTTTCATATTTTCTCTCTGATTAATACTCAGCACTTTTCAGTAGTTAATAACTAACTTAATAGTTATTGCTAAGGCTGGTTCATCTGCGTGGAGACTGCACACAAAATATGGAACAGCTCAGTAGCTTTTATAGAAAAAAAATGTAAACATATGTTAACATAGAATGAATCACGACCAGAGAACATTGTTGACGGTGGTGCAGATCTTGTTTGCCTAGATTGAAAAGTTCTCCAGGATCCTTCCATTTGCAACAGCTGATTTCTATGCTGTCAGATACAAAAGCAAGAAAGAGAAAAAGCTTTAAGGGGAAATAGTACATGTTTAATTCCACAGTTAGTACAGTAGGCTCAAGTTATTCAACATCACAAAATTTCACAGTTTCCTATTTTCTGTTGTGAAACTATTAGCATATTGTTGCTAATGAAAGACCAAACCATCAAATGGTACCAGACGTCATTGCAGGCTGTTCCTACTCTTCATCCCGATACTTATGTATGCTTGTATGTATGTTAAATGTGAGCAAATAGCTGGAAATCATGCTGCTGAGTCTTCATATTTTTTGTTAGCTGAAACAGAGCAAAAGAGATTGAACATCTACATTTGTTAACTGACAAGAAACCCTCACTTCAAATCAATAAATCATGTTTAACTTGCTTGAACATATTTGATAATCGTCGATAAAAGTTTAAGCATTGTATTTGTACATTATTTCAACATCATCCATATTTTAGCAGCTGTCTCTGGATTTAAGATATTTTTTCTCTTATTTATTGTAACATAATTCATATATGCAACCAAACGTCACACTAAAAACCCACTCAAGATCTTCTCAGGATCCAAAAATCTGTCTTCTATTTATGAGTCTTTTTTTCAAGCATGCCACGGCAAATTACTGCAATCAAGAAGTTCTCACAAATCACCTTTGTGAGGCGTGTTCCAAGCTCTTGCAACACACTGACATCTAAATCTCATTTTGACCAGACAAATATAGTGCAGGAACCAGGGTTGATGATTACTAAGATATTCATAAGCAATATGCACATCATTTAAAAGAGGCATGCTCATAACTGAATTCCAGTTTGAGCATAATTTCCACAACATCTGTGTCCTGGCCCCCATGTTTGTCTAAAGACGTGATTACATGAAGGCCGGTGCAGGTTCAGGGTGAGCAGGTTTAGATAGTGCTGCATTACTTCCTCTGGAAACATGTTGATGCTACAAACAACCACTGGATAGAAAAACAAGTAACTCCGCTAAAGGTCACTTGACCTCAGTATGGAGATGGAAACTATTTGGAAAAGTTAATGTGACACTTCTCATCAAATCATAAGTCAGGGGATTCTTATTTCTGTTTTAGTGAATGGTGGTGTTTATTTATATTCATGTAAGAATGAATGTACAGCTACACATAGTAAATACGGAGTGGGGTGGGGGTTGTGTAATATGTTCAGAAAAAAGTGCTTGTGCTTTACTAAAAATGCAAATGCTACGAAAATAATGTCCCCAAATTATAGCAAGAGGCCCAGATCATTTCCTGTAGTGGTGCTTAAAATCTGCTATTTCTGCTTTACCCTGTTTATTTTGGGGGGGAGGAGCTGGGAGGACGAGGACTGTGGACACATAATCCTCCCAGAAAGTGATTTATTTATGAATTCCAGTGCAGAACCTCCCCTCCTGAGAGCTAGCCAGCCTGCCAGAAGTCATTGGCTGATGTTTACAGGACTGGATTGGCTAATTCCCATGGGGCAGTGTGCCTGCAGTGCTATCTTATTTATACAAGGCCTGATATGGGAGAACAGAGGGGTTTATTTTAGGATATTCCCCATAGATGGATCCGATTTCTCCAACTGGAGCAGTTTCCTCCATACGTGCGGCACTTCAGGTTATAGTAGTGGTTCAAAAGGGCTACATCATCTTGGCAAAGGAAACAATGTCACAATATCAAGATGTAGACTCAAGACAATAGAGTGAGTTTAAAGACTACACAGGAAGCTCAATATTAGCCTCATAATTATTTCATTGTTTTTTCTACACATGAATCACAAGATACCTGTAATTCTGAGTGACGTGACTTTCAGTCCTTCCAACTTAATTGTGATATTGTGCGGTTTTTCATATATGACTCTGCTAAGGAGTCATTTCTCATCAAACTGGAACAGTATTTAAATTTGTGAGTGGATTTAATGAAGCTACTGTCGTGATGTAAATCCAGTTTCACATGCAAAAACTCAGAACAAAACATACAGTATAAGTCATGTTGCCTTCGCTTAAAGGTTTGCAAGCATTTGGGTTTTGAAATATTCCTCTCAAGCACTCGACAAGTGCTAGATGAGTAAGTTCTGAAAGGGATGCCGCTGATTTATACGCCTGGCTCTCACAGTCTGTAAATGTTTTAATTATGAAACACAAACACTTGGAGACATAAGGTCATAACAGAGCATATTTGTGATTTTAAAGCAACAGCTGCCTTTTATAAGCGCTCACATCATTATCTTCAGGTTTTCGCGTACTGACGTATTATATTAGCAATGCTGGAAAAACACCTTGTACCCTTTTGTTGTTTGTCTTGCTCTGTCTCTTTTCCCAGCTTCTTACTCTTGTTCTCTGACCTTCATCAGTGTTTTAATGATTACATTAAGGAATGAGGTTGCCAGGTGAAGGAGTGCAGGACCCTGTCAGGGCTGACACTCTGGCCAAGATGTTTCTGTTGCTGTTGAAGTATGTTAGTTGTCCTTATTCACCAGGAAGCCTCTCATTGCTTTGCTGTCTCCATGACCAAGTTAGGCAAACCAGAGTGAAAGAGGAAACTCCCGGGTGTCGTCAAGGATAGCTCCTTCTGCAGCACTGATGTCCTCAGATATCCTTGAAACTTATGTGGCAGCAACTCTTCTCCTGTCTGTGTCTAACATCCTGTCACTCTTTGTCTCCTCAATTCTTTTTTCCTGAGAGCAGATCAGAGAAAATAGTCTAGATAACTGCTGTTGTTACAAGTGTTGATGTCATGAAACTTGAACTTAGTCAATGTCTAATGTTACTAAACAACAGTAGCTCTCTGAATGGACATCTTGCTGCTTTAAATTATTGGGTCATAACTGTGACTGAAACATGATAAGCTGCTTCATGTACTTCCTTTTGATGCCATTGCTGCTGGGTATTTTCCACTCGTTGCAGATGCTTTGTCTAGTTTCAGGGGCACATGCGCCTACACACGTGTACCGATGGTGCAACAAAACAGAAACGATGATTTATTTCTTTGTGTTTCACTATAGTCATGGGCAAAAGGGAAAAAAAAGAAACATTTTCCCCTTAAAAACATCTTTAATGGACTACAGACTTTCTGATCAGTTGTATGAGGGGAAGCCAGATGGAATTATATCATGACATGACTCCCAGCAAGCTGTGACCACTATCCCAGGGGCAGGACTATTGGAAAAACCAAAGACTGTGATCATATTCTTGTAATCATTTGTTAAATATGTGTACTCTTCTGTGGGATCAGCATGTCTTCAGATCTCAGGAATAGAATATCTTCTTGGACATGAATGAGGATGATGGAAACAGCTCAACTCAACATTATTTATGAAACACTTTAACACTACCCCAGTTACAACATGTTGAACATAGAAATGAAACAATGGACATTTCATTTTTTTTTTTGTCTGTTTCACTCACAGCTTTTTGCTAAAGACACTGAGTGAAACTTTATTTTAGATAAAATTAGCAACATGTGGAGATTTGTACTGATGATAGCCGGTGCATTATTGCTTCTTATATTGTAACAGAATTTGTAAAGATAAATGTCCATAAAGCTTCCAAACCAATGCAAAGTAACTAACTTATGCATATTTGTTCTTGTACGTTTCTATTATTTAAAATATAAATGACACCACACCATGATTCCTAGTTACTCTAGTTTGTTTTACTGCTCGTCTCTTTTAAAATTTGCACGGATCATTGAAAAAACATTAATTTTTGCTCAGGTTTTAGCATTACCCTGTTTTATATTTTTTCATGTATTTAACTTAGTACTATTTTGACTGAAATAATATTTCCAGAGAATGTCTGGTGCAAATTTTAGTCAAAGGCACTTCAAACTGGTGATGTTAAACTGAAACCAGTGAAATGTGTGAAGAAGAGCAAATGGATTTTGGAAGATTCAACTCAGTCACATGTCTGTTTGTGACATGAACTGAGGTTGTTGAGGATCTGGGAATATTTATGGTTGAAGCTTGTAAACCAGCTTATAAAAATCCTAAAAGCTTTTTAAACACAACCAGAAATCAGTTTTCAAAACTTCAGGGTTTAAGTTTAATGGATATTCCTGAAGCAGGGAAACACAACATTCCTTATATTTTGAACTCACATTCACAACTGTGTTATCCAACAAGCTACTCTTCAGTTTTGTTATTTAGACTTCTTTTTTTGTTTGTTTAATTCTTTTTTTTAAAAAATTATTGATTTTTTTTCCCCTGTTAGGTCTTGTATTAATGTGAATTTAAATACATTTCTCTTTTACAAAAACCTTATTGTGATAAGAACTCTTTTACTAAAGGTGAGCAGGTCAAGAACGAGTCACAACATTAAGTTAATAATATATTACTTAACAAACAGACATCAACTATCAAGCACAACAAGGGAAAAAAAAAGCAGCAGCCAACACAAAGTAAATTAAATACATTGGACCAATAATAATGCAAAGTTTTTAAACTCAACTTAAAGTTTTCTTGAGAGAAACACACATCTTTATCAGTGCTTAAATCTCATGAAGGTTTTAAGATGTCTGCTATTCGGGGCTTTAGCAAAAATCTTTCTTAAAATGTGGAAGCTATGTTATTTTTTCTGTTTTTTGTCCAATAAAAATGGAAACCAGCTGTCCATATGGTGCCATAACAGGTAAACTGCTAAAAATAGGTTTTCCACATGTGCATCCAGAGAAGGAGAGATCAAGGAGAAAACTGAATAACACTCTATCCTTCACGCTCCAACTTTCATCATGGCTGACATATTTACTTTTGACACCCAGTGTGTAAAAGGTGCCGAAAAAGGAAATAAATGCCAACTTAAATTACGTGAAAACAGTCCCAACTCTTTCATTCTAAGGTTGTGCTCATACTAGTGATTTCTGTTTGATTGCTTGACTAAACTTTTATCATTACATTAGCATGTTTATGTATTTCTTGTTTTTCAAGTGAGCAAATAAAACCCCATGATGTCATGTTGTGTTGTTGTCTTGTGTTTATCTGGTAATCACAGAACTTGGCATGGTGTTGTTCTGAAGCCGTACAGATGTTTGTTTCAAGACCACCAGCTTTCAAAAAGCTGGTGGTCTATCTTTTTCTTTCAATCTCTTTATTTACATCGCTTTCTCAAATATTTCCAAGCATTCTACATTCTTAAGCTAAAAGCAGAAAGGAACGGGAAGTTTGTTCATTTTGACTTTTGAAAATGTCAAAGATTAACCAAACTTACAGGAGCACACCTACGTACTTCTTGCATATATCAAGAAATGAGTATTGAGAAAATTTTATAAAACCACTTCCTCCTATATATTGTTGCAAAAAAGAAAAGAAAAAAGAGCAAAAACAGCACTGAATTGGTTTGCTCAGACATTAGGGCAAAGTTTCAAGCGCTTGACTCAAGTCAGCTACGTGTCTTCATCCTACACATCTGTAGACATCTTCTAGCTTAGTTAGTTAAATGACAAATGCTGAAGTACTTGTTTGGTTTTTATTTGACCTGCTCTCATACATATATGCAAACATGAAATGAACAAGAGATGGACCCCATTTGGGGGGGCAGTTTTGTCTTTCATCTCCTTTCTTAGGCCTCTTTTTGAAAGTGTTGGTGAGGACTCGTAATTTTTTAAAACCCATAATTTTGTCTCTTTTCCTGCTTCTCACTTACATTCCCATCATAAAAATACATGACAGAGATATGTGACAATTACTTCTTCATTTCTTCTCTTATTCTGGTTGCAGACGGTAGATTCATGAAGACAAGCAGGCCTTGTCATCGTCTCCGTCAAGCCCCTCTACTCTAATGTTCACAAACCCTAAACTCCTGTCAATGGTTTCCAGCTGGCCATGGTGTGGCCGTGCTCTGGGAGAGGCGGAGCCCTCAGCTGGCTCCAGGCTTTGGCTTACACAAGATCCAGGAGCGCTTGCCCCCACCTCTTCCAAATCCCCTTTTTTTCCGGTCCAGCTCCACCCCCTCTTTATTTGTTAAAATTGTGGAAAAATCTCTTTAACATTTGAGCTTGATTTCTGGAAAGCGATTGACAAGGAGTACGCAAACAGGGCTGAACTAGGGTTTGTATATGTTGAACAAATTTTGTATGAGTGAGGTAAGTTAATGAGATAAAAAAAAAAGAACAAATGAAGCATTCTGCTCTTCAACATGCATTAGGCGATGATTCAACAGCTGTAACTGGAAATCGGTGGAGAGGTTGAATTTGGTATGTGTGTGTGTGTTTGAGGTAGGTACAGGGGCATCAGGGGGATTCTTACTGAGAAGACTCATTTTATGTCTTTCATGTTATCTTGATGAGTGCAGCACTTTAGTCTTGTGGTGAGGAACTTCTAAATATAGCCAACAGTGGTTCAAAAAGTAGGATACTGCTTGCGTCACACGGGGTAAATATTTCTCCTTTTGGCAACAGCTGTGTGCCCTTAACCTCACTTTTCCATGAACATTCAGCAGAAAAATCGAAGAGAGTTGGCTTTTGGTCGCGCCTGCAGGTGGGGTGGATTTAAAGGAGAGTTGATAAAAGCAGAGTACAGGATGATTAAATAAAAAGAGGGGTGAAGGACAAACCTAAAACAAACCAAAGGTTTAGAAAAACAGAAGAGAAAACACACAGGTAAACATTAAATGGACAGTCCACACTGATACAGTCTGCTGTTCTGTGTGTGTGCAAGACTTTGTAGGGTGTAGTGTTTATCTAGCAGGAGTGATGGTGATGACAGCCTGTTGTCATCAGGGTCAGATGTCAAACAGGGATGAGGAAAGGGGATGGGGTGGGGGTGTGGGGTTGTCTGCAGGCTGCTGATGGAAGGACCTTGTGTTTTGTGAATCGTCTGGTCAGACGGCTTACAGTGTTTGACTTGGTTTCAAGAGTATGTGTGTCGGTGTGTGAGTGTGTGTGTTCATGCATGTGAGTGCATATGAGTGTACATGCTGGCATTATTGTAGCAAGTCAACACATTGCTGGGAAATGTGTGAGTAATATGCAATATGAGTGTAAAGTGTGACAGTGGGCACACATACAGATCTGCAACATCAGCATGCACACCTCCACATCTGGTCTAAAAGCAGAATCTTTACTTTTGCTGAGTGAATAGAAAAAAATGGAAATACATTTTTTAAACACCACAAATACTGAGTGTGATATCCTCTATAAGTATCTATACATATTTTCATGATTATTTGATCTCAGTTTCCAAGTCCTCTGCATCGGCACAGTGGTGCTAACTACTGCTTAGTCAGTTGTCCGGGTTCTTATTTGGTTTATTAACAGGCCTGTGTAAAACCACAAGGTAAACATTATAAGATCAGCCAGGGCGGCTTAGTCAGAGCTCTTGTGCTTTACAACAGCATGTGGTGAGGAAGTACAGCATTTCATCTATGTTCAAATGTCTGATGCTTCAGAATATGGTGTGACTTTGCAGAATACTTTGGTTAAGGTTGGTTTTGTGGTAAATGGCTAATTCTGCAGCTAATATCACAAACTCTGAAGAACACACCATAAAGCTAAACTCTTTCAAACATAAAGTCAGAATATCCGGAGGATTCTACTGATAAAAAAAACAGATTTCATGTAGTGATACACCAACGCCAACTTGAACAACTTTATTGCACAACATCTCCAGTGTAAAGCTGGAAACTTTTAGATGAAATAAATGTCTCCAAGAACCAAGAAGAAAATCTAACCTCAAATGGTAAAACCTGAGTGATTGCAATAGAGTGAGAGAGCAAAGGGTCATTTTTGGGTTTTGATGACAGGAATTCACCACTATGAGCAGTCAGTCCCTCCACTGGGAACCAATTCAAATTAATTGACACAAAGAACCCAATTAAACAAATATATCAATATAAACATAAAATGCACACACAATAATCTCACAAATAAATAGCTGAAACAGGTGCAAAAAAAGTGCAAAACGTTCCAGTGGCTTGATATGTTTGTCGAGAGTAGTTTTCTTTGAAGGTATATAGGCTGGTATTGTCTTTTGCTCTGGTTATATAGTCTTTAAACATTGGATGTGTCACATATTAAGAGGCAGTTTGGTAACTAACTGACATGTTAGCACTCTGTATGCAATAACTTCTGCATAAAGTTGGTTCATCTTATCTGAGTTTAGTCAAAATCAGCACCAGACAGAGTATCTAGTTCAATTTAGCCAAATTTCCGAACTCATCAGTTGTTTTATTATTTTGGTTTTTCTCTTATTACTCTTATTTCATCTTATCACTCATCGGTGGGGTAAATACAGAAGACTGGTTGAGAAGTTTTTGTCTTCTTCCTCTTTTTCAGATCAGGCCAGTTACAGCCATTCATTACTGACCCTCACAACATCCCATAATTGTGAAAAATCCTTGAACTAATCAATAACACAAAGTTAAAAGAAAAGTTCAGAAATGTGGAAAATGGTCTTTTTTGTCTTCTGGCAAAGAATTTCAACTTAACATAACTTAACATAAAATCAGTATGTATTGCCACATAAATGTTTATATTTGCAAAAACAGGATTGAAACAACTAGTCTGGCTTTACACAGAACTGAGAAAATCCCCATAGCAGCTCCTATAAAACCAATGATTTACCAAAAAAAAAAAAAAAAAAAAAACAGGCAGTTAAACGTTTCCAGGAAAATGTCAGTGGAAAATTGTTCCTCTTGGGATCTTTTGTTTCTCTTTTGCTTTCGCTTCAACTAAGCTGGTTTCTCAGAGTGTTTGTGCTTTTTGTGGTAGTCCTTGCTTTTAGTCAATTCTCACACTCATGAAAACACAAGACTTTCAGATTTAATGAATAATTCTCCTATCTTCATCATCATCTTTACATTGTCTCAATGTAAATTTAAAACATAAATTAAAGAGCTGTAGGCCATGGAGAATGACGTCTTTCTCACTCCAGCTGAGATGCATCTCTTTTCACAGACTGTCTTTGTGTGACAGGAGTTCTTTTTCGAACAACAGACAGGTGTCCAACTGACCGGTCAACCCTGAGCCCTGAGCCCAGCTCTGGTGCCGTAACGCCAAAGGTCAGAGGTTAATGGAGCAGAGTGGCGCCGGTCGGTCATCCCCCAGGATCCTGGGTGGATTTGGTAAACAGTGAAGCTGTCACTGCAGATTAATATTGAGAGGAGGTAGAACAGGACCGAGCACACAGGGGGCTAATAGCTCCCAACTCAGCCATGAAAGTGCTTGTCTTCCCCATTCTCCTCTCTCCCTCATCCCCACTGATAAACCCCTGCAGGCTTAGGCAGGGAGGGGAGGATGAAGGGAATAGAGGTGGAGGCGAACTTGAGGAAAGCAAAGAAAACAGTTGAGTCTTAAGAAGAACTTACAAAAAATAAGTACACTGGATCACTTGTAACTGTGAAGGGTAAATACAAAACCATTTCTTAAAGGTGCAGAACCTCTTAACACAAGTTTAGCTCCTTTGTATTGTATGGATGTAAGGGTCATTCACTGGCTACAGCTGCCAGTTCTCCTCTGTGGGGGATCTATGGGGACTTTTCCATTATGAAGCCTCAACACGGCAGTTTGTCTATATATGAGATATGCGGGGGTGGCCCCGCTTCATATCCAGCTAGTGTACAGGCAGGATATTGTATGTCATGTTGCTGTTTTGCTCTAAATTGTGGTTACACATTTGCCACAACTCATGCGACAACAAGTGAGAAAAAACAGATATGAAGTCCCCGTTCAAGACTTATCTCAGAAGATTATTTTTTAATTACTTTATATGATCTTGATCATGTGTATTAGTTTTTCCAGTTGTGCAACATGTGAATATGTGCAGTTTGATCACATTTGGTGCAAAATATTTTCTTACCACTGGCAACAATTCTGTGGATTTACTTAAAACTAAGAAAGATGGTTGTTATAAAACTGTAGCTTTACTTTGTTAGCTGGTTCAAATCAAATTAAATACATTTTCAGTTTTCTTGCAAATTTATTGCAAATGATTAAACTAGAATAGGAATCTGAGAGGAATAGAAGTTTGGTGTTGCTCTTGGAAGACAAACCACTTTGTAAAAGTGGCTTTTTAAACATGGAAAGTCTGTTTGTTCTGCCGCCACCAGGGGAAAAATGAGAACAAAGAATATAGGCTTTACTTGACAATGTTTTTTGGGGGATTTCTCACTATATTGTCAATATCAGTATATTCATTGCTGTTGACAAGTAAATGAAGATGACTCACAGCCGAATTGAAAAAGGCTTGCCTAAAATAGTTTCACTTTAAGGGTGAATATGAAAATCCCCTTGGAATAATGCAGCTGAAGCTTTAAACCTGTAGCAAAACCTTGTACAAATGAACATTTTTCATACAAAAGCCCATTCTGATAAATTAAAGCAGAACAAAATTAGAGAAGTTTTGGGGTAGACAGTTTAGACGCAATGATCTCTGGATGTCCCCCAGAAAATGGTTTTAAAATGTTAAACACGTTCAGACAAAGTTCTTCAGCTGACACTTAATGGAATATTAGTTAATATTAGGCTGCTGTTGCTGTGGGGTTGGCAACGGAGTTGTTTACCAAGTCACGTTTTCGTATGAAAACTTGAATCTATAAAATTGCTTCCTGCTTGCGTAGTTTCATTTTTGGTTCAATAATGTAGGATTTTGACCAAGCTGAAGTTTTGATCTGATTCAGGGCTCTTACTGTCTCTGTGTGACCTATAAGAATATCTCAAATAACCGTACTTTACAGTAGCAATCTCTCTCTTTTGCCTCACAGCTATATTGTCAGTTGGCCTTTGTGGGGAGTTAGGCTATTGTAGGAGGAGTGGGGGTGTTGCAGGGGTCCATTGTACAGTCCTTACAATAGAATCAAGTCTTTGATCTTAGAGGGGTGCACTTCTCCTCTCGTTTTCTTTCTCCTCATCGCCCCCCCTCCTCCCCATCCCTTTTCTGTTTCTTTCACTTGTATTCCAGCTTCGACCCTCCACGTATTGCCAAGAGGGCTGAGAGAAGAGAAAGGAAATGAAACACTGATTGGAATGAATGAAAATATAATGAAGTGAAGAGAGGGCTTGAGCGTGGAATACAGGACGAAGAAGGGAAACCAGAATCACTTGTTATTCCTTCTTTATTACAAAGCCTGAGGGACATCCTAAGATGGCTCTTTGACAGATTGTTTGTGGTATATTATTCAGTCTGCCCCCTCCTGTATCTCGCTTCTGACACAGAGCAGGTGCTGGCACAGAAAGTTGAACCTGGGAACCTCGGTGATTGGGGAATTTAGCAGGCTGGAGGAGTCAAAACATGAGAAAAGAGCAGAATGTCTTCTAATCACATGTATCGCTCCAGTTGCATCATCATGTTTTCTTAACTTTTGAAGGCATGAGGCTTAGTAACCCCCCCACCCATTCTGCCCTGCTTATCCTTTCTACCCAAAATCCCCATGCTCCACTGAGTGTGTATAAAATTCTGGATCCACACAGGGTTGCATTGTCTCCTTTATCTGGACTTCTGCCAGCAACCAAGCCAACTTTACTCAAGTTGTACTTCACTAGAGCTTAATCTTTTCTTTGCTCCACGCTTTTCCTTGCACTCCTGCCTCCTTTATGCTTTCTTTTTCCCCTCCTACCAGTGACTATTTACAGATGCACAAGCACTGACAGTTACTGTGCTCTGTAGATGGAGCGCATAACGCAGAGAGGAGATGCACGGTTGACTTAAAGCTTGACATGCATGTTGTACAGTCCAGATAGACATCAAAGAAATGGGTAATTAACTCAAAGATGTTAAATTAGCATGTGATCTGAGTTTAAGATAACCATGTCTGAAAGACAGCTATGTTTTTTACAACATCTGTTTTAGCCAAAAAGAAGTAATTATGCCAGTCAAAGTGGAGGATTATCCTGCAAACCCCTTACCCTAAGGCCAGAGATTTCAAGGTGACACCCAATGGAAGAAAATCATTCATTTATTAGTTAATGCAGGCCAGATTCTGTTTCTACCATATAAAAGACAAAAATGTAGCTACATAAAACCTCAGCAGTCTTGGATTGACCATATTTCTATCAGAACTGGTTCTTCCATATCTGACCATGAGCCATTTCTCTTGGCCACTGCTGCATAACTTCCTACACTAGCGGTAGTGTTTTATAAACTAAATGTGATTAGGAGGCTATCCAGCCAGTTTAAATAGTATGTTGTCTTTAGTTTATGAATTAATACATTCATTCATTTTCTGTACTTAATCTAATTCAGGGTTGCAGGGAGCTGAGGTCTATCCCAGTAATTAGCCATTGTAAGGCAGTATATCCTCAACAGGTCACCAGTCCATCACAGGGTCAATACAGAGAGACAAGCAAGCAGCCACATGCTCATTCACTACTAAGGACAATTTCAAATGACAAACCAACCTAACATGCACGTTTTTGGACGGTGGAAGGAAACTAGAGTATCCAGAAAGAACCCATGCTAACACGGCGAGAACATGCAAACTCCACATGTTAAGGTTGCTGTCCAAGGCTCAAACCAGTGACCATTTCACCAGGAGGATGTAGCGCTAACCACCAGACCACCACACAGCATATGGCATGCTTCATACTCAAAGTGAGTATCTCTGACTGCATTGGCTTAAACTGTTCAACTGACTTTGTGCATTGTTCATGTATAAGTACATAATATTATCCAGCTCTTTGATAGAAACTAGCTCATTGGAACCTGTTAGAACTCAAACATAAAGTTTTTTTAGGGCAAAGAAAACATTGTGGCACTACCTCTCCAGACAGACATAAATATAAAGTCGCTTTGAGGCACTTTTCAAACACTTTGTATGGATATGAAGTCACTTTACATTAATGACATACCATGCACCATACAGAGCTGCTGTAATGGTAAATGCACCAACACACTACATGATTTTGCTGTACAACTCCACCTTCTGCAAAATAAATGCTGAGAGATGAGACCACTTTGTGCTACGCCTATATTGCCGAAGTTGTCTTGATACGTTTGGAATGAAATTGTTCGCACAGCTCATAAAACTAATGAGAAAAGTGTTTGTGCTGCTGGTTGAGAGCCACACCTCAAGCAAAGAGTCAGCAGTTGTAACCTTGCCATGGTTGCACCACATCACCTCCAGGGTCTTCAGATCTGTGGTATGAAGATGAATGACAGAATCAATCATTCCACCAGACACCAAGTGACAGTCCAAGAGGCTGTTTGGAGATACAAAATGTACAAAATCTTTAAAGAAACAGTCCAGTTAAACACCTACAAACTATATTTAATGTTTTTAGCACCAAAAATAAGCTCATACGTGATGTTGACAGTTGTCTCTGGGATCTATTAAAACCAATAAAACAAAATGTATCTTGTGTTTTCAGTCATTTTGATGTCTGTCCCTTTAAAAAGTTATTTCCCTTATTTTATGACTCACGCAGTATCTTAATAATGCTTAACTTGCTCTTAATCTTTTCTCTCTTTGGGATGTGATAAGACTGTTGTTTCCTTAGGATGGCTCAGAGGACTCAGGATAACTTTACTGGCCTATTTCTGTTCTACTCCACCCTGATGCTGGCTGAGAGTCTCACCTATCCCAGTAGCCCCTATCCCCTTGGGGGTGGGGAGTATCTCATCTCGACAACACTCTGCAACCCAGACGTAAACATTGGTGACAAATGTCCACAAAAACAGCTATCAGGTGTCAGTATTGAGAAGATTTGTAAGGTAACTAGACAATGGGAGGCAGACAAGATGACTTCTTATAATACAGCGGGAAAATCTGCTGGTTTGTGCAGCCATGGCAACAATGATTTCCGCTTTAATCCTCTTAGTTTTCTCACATTAGATCACTGTTGCACAAGTAAGTCATAGGTCGGTGGCTCATCAGGAAGACATGTTGTGGTGTGCTGATTGAGAACAGAGAACTCAAGCAGAAAAGTGCTTGCGAAATGAAGGAAGTCACAACTCATGGAAAGGGAAGTCAAGAGGTCAGATAGAACTCGTCTGGAACTGGCTGGAGCAGAAAATTAACTGGCCAATAGAAAAGTCCCATTTTTTCTGTACTGAACAGACTCTAGAGATGTTGGTGGATCTGTGTCAGTAATGTATGTTGTTTATCTGAATTTAGGTTTTATATGAGCAGTGTGTATAGGGAAAAATATTCAGGTTGTAAGCAAAAATAGTTAGTCTGACACTCCCAATCTTGATGAAATAAACATTTATTACATTCGGCATAGACACAGCTAAGTAATCATGCAAACACTATCGCCGTGCTAATAGGTCCATTGAGGAGTGCTCTTTGCGAAAGCTGAATAAAGATACACGTAATAATGCAGCACTTAAACAAAGCACAGCTGAAATCTCAGATGCCTGGTGAGTAGAAACTGACATCCAGCACAGAAGAGGTCCTCTCATCCATCTCTGAGGCATAAAGGTGATGACAGGCGAAAGAGGAGACCAATATGCGGGTTGAGGAGGAGGGGTACATGTGTGTGCTGCATGCCACAAGATCCACACACATGTTCAAAATGGTGTTCTTGACATGTGAAAATCCTGAATGCAGTGTCGAGAACACACACACACACACACACAAACACACATTTCTCTCCTCACTCATTTAATACAATTTACCACCTTCCTCTCCTCTGCAGCACCCCCACAGCCACCCCAAGGAGACCTGAAACTGGAGATGTAGTCAGCAGGAGTGAACCTCGACTCCATCATCCCCACTCCCTGTCTTTTGTCTGCTCACATTGTGGAGTGGCACAGTGATTTCTGACACCCACCAGATTCTTCATGAAGCTCCTCTGGGGAGAGCTAAAGTTTTTTAGCTTTTGTGTGTTTGTATTTGTGCGTGGGTTGGTGTGGTTTAGAGTTAGCCTGGTGGTGTTTGGTTTGGATCCCTATTCTCACTGACCAGGTTAGACCGTGGAGGGTTAGTTGACCCTGAATACAAATTAAATCCATATTTAATGACAATCACCTTGTTTAAAAACCTTAATGAGGAATTTTTATGAAATCTGCAGATGTAATGAGTTTCCCTCGATGCTTCTCAGCCATGTTGCACCACTATATTTCTAAAATAACAAATAATGAGTCTCAGGTTACAGTTTTACTTGGTTCTTTGAGTGAATTTCAGTCCACAAGATGCCACTGCGACATACAATGGTGGACATTTCAGCAAATGTCAGGTCTTTGTTGTGATTCACCCTTGGCAGTTGTGCCTTTGGTAGTGATGTGTCAGTCTTCTTCTTAACCATTCTGTGGACGGATTGCGCTTAAGCAAGACATCAACTCCACACTTCACCTCTCTGATTTTGCGCATCTTCTCCATGCAGGTAACTTTTAGTTCATGTCACCCTTTTATTTTGTTAATCAATATGACTTTTCAGTTTTTTGGTCCACTAGTTTAGGCGATATTATATCACTTCTGTGTGTCTCTAATTGGGGAAACATTTAATCACATCAATATGAAAACAAACACACAAAAATTGATTAAAAGTTATAGAAATATTTCAGACTTTGCTGTCATTAAACTAAATAAAAGCCAGATTTCTGCCCTAGAAATAATTTTACTCTCACCAGCAGATAAAACTTTTTTTTATTATCTAAATCTAAATCTGTCTCTCCTGTCCTCTCTGACCCAAACGAGTCAAGGCAGATGGCTGTCTTACTTGAGCCGGGTTCTGCTGGAGGTTTTGTCTGTTAAAAGGGAGTTTTCCTTCCCACTGCTGCCTCATGCTTGCTCAAGATAGGAGATTGGATCGAAATCAAGATGTGATGCAATCTTGTTGATTCCCTATATAAGGCCATTTCTTTTAAATGGCCGATCTCTGTGAAGCACCTTGAGACGACATTGTTGTGAATTGTTGCTATAAAAATAAAGTTGAATTAAATTATTATTTATTGAATAACTGAATATAATATCTAAATAGTAAGCTAGTGAAGTTTGCTTCATGTGAATGATCACTTTAACACTCATCTTAATTGCAATGGCGCAGACATTCTTTTCAAGAGTCCAAATGTAACACTTCACCAAATTGTTCAAGTGCCCTCAGTGGGTGGAGTTTTCCCAGTGCTTGACCCTGATTGGTTAATGGACACAGCTGAGGTGACTGACAGGCTGTCAGAGGGGATCTATCAGCAGACAATGTGCCCACTGAGAGGCTCAGAGGTCATCTTGCTAACAACGGCTCCACTGGTGAAGTTTGTTTTCTAGGGAGGAAGAAACCTTTCATGTGTCCCACTCATTATCAGAGCTTGTGCCCCCCACTGCCCCAAACAAGGCTCTCTATGTGTACCATTGTGCATGTGTCTATTTTACCAAAAACCTCTTTATATTTTTGTAGTGACCCTGTTTTGCCAGAACTGGAGCGCATACAATTGGGAATCTGACTCAGGTTGAGCAGAGTTGATTGAGTTTTGTCTGTGTTTTGTCTGACATCAAAGAAGGGTCGGAGGTTTTATCTGGCCAACTTCTATCTGTTGCTTTCTCAGGCCTTTAATAATCACAGCCAGCATCATTTCAGTTATTCGCAGCTATCTGAGCTCCAAGCTTTTACATAATCAGTCTTGCAAAAGAATGTACATCTTGAAAAAGGCTGTGCAAATATGGAGCAGTTCCCAGAATGTGGTGCCACTGGGGGGATGTCAACAGAATGAGATCTTTCAGAGTTGCCTGAAGAGCAGTAAAATCCAAAGAAACAGTGGACGTCCTGTGGAAGTTCAGATGAATTAAGATCAGTTGCTTAAAGAGAGAAGAGTGTTGTTTTGGGCCAAATCCAGATAAACACAGGCTTTTTGTGTTATGAGGAGAGAAGGACTTATCCTGTATGAAATCATGGTGTTTGTGCTGAAATGGTGTATATATCTAACTGCAAACAGTGCATGTGCATGCAAGGATATGTGTCTCACTGCAGTTTGTACTGATCAGATGAGTCATTTTCTCTAGAGACGAAAGCATGTTAATGTTTTTATGATGTCCTGCTTCTGAAGTCTGGCCTGGTTCGGCCTGAAACTGGGGCTTGCATTGCTGGAGCTTAGTGTCTCTGCATGCTGAAGACGGGCCTTGTTCCCAGCTGTTTGTTCAGCTGGCCCACCAGCAGGGGACACCAGGGACTAAAACCCCACCCCTCCTAGGTCCAGTCAGACACCTCCAACATTGCTTCCACCCAGGTCACCAATCTCCTGACCCCCTTACTAGAGGGGGTTATTTGCTCCGAGGCCATAGCTTAAGAAGGCTGTTTTGTTCTGCCCTCATTTGGTCCACAGTCTGCTTGGGCCCTTGTCATCAGTGCCATTGATCTGCTCTAAATGAGCTGATTAGGGGGCCTGCAGTTTGTCCTGTTGAGTGGGCTGGCCTAAGCTGGGCTGAGCATGGTAGGATCAGTAGGGGGTTATAAGCATAAGGGACATAGGTCAGAGTGCACTCAGAGCAAACACAGTTGGGCATTCACGTTCAAATATTCAACAGAAAATTAGCTGTTG
This sequence comes from Pseudomugil tenellus, assembly GCA_037177515.1. NCBI lineage: Eukaryota > Metazoa > Chordata > Actinopteri > Atheriniformes > Pseudomugilidae > Pseudomugil > Pseudomugil tenellus. Next base: position 17,506,460 of record JBAMHX010000022.1, read on the forward strand.
TTTGAAGTGTATTGGATCAAGCCTGTTTTGCTGAGTTTTTCATGTCAGTTTCATCCCCTGTGGCTTTGGTGATGCTGCAGCTCTAAGATCAGTGTTGTCTTTCACTGCACTCTCTTTGATTCTCACCATTAGAGATCTCTTCTTTCACTTTGTTTTCTTTCTTATACAAAAGTAATTTCTCCACTGCAGACACAAAGCTTACAAGAAAACACCTAAAAATGTCTCTACTAGATAAAACTAACATCAGTCAATACAAGCAGTCATTAAAAGGCATTTGAGAACATTTAGTCTGCCTGGCGGTCCATTGTGTGAACTAATTCCAAACAAGATCTGATCAGCCCACATCCCAAGAGAGCAATGTACTTTTATGCAAGTCCAGGTCAACTGTTAATTACACTCATCTGTGTCCTCATGTGCAAACTGGCTGCAGAAGCCACATTTCAGTGATGTTCCCAGCGCAGAAGAACAACTGCAGAATTTATCTCTGACTGCGCTGAGACCACTTTCATTAACTGTGCTTGCTTTGAGCCATGTCCAAGTATGATTCTGCATCCACATGCGACATATTCATTGTAGCAAAGGGGGAAATTATCCAGTCTATGATTCAGTCGTACTAAAGACTAGAGGTTTGGAAATGTATTTAAAGAGGGGACAGGGGTGGAGAATCTCACAAGATGTCATGTAAGTTCAAATCTGCATCCCACAGCCACACATATATGTCCAAGTATATGCATGAGTTTGTGTCCACTTTCATGTGCATTAGTATTTTCCTGTGTTTATCTGCCAAGGGGGGGGGGGGGGGTTATAATTGCAGCCATAGAGTAATCTAATACTCCCACCACTCCTTGTATAAACTTAGTCCTCCCTCTTCTAGGTCAGAGATTAAGGACAAGGCCTCGTTGAATGAGCTGCAAATGACTTTGAAACATCTTCAACACTTGTCAATGAAGACATGAAAAATGAAAAAAAGTTTGCCTAGGACCCAGAGTAAGAGAGACAGAGCTGTTAATGACAGACATTAATCACCCGCACAATTTGCTGTGGAAGCCTAAATAGAGAAGCACTCATTTGAAATAATCAACAATGTTATATATCAGTGTAATATGGACACACTGTGCACATGTGTGATTAGGGGCTCTCTTCACATATCTGATCTGAAATTGTTTTATTGCTTGTCTTCTGCAAGCTGATATTTTCCAACAGTTTTTGGTGGTTTATGGCATGAAAAAATTTCTCCCAGAAGCAGAGTGAATTAGCCAAATGTAGTTCTCTTTTTCTAAGCGACCCCTTGCTATTCTCTGTCACAGGTCAGAGTTTACTGGGTTAGGGTGAACACCAAGTCCTCATATCCATCTTCATTCATTGGAGATCTGGAAGTACTCAGTGACCAGACCGCCTTCTCTTCCTTTTACAAACTATCTGTCCAATTCAGATAAACAGATACATCAGAAGAGAGGTTTTAGCAATGTCAACACAAAGCTGCATGATGTGATCCACCAGTGAGACGGCCTCTTCAGTAAACAACACTCACTATCTCTAGGATGTTATTTCTGCGGTGGAGAAAAGACTTCATAGATACTTCCAATTGTAATTTGCTGATGTTAGGGCTAAAAAGACATTTATTTATACTTTTCTCACTTCCTTCTTTGAAACGTAAGATGGTCATCGTAATTTGGTTTGACTTAAATGCAGACATAAAGGCATAATCCATCAACATTTAGCAAATTTAAACCATCTGTGATCAATGAAATTAATTCATCATAAGAGAATCATAAAAAATGTACTTTTTATTTTCTTGTCCATTTTGTTGTACAATAAAAACCATGAGTAAAAATGCAGTGTCATGTTTTATGAACATTATGTCAAATTTTTTGAGAAGAAAAATGCTGACTAAGACTTATAAATGAACACGCGTCAGACATATTCAGTTTTAAACTGGATGTATACGGTTGGGTATGACATTACCGACGTACGCTGCTCAGAGGCTTGACGCCACCTGTTCCAGACCTGACATCAGAGATGTTCACAAGTCCATTTTTGCCCAAGTCAAGTCCAAGTCAAGTTGCAAGTCACTACCAGTTGTAATGAGTAATCTGACCTGCAACACTTGCTGTCTGGTCTGCATTAAAATATCCAAGGTATTTAACAATCACCATGATACTAACATTTTGTTACAGCTCTGATCTTCAGCTAACACTAAAACATTTCCTATCCTGTCCTTTGGAAAATGTCTTTGCTTATCAAATTCAGAAAACCTAAATGTGGAAATGTGCTTAGATTTGTAAAAAGATTCTTTAAAAAGCACGGAGAAATGTTCAAAACTAACACTGCAGTTTATTTCATTTACTCCTCGGTGTAGAAAGCAGTCGATGAGGGATGGGGAGCCTTCGCCCTTGTCCTGAAAGTTTTGGATGTCACCCTGTTCCAACATACCAGAATAAAATGAATGAATTGCTGTGCAGATCTTGATGAGCTGTTGGATGCATTTGATTTGAATCAGGTGTGCCAAATTACAAATTGATTTCAAGTTCTGCATAAGCTTCTTAATGACCTGTTAACATTATAACTCAGGTGCATTGCAGCAGGAAAGCATGTAAGCCTGTAAGACAGTTCCTCAAAAGGTCCACAGTTTGTGATTCATCTTATCTTCCTATCCTATCATCTTATTTTCTTACAAGGCTTTTAATAACTGAGATGAACACTTAAATATTAAGTTTAAGCTTTTTAAAACGGAATAAATATAACTCAATATTTTATTTAATCCATGTACTTGCAGGGTAAATAACTTTCCTTACATCCTAAATCAGCAACAGCTGCATCTAATAAATAAACATGGAAAACAGTATGTTGCTAATAGTGGGTCTGATCCCAGTTGAAACCAGTTTAACATCATCATGTCAGAATCACAGGTAATGAAACACATGTTTCATCTTTCTGATGGAGTTGACATTATTTTAGTACAAACATACCATTCTATTTGTTAGCATTTTGAGTTAAGTAAGATGTTTGTCCCCTTACACTTTCCGTATAGAGTTGACAGACTGTTGCCCATGTTGGTGGGATTTGTAGTTTCAGATAAAATATAAAGACTGTGATCTTCTCTGAATGAAATGATGAATTACTCATCTCATTTATTATTTCCTTAGCAACTAGCTGACGTTCACCTTGTTGTGGCTATAAAAGTGTTGCTAACATATGCTAATATTAACTTTCATATGACAGTGACTAACCTTTCCATGTGTGTTCCAGAAGCCACTGACATTGCAGTTTGCTGATCTTATTTTAATCCCTTTTATTAAGGTTTCAATACCCAAGAGTTACAACATTGCTGTTGTGATGGCACTAATGTTTAGATTGATTGTTTGTGTGGAATTATGTCAGTGTTACATCTGGGGAATAGCAGAAAGCAACACAGACAGGAGACTGGAGATCAGACAAAGACATCATAAAGAATGAGATTGTTCATGAGTCTAAACTAGTGAGTCCAAGTCTAGTCTCAAGTTGAGTCTCAATTCACTGGAAATGCAACTTAAATGCAATTTAAATCTGAGTCTCATACTCAAGTCCCCATCTCTGCTGGCAGCTGGGTTACACATAAGTACTCTTTGTGATATGTCTGTTTGTAATTACATGTTTCTGGATTTCTGGCATTTTTCCCTGAATGTGTACAGCTACCAGATAATGCAACACAACATTGTACCCATACACTCAAGTGTGAGAGCCCTTTTCACCAGTGTCAGCTGAGCTGTCCTGACTATAAGCAGATCCTTTATCATCCAAAATTTCATAAATTTTCAGTACTGCTTGGTCTATTTTAGACTCATGGGGAAGCCTGTCCCATCAGACACAGCCTGAATTTGCAGTCATCAGTCATCAGCTCAATACTACCCCAATCACAAAAAAGACCCTGAGATTCCTAAACTCCTCCTCTGGCAGGCAGTGACCTACTCATGAATTGAAAAATAGAAATCATCTTTTTTTTTAACCACAGGATCATGATTTCATGGGGGTGTTAATTCTTCTCCCACCTGCTTCACATTTTGCTCTACACTGCCCTGCCTACTGTGGACCACCAAACATGGTCAAAAGGCCTACATCATCAGCAAAGATAAAACCTAAGCTGACCAAAGTGGAAACCCTCTGGGCCTTGGTTACACCTCTAATTCTTTCCGTGAAGTTATGAAGACTGGTTGAATAAACTTAAATTCCTACGCACTTTTCAATTCTAAATTATAAATATAAAGTTGGTCTAGTATTCCACCATCAAGATGCCTTAGAGACCAGATACATTGCTCCTGACTGAGATTTCTGAAAACTAAGTACATTTTTGCCATGTATTGCTCAAAATAAAAAAACAAGCTCAAAGTGCTATGATCTGTGATTTTTACTTATGCATGCGACCCCTGATCTGCTGAACCTGTCAAGAGATATCCCAGACTTTTTGGATAGCATTCTATTGGCTATTCCTTTAGCAGAAATGTAAATACAGTCAGTTATTTTATTTGTTTTTCAATTTTCAATTGCGTTCAAAGTTAATTGAGAAACAAAGTTCAAACTTAAACAAACTTAAACTATATCTTATATTTAATGTCTTCTATAAATATCTAGCGAATATATTCTTTATGTAATACAATTTAAACAAAGCTGTTGCTGAGCATAATCAGGTTATTTCTTTCTAGAGTGACTTACACAACTTCTGGTGAGAATTTGGCATGAACAGCACAGCAACAGATTTGACAAGGCCTAATTCGGAGGTACACAAAATACACAATAATCCTAAGATTTGTGAGGAAATAAAGATTGAACAGCCCAATACTTCTACTTTGAGGTTGTATAATGTAATGGTATCCTGCAAATACCACCAGGGAAGGGCATATTTTCAGGCCCCAGTCAAAGTGACAGCATAGCACCATGACTGCCTCCATGACAGTTTTAAATGGTGTAACAGGAATCTTTAATGCAAAAGACTATTGTTTTTTTTATATATATATATATATATCCACATAT
>JBAMHX010000022.1:17514006-17534938 GCA_037177515.1 Pseudomugil tenellus
ATCATTACCTACATTAGTGTGTAAGTTAGTTGTCAGTCTTTGTTTCAGTGTCTGTGTTATTAATAAATCTGTTAAGCTTCACCCTGGCTGCCTCCTGCTTCTCCTCACCTGCGTTTGGGTCCACCACCTACCCGCTTCGTGACAGCACCTGTTTGTCTGTGTGGTTTTCCAGTGTCTTTGCAATTAAACATGCTATTTATATAATGCCAAGTATCGCAGGATAATGATGTATTCTGTAACTGCAGTAAAACTCAATTCAGTGTCTATGTTATACCTATTTATTTACCTATTCAGCTATCTATTAATACCTGGGGAAAAAGCATGATAGGTGTTCGGCTTCTAAACTTTGTAAATTCTGAGTAGTTCTATACTTGAAAACATATCTTTCTATCTTCCATTTCAAAACTGAAAGCTATTTTGATTCCAGTTATTAAAAATGTGGCACAAATACTAAAACAGCAGTTAGATGTTTGTATCTAATCATTGGCTGCTACGTTGAACTACGAATCATAGCTTGATAAGTAACACAAAGAGCATCATTGCCTTTTAAAGGGCTAATTTACACCAACGATTGTAATGCATGAACCAAGAAGCGATAACTTGGTTATAATTTGGAAAAGACATACACCAAAACCATAAATAAAACATTGACGTTTGTGAAAAGTGACCACATTTACAGACAAATTTTTCATTCAGTGCAAACAAAGGCGCCAACATGAGAGGCCAGGGAGCAGCTGTCCATTTTGCATCCAAAAGCTGACTTCACTCTAATTTAAAAAGGATTTCCGTTCTTTTTCTCTCGCTGTACTTTATGTGCTGTAATTGTAGAGGATAATACCGTATGCAAGCTCACATTCAAGCCCACTGAGGAAGGGAGGAATTATCCATCCGTCCTGCATCTCTCACTCAACTCCCTGTGAACTGCCTTTGGAACCAGGGGTCAGCGACTCTGGGCTTCATATCATTTTCCACTCCCACCACACGGCTGTTTTTGCTGGGGGTGAGTTTAGCAGTTCTTCGGGAGGCAGGAAAGGCTCTCGGCCCCTGATCCCAGAGCTCACTCTGTCTGACAGTAACTCTCCACATGTATGTAGGAGTGGTCCAGTTATATGAGGACCTGTGAGGGTAAAAGGCCAGACAAGAGCGGTTTCAGACCACAGAGTTAAGTCGAAGAATTGTATGAGGAAATATAGAATTTCTTTTTAAGGCTAAATATTTTCTCAACTCAACAAATATTTTTCAGCAGTGCTTGCTTAATGCAATCATCTTCTTTTTCTTCCTCTTTGTGTGTAACAGTTGCTAGTTTGGGGGATGGTTCAATTGCACCCTTCAGACAAACTTGCTAAACATACAGTTTTACTTCTCCAAACAAAAGTGACACAAGCGCTTAACAAATAACAAAGCCTTAATATGCTCGATTAGCAGAAAAAAAATGTGTCTCCATTTTTTCATGTAAATTTCAACAGAGAAGTCAGAGGAGTGGATTATTTTACCCACCAAATAAGAAATATTTGTAGTTATACTGTGTAATACAAGGCAGTTTTTTTTATTGCAATGTTAAGTGTGTTTTCTGTATGTACCAGTGCTGTTAAAACATGAAGTTCATTTGTTTTTAATTCATTGTCGACTTTTAATTAAATGCAGAAAATCTTATGATTAGTCTTAAATGATTTTGTTGTCCATCGCTTCTCTATATACCAGGACAGAATCCATAGAGTTAGAAGCAATAAGACTTGTGTGAAGAGGAAATAAGCAGAGGAAAGCTGATCTCCTTGCTAATAGCTGGAAAGTTTTGGAGGAAGTGAGTTTACACAAATTCTGAGCTTAATAGGAAATTTAGTTGATTTGGGGAAAAGTAGAAACAGAATCTATTTGTTTGTGAGTCTGTAAAGCATGCCAGGGGAATGAATTATTATTATCAAAACACTAGCATAATGAAAACATAATTTTGAATGTAGACACAGTTTATTGCAGATATGTGGACCAAAGTAACCGAGAAGGTTGGGATTTAGCTCTGGGAACAAGTGAAAGCCTGATAGATGCTGCTGCATTATGAATAAGTTGACATTGCCCATTGATTGTTTGGATAATCATACAAATATTAAGATAACAGGGCACCTCAGGCAACAACAGGGGTGTGTATATACTAGATATCCACTGACATTTTATCGCACTTCTAATATCTGCACCTATTAACAGGCATATGCAGAAAAATGCAATAATAATAAGGCTTGTACAGATAGATTTGAGATGTTGACGTCTTTAAAAATTCACAACTTTCCCAGCAACTGATTCCTAAACTCCTTTAGACACCTCAGCTTTCTATACCACTTACTCAGTGTAATTACTGTATGTTCCAAGACACAAACCTAAAATGCACTGACACATAAAATCACAGTTTATTTCAGGTTGATCCAATCATAACTACATGCACAAATTCCAACACACACAAGGGTAAAGAAGGATTGTGGGGGGGGGGGCAGATCAAAGAAGATGTGGTTTTAAAAGAACACCCAGGGACACCCACCTCCACATAAACAGGGGATCTCCTTACCAAAAACAAAGAGGCCTGCAGCAGCCAGCTCACATCCAGCGGAACAAGGAGGGGAGAAAGGGGCTTCAGAAAATGGGAGGGGGATCAAAACAACACGTTACGTGGGCGGAAAGGTAGAGCGTAATCATTCATCAGTGTAATTACTACCTGAGCCCACTGACTCTTTCATTCAGCTAAAGGAGAGAAGAGGCAGAGGAGAGATTAAACTGTCCCACAGAGGTGTAAACAACATGGTGGGAAGTAGCTTTTTTTCTCCTTTCTTTAAATGACGAGCACTCATAACACACAGAGAGCTGTTGTTCTGCCGATGAACATTTCCTCTTCTGTTGTTTCTTCCTCTAGATTTTAATCTGGTGAGTTTGTACAGCTGCTTGGAGATTATTTGCTTTGTTCCAGAAAGTTCCACAAGCTCAACGCCTCTTTGTATGACTTTGAATGACATGGAAGACACTGGTCCGCCATTAATTTTAGACTCTTTCAGCTCATTGTTTCAGTTGCAAGGTCAACAACTCTGCTGTTATTACAGCACTGTTCACCAAGCAGGTCAGACAAATGAACTGAGTCAGAAGCTCGTTAATACAAGCAAATTTCCTACTAGACAAAAACCTATTAACACACACAAACATCTGGCTTTGGTCTGGGTGGAAATGGTCTGCACTCAGTCTTGTGTCAAATGACTCACTGGTATTTATCGACTCTATCACAGATCAGCCGTGATGGAAGTGTGACATCTGGCTTGACATTCTCATTTTGACTGGTTCTGTTTTCTGGGAGAGTTAAACTCCTTTTATTTTTTTAAATCACACATTTCTCAAAACAGCTGTCTCAAATTGGATTGGTACAGGATGGTAAAATCATATCTCTGGCTGATTGTGGCTGATCTCATATATGAAAAGGGCACAGTTTCTCAACACTATTGATTAACGGAATGATTTATAATGATCTGTCATAAGAGGTGATAAGCTTGAGCCAGATTAACTGTTTGCTTGACAGTTTGCTCCAGGTAATGACACTGCTTAACCATAACCAAATAGCAAATAAAAACTAAACTGTCCCCATGAAATGAAACTAAAACAGGGTTTTGCATGTCTGCAAACTTCTTTTTATGAGTCAGGGGAACCATGTGTGCCTTATTGTCTGGTTAATAAATTCTCCCAGAGACATTAACAGTTTCATTAATCTGTTGATAAAGGGCAGCTAATCATTGAGTCATGGATCATTTTTGTGCCAATTTTCCTCTCAGCTTCATTTAAACCAGGATATAGAGATAACTGTTATCAAAGAGAGACTATTATTGAATAAGTAAGTGATATCAATTAAATCCTGTCACATCACATAGCGATTTCTATTAGCATGACTTACATAGTAGTGATGGACAGAGACAGCTGAAAATGTCATTCCTGATCATGTCTAAGCTTGTTAAACAGTCTGTTATACCTGTAAGGGTGTAAATGCTCTGCAGTGACAATGATTTGTTATGATCCAAAAAAGAATGTGATCCTTTAACTTCAGAAGTTTTGCCACCTCATAAAACTTTGAACATCCTCAAGCAGTGTAACTACATTGGCTGCTAGCAACTGCATATGTTGCATATTTTCCCTACACAACTCATAATTAAAAGACCAAAACCCTGTTATGTCACACAGTGAGAGTGTAACCACCGTAATATTTACGAAACAGACACATCCTGCTGTAATCTTTGTTGCTTGGAGATCAAATTTAAGCCTGAGTGTGTCTGGATGAATTTGAGAAGATCCCATTTACTCTCCGGAAAGAGACATCAGGTTGCTTTAAAAGACTGCAAATTTTTCTGTAATAAATGTTTCTGCGAAGCCTTGGAGCAGGGGTGTGTAGAGGACCTTGTATCACTTTATCTTCTCAAAATCTCAAAAGATATACGTCTTTGATGATTGATGATCTACTACCTCTATTTTGTTTTGTGGACTTACTGGAATAAACTGAATCACTCTATGACAGCTTCCAGTCTTTTCACAGTCTCCGTCAATGTGTGCTCTCATCTCTGCGTCCCACAGGACTGCCTTGAGTATCCCTATGGGGAAAGAAACCTTTGGCAGAGAGGAAGGGAAACAGTAGCGCAATGAGGCCTGATGACAACAACAACAATGCCAGGAAAGTTCACCTGCTGAGCCACATTCGACTGTGGTTTTAGCTGAAGCTGCTTCCAGTTATTCAGAGGACCCACAGGTGTTAAATTCAGAAGAAAAAAAACTGTAATGTTCAGTCAGCAGTATGTACATAGGAAAGTACATCAGGGATCTGATACATATACAGTATGTAGGCTAAAGAAGATGTAAATTCTTGTAAGGGTGTTTGTGGATTTCTGTGTTTTTATTTAGTTTCTATTTGTCAGTGATATTTTATGTAGTTAATGTGTTTTGGTCTTCTGTAGTATTGCCTTTACCATGCTTGTATAAAGATGTTAGAGACAGATATTACTTTTAAAGGGTGTAAAATATCTGATGAAAAAAAAGGTATACAGTATTGTACCTTTGTTTGTCTTATGAGCAAAGACACAGGCCGAAATAAGGAGCCTTTGGGCTGCATTAGAAAGCTCCTCTGCAGTGAATGAATGTCTGAGCAAAAGCAGAAGCAGAGCACAAGTGACACCCAGTGGCCAGGTGTGGTACTACATCCTCTCTGAAAAGAGCAAATCACAGCAGGAAGGTTTTAGAGCTTGCCTTAGTCACTGGTTACACATGCCCCAAGCAATTCCTCTCACTTATTCAAGCAACATCCCTTTATGCTTTTGTTTCATTATAGTTTGTATTCATATTGAAATGTACATTTTGTCCACTTAATCTGATTCCAGAATTTTCTTATTCTGATCAATTTTCTGGAAGCTGAAGCTGCACTCCAAAAACGCTCAAAACGGCCTTTGCAACACATTCTGCTCTCTGATCAGAATACTACTTTAGTTAAATGCCTAAAAAACCTCCAAACCTCCCATAATCTGCTTAGAAAAGCCTTAACAACAAACACTGATGCCTGTAAGCTAGAGAAGAATTACTGGAGAGGCTTGTAAATTAGATTGAACACACTTTATTACACTCAAAGACATTCTAAGGTAACCTATATACCATACAGATAAGCCCTCTGAGTCTTTTTAAGACCTGCAAACACCCTGAATTTCCTGTTTTTAATCTTGTTCAAACAGCTATGTGTATCCTACACATGGTTGCTAATACACTGACCAAAACAGCAACAGCTCAGAATATAATATGAAGAGATGTGATGTACAAAAGATAGATAGATAGAGAGAGAGAGATAGAGAAAGAGAGCATGTAACATAGATAGAACATCATGCTATTCATACATTCATAGACCTTTCCAGTCATGAGTTGAGTCATGAGTTATGGGCTTTTGTTGTTCTTTACTATCCTACATAATCAACTTCTCAGGATTTTAACACCACAGATGCTGATTTTCTCACAATGTTTCTCACAGATTTTTCTTTTTATAAATTCCAGGGTGAAGCAAGATGCCCCACGTGTCCTTTTCATGCACCAGATTTTCCTACCTTTAGATCCCTCCAGTGTTACATCATCTAAAACCTGCTGTTCTGATTTTTCTTGCTTTTATTTTTTAGTCGGGAATTCTGTTGATTTATTCTCCCTTTTTCCTTCCATCTAGAAAGAGTTTATGCAGTGGGCCGGCCATCCTTAACCATCTGTATGTTTGTCTTCCACTGACCTGAAACTTTTGTGCTTCACACAGGTTGAGACTCCACGCCTTTCTAAATAGAAACCAGCTCTCAATGGGTGATTGTATTTACTCCAGAAACGTTACGCCTCTGATCTTCTCTCCTTCCACCCACAAAACTGCTCCCTGTGCTACGACCCATTTGGTTATATACATAGACACACGTGTGCACAGCTACTATATAAAAAACAAATGTGTAATGTGTGCTCTGTGTAAATATGGATACTCGCAGTCGGCCATACACACAAGCATCCAAGCACACATGCAGAACCGTGCAGCAGCCTTCTTTTTGCTGACGGTACATCTGTAGCCCAGATGTTCAGTGCACTCCTGAGCGCAGGATGTTTTGCATTCCCTCTGTGGAACATGTGAGGCGTTCCTGTGGGCCGTCCGTCTGGCTGCATTAGTCTGTGTGTCATGGGGATCTGTTTGCCTCAGCCCCCTTGTTGGCAAGCCCCAGGGGTTTAGGCACGTCCGTTAGCATGCTAATTTAGGGCAGATGTGGGATGCTGAATCAGGTGGTGAGAGGAAACTCCGACCCTAGCAGGAGGTAGACACTGGCTGTCCTGTTTGATGGCCTGGCTGCGTACACACAAAAACAAAAATCCTCTTAACCAAAGCCTCTGCTGCAGGAAAGGAAACTTATAGACATCTAAATCTTACATGAAATACCTGAGAAATATTTTATTTTAATGTTAAAAGCAAAGTTGAATAATGCAACTTCTAATTGTGTCCATTAAAGCTGCATAAAAGCAAGAAAAAGTGTACATGTTGGATTATTTCCTTGGTGTAACAAGGATTCTTGGATACAAATCTGAAACAATTGGAGCCTGTTTATTTCCTTTTTATAGTCCCACAGATTTAATCTGCATTCATGAGATCAGTAGGACAGCTGATTATGTGGGTTCCTCACATGAAAAACTCACTACATCTGCTCTACATGCCAAACAGCCTATTCTGCTAATGACTTCTATTTTGAGCTGCTGATCCCACCAACGGTGATGATCAGGTGAAATGTCAATGTAGAGGGATTTTCCAACCAGTGGAAATCCCAGATTGCCTCCAAGATTACAACACTCTCCCCCACAGAGCAGGATTTACCTCCAGAATGTGTGGAGTAATGCCACTGTGACAGCAAGCTCGAATCCCCCTGTGGACTCAAAGGTCTCGTGGTTAATTGTGTGGTCAATCAGTTCGGTTGTCCTGCAGTTATCCTCTAAATGTAAAGGCTGGAAAGCAGTTCAAATCTTCATAAACAAAACAGATGAAATGGGGGTTTTGGTGGATTCAGTTCAAGCTGCATCACAGCAGTTTCTCTCACTCAGATGATGCCAAATTCAGATTTACATCATGGCATGAGCAGTAAAATCGTTGTTTATGCATTAAAATAAATGTATGCAATAATTCCACGGAGCAAGGTGCTACCATTATTAACCCCTTCATTTTGTTTGAAGCATAAACAACAAATGTATTACTCATACCATATTAAAAATCTGAATTTGACATTAGCACAACAAGTAAAGCTGATTTTATTTCAATATTTATTTATTTTAAACAATTCCATTCAAAGTTAAAGCAAACAAAACATTTTTAACTGTTTCAAGAACCAACCACACCAGAATAATCACAGATGACTCAAAACAGCAAGGCAACACTTTTAAAAGTCCACACAATGCAAGTAATGACCAAACACAATATTACACAATGAAATTCCTGCCAGCTCAGAGAACACACAACATCTCTGACTGCTCTGTTCTACGCACTGGTTTCGCCTTAGTGTGGAAAATGTGCGTTTAATGCAGCGCTAAAGCTGCAGAAACGTATTTAACATGGTGAGAATCCCAGAGAGGAAGTCAGAGAAACACAGAATGAATGTAAGTTGGATGTGTTGTATGTTAGAGGATAAAAAATAAGGATGTGATGGGTCACTTTGTGTTCTGGTTGAGTTAACAGACTTTGCTCCTCTCCTAGCTCACTCATCAATATTCCTCCTGGGAGTTGCATTTTGCACATCTTGGCCATGGTGCCGGCCCTTATGCCTGGAAAAAATAGTTGCATAATGTTTACTGAAACTCTTTGGTGTTGTCATAGCAGAAAAATATCCCAGGTGATGTCATCGTACTAGCCTGGCGTTGGCTTTCAAAGTTAAAGGAAAAACTTATTAGCTGAGGCAGCAAAGGAGAAGTCCTATTTGCAACAACCGTACAGCTGATCATAATTTTAGGGGCTTTAATTATACAGCAGGACAAAAAAGTATTGGATTTTTCTGCATCAGTTTTTTAAAAGTGATCAAAGTGTCGCATTTTGGAGCCATCTGTCTCTGACCTCTATGTCTAGCTGGAAAGTAAGAGCTTTAAGCGGCTGGGTTTTAGTTTTATATCACCCAGATTTTTCAGCAGAACATCCCAATCAGGTTCACAAGATGTCATCTTCTACTCCATCTGTCTCTGGGGAAAGATGGGATGCAGTGAGGAAATGTTGCCACACTGTTATGGGTCCAGTTCTGAGGTCTTTACACTGGCTGCCTGTCTGTCAGGGGATAGTTTTTAAAGTTCTGTTACTGGTTTATAAAGCTCTGAATGGTTTAGGTCCAAAATATATCAGAGACCTCTTGACCCGGTATGAACCTACCAGACCCCTCAGGTCATCTGGATCTGGTCTTCTATCAGTTCCCAGAGTCAGAAAAAGACATGGAGAAGCTGTATTCAGCTTCTATGCTCCATATGTCTGGAACAAACTCCAAGAAAGTCTCAGATCAGCTGAAACACTCAGTTTATTTAAATCCAGATTAAAAACCCTCCTGTTCTCAGCTGCATTTCATTAATTTTTTAAAAAAAATTATATTACTTATAGTTTTTGTCTTTTGATCTTAAATTAATCATGATTTTAATAATTCTTTTATTGTTATCTTTTTTATCTACATGATTGTAATAATTTTTAATTGTCATTTTCTTTTTTTTATTTCTTGCTATATTGTTTTAATGCTATGTAAATAACTGAATCACCCTGTGTTGACTTGTGCAATACAAATAAATTTGCCTTGCCTTGTTATATACAGAAATAGAACAGTTAGGAATGCCAGATGTGTGTGTGTGTGTGTGTTTGTGTGTGTGTGTGTGTGTGTGTGGGTGTGTGTGTGTGTGTGTGTGTGTGTGTGTGTGTGTGTGTGTGTGTGTGTGTGTGTGTGTGTGTGTGTGTGTTTAGTCTGTGAGAGAAATCTTTAACTAGAAACCACCTTATGGGGCAACAGAGCTGCAAACATGACCTACTATCCTGAGTCTTCTTGCATTGAAAAGAAAAGACATTCTACATTATCTATTAACATCTAAAATGATAATCCAGGCATTATTTGTTCACTTGACTAAGTTTTTCCATGTGTTCCAGCCTGATCTAGTTCTGACTCCCTAAATGACTTTTTCACCTGATTCATTGCTTCTGTGTCATTCCCCTCAAGTCCACCAGTTCCCCTCCCAGTCAGGCTTTTTATTTTCCTCTCTTCAGCACCATTTCATGAGATGAGGCTTGCCGTTGGTCACCGTCTCCACAGCTGGCCAAGAACGGATTCCAGCCGGATTCGAGCAATTGTTGCTCTCAGACCACCTGCTCTGGGGTCATGCTCTCGGAGTGAGATGGCTGAGGAAGAGTACAGTATGCATGCCGCTGTGCGTGTCTGCATATGGAGCAGCAAAAGATGTTTAACACACATAACTGACACAGCGTGAGGCTCCATTGTGTCATAATCGCTATACCAGGCAGTGAATAACCAGAATGCACTCCATCTTTCGCTTCAGTTGACCGAGTATTGCGAGATAGAGACGAAGAGCAGAAATTCCCCTTTGATCAGAGTGTCCGTTATTCAATGGGACGTGGCGTTGCTTGGGAAAGAGGGGGTTGAGGAGTCGGAGGGGGCTGATGGGCCTGAGTGCATAGAGAGAGTGCTTAATTGTCTCGTCGCTTTCTTTCCTCACCCCCACCAAAAAGCCGATACCAAGGTTGTGACCTGTTGCCCCTTTTGGTCCTCGCTGGGGCTCATAGAAGGACGCTTTATGTCACAATGTGACTATTGAACAACCTCCTTTCTGAAACAAATCCATTCTAATTGTTTCACACAACTGTGTCTTTCTTGCCACCCTGCTCCATTTGGGGATGTGGCAAATGAGGCGTTGGCCGTTCGGGAGCTTTTCTGTTTGCAGGAGTAGATTAAAGACAAAAACTGACAAGAACCGGACAAAAGACAAATTGACTGTGTCATCGTGAGTGCATTTTAGTGACGGCAGCAGCTGCTGCAAGTGTGGTGGTAGAATCACAAGGGAGAACTGGATGAGGGGGCAGCAGAAGGGAAGCTGTTTGCTTCAGAGTCTGGTGTTATTTATGCTTTTGTTTTATGTGTGTGTACGGCCAAAGCATCAAAAGAGTCTTTAGTGGAACATTTGGTCATCATCAGCGATGTTGTGTTTGACAGCTGTAGAACATATTTCTTGTTAAAAGCATAAAGTCTACACACACGCAGCATCTGCAGCCTGTGGAAAATGTGCAAAGATGTCCAGAACAAGAAACAAGATCCACAATAAAAGCTTGATAACTAGTTTTTACCAACTGACAGCTGTGGCAGTTTTTTCAGACCCCTCATGGTTACACCGATTAGTCAGGGAGATTAACAGAGGTCTTCTGGGAAGAGGAGAATGAAATACGACAATCTGTGACATCCCACACATCTCTGAGTGTGCATTGGCAGTCCATGGTGAAAACGAATCTGGATTTAATGGGAATTAGTTGGGAAGATGACAAACAGTTCTGGGAAAATGATCATTTAATACATGTGAAAGCATCCTAACTCTTAAAGGCTTCATACATTTTAAATGATCAGGATTGCTGTAAGTAGAAATGATAGAGTCAGAACAGGAGGAAGATGTAGAAGTTTGACTGTTATCGGAAACAATATTTCATTTTAAATTGTTACCTTCTACATATAAACAAAGTTTAACCTGAAGTCAGCATGTTTAAGAAACGGAAAGTGAACAACATGGCTGGTTTGAGATTGCAATCATTTGTTGGATGACAGTCATTATAAATCTATCTTCTTTACTGAACTTTTTTCTTATTCAATCCATTCACCCATCTCCAATCATCTTTTATCAGAAGATATGACATATGTGTAGTATTGTTAGTAGGTGGCAGCATAATCTGCATTTCACCTCTCGATAGAGACAAAATGAAAGAAAAAGTTATTCTGACAAGATAAATGAGGTCTTGTTTAAGAAAAGGATCACCAACTCTGGCCATGGAGGGCCGGTGGGCTTGGAGGTAGCTGGTCTCTGCAGCAATGGGCCATTAACAGGCTAGCGCAAAACTTGACAACAATCTGTTGGAGATCAATTAATTTGAATAAAGTGTGGAAACATCAAATACCTGCAGGAAACTGGTGCTTCATAACAGGTGTCGGTGAGGTGACAACCACAAGATATAAACTTAAAGAGCACTTCTTCAGAAACTGTCTTGATCTCTGAGAAAATCAAGATAATGGATATTTTCTGGGATAACAAGTAAGTCACACTGGTTTATTGTTTCCCAGTTCAGATGACGGTCATGTTGTTGTAACACGCTGTTTTTGTTAAAGCCAAACAGTCCAAACCTGGAACACCACCGCCATCATGTTTCACAGATAACTAGAATACGCTTGTTTTAATGACTTAGAAAAGAAGTTGTTTTACATAAACCAAAGTTACATTTTCCCCTTGCCGATCTTACATGCACATCATTGTACTTCAGTGTCCTTGTGATTGTGTACTCACGCATGAAATCCTTAAGTAGTGCAGAAGTAACACTGGGTTCCTCTGGGACCATGCAGACCATTACACACCTTAATGCTGTGGTTACTGAGTAAGACCAAGTGGTTATGTAACATTTTTCCAGTCTGATGAGTAATGATGACTTTTTTATTGGAGATCTTCAGAAATCTTCTTTGTTTGTACAACAATAAACAAATAAGAGGTGAAAAGTTTAGATAGTAATACATTCAGGTACATGATTAAATGTACTTTTTATATTCACATATTTTTAATGTCTATTTTACATGTATCTGCATTTTCTGCAGTTAAATAATTGAGCAAATATCATATCAATTGTCTAATTTGTTAACTTAGTATGTAATTATGGGATTTACATAACAATCTGATAAAGTTTTTGATTATTTGCAGAAATATCAAGAATGTCGGGTGTAATATGTCAATAAAAACAGGATGTAACAATTTACAAATATTATAAACTCATACGGAGTTCCAAAAAGAGCATAAAACACATTTGTCAGATATTGAAACTAAAACATTTCACTATTTCATGGAAAACGTTACCTCATTTTGTATTTGACTGGACCAACAAAAGAGTTGGAATATCAATAAAATACTGGAAAAGTAGCTAATTTCAAAAGCAATAATTAAGTAATGTAACTGAGTGCAAAGGAACAAAAAGATTTTGTCAATGTAAAATTTCAAAGACTTTGCCAGTCCGACCATCTAAGTATGAAACAATCCAGAGAATCAGAAGAAACATTTTTCCGAGAGATAAGAGTAATGGTCAAAACTGGATGCATGTGTTCTGCATTCAAATCAGGCCTGATTTTCATCTGGAAATCACTATAAACAGGAACACAGAAATTATTCCATAAATCCCTGTCTGTGAACACAGGTTGCCACGCAATCTAGGAAATGCAGGTTAAATTCCACCATGCAAAGAAGAAGCCGTTTAGAAATGCTCCTGTCTTTGTAAGGTCAAAGTTTTAAGAAAAGTGTAAAACTTTGCTGTGTTCTGCAGATTAATCAAGGATCCATCCAGCTTGATGTCAGAGGATAATTGAAAAGCCTGCATCTCTGACTGTATGGGGTTGCATTTGTTCCTATGGTTTGGAAAGGTACACAACTGTGAAGACATCCTCAGGGGTTTTAGAACATCTGCTCCCATCCTGAAATGAAGGAGGTTCTTTCATGTATCAGTCAGATGATGCTAAAATACCTGCTGTTTCCATAACAACAGCACAACTGTGAAGAAGAAGCGCCTGGGTGCTGACTGGTTCAGTCCAAACAGTTTGCAAGTAGAAAACGTTTGGCGCTTAATGAGATGAAAAACTTCAGCAGCAAAGACCCAGACTGTAGCCACAATCCTGCATTAGACACAAATCTAACAATAGTACTAAAGTCCTAAAGCTGTAGCAGCTGATCTCTTCATGTTTTCAGCAGGATGAAGTGTTTTTTTGCAATATATTTTTATAATAATACATATTGTTAAACTAATATTTTCCATTAAGTAGCACAATGTCTCAGTGATGTATTATTTATGTTGTATTTTAAATTAAATATAAAGTTGCAAATCCACTCTTTGGTTTTTATTTAGTTTTTTGTTTTTTCTTTAGTGTATCAGTGTCCTGACTTTTTTTAAATTGAGAAATTTAATACCGAATAAATTTTTAAAAAGTTGATTCAGAACTGAAATGAGAGCATGGCCTAAAGCATGTCATCGGTTTTCCCTCCTTTTCTTTTCTTCGTTTTTATGCAGTTTTTTACTGCTGTTCTATTGATATTTGCCATGCACATAAAATAAAAGTAGATTCTATGCTCAGTCTTATATTTTCAGGAAACGTTCATATTTGTCGGCCTCTTGTGGCAAAACTGAATACATGTATAAAGTACAGTACATATACTGTCCAGTAGAGGGCAGCGCGTTCCTAAATTTTAATGACTTCACTTGCTGCATCTCAAACACAGCAAAATGCGTCAATATGCATCTATATGGTAGAAAATTTAATCGCTTTTTAAATCATTTATCTATTCATTAATAGACTTTAGTAATTCCTTTCCAAATATATTGTAATTACTTCAAAGTCAATGGCAAACAGACAATACCACACAAGCAGGGAAACCATGCAAAGGTCTGTTACTTAAATTGTGCAGCAGAAAGCCCTTTTTGTTTCTCCATCCTGCTGTCTCCTTTGTCTGAATCTGCTAAATCCATCACACTGCCGCCCTTCTAACATACAACCTCTGTTTTACCTCTCTCCTCTTTCGTCCTTCTGCTTGTCTCCTTGCTCTTTTACCTTCTTGATGATGTCATGTTCCCATTATTTTCCCCAATCCCTTCTCCCTACCCATTTTTAGTTTTCTTTCTTCATCTCTTCCACCTTCATCTGCTGTTTCACTCTCCATCCAAACTTTCTCTTACCGTATCAAGCCTCCCAGGAAATCTTTATTTTCCTTCCCCCAGGCAGCTAAATGCTGTCAAAGTCATTGAGAATGGCAGGTCCCTACTCAGTCAGATGAAAGAGGCTGACATCTGATCTGTTGAGGGGAAAAAAGATCACTTGGGTTGGGAGGAAAATGTGTGTCATTGTTTTGTTGGCAAATTTATAATTCTCAAGTTTCTGTGTCTCTTTTCTTTGTAGAATAAGACTCAAAGAGGTCAGAATCTCTTTGAATCAGCTATTTTTACCCATTGCTAAGATCAATTTCAACCTCCCCATGTGACCATGATCACACTTAGTTCTTTGTTTTTAAACGCTATTTGATTTATTTGTTTTATTAAACTGGTTGTAGAAAAAATTAAGGTCAAATCTCTTTTCTGCTACAAACAACTGAAAGAAATTCCAGGAAATTTTGACCTGATTTAAAAAAACATCTGGATCTCCTTTGAGTGATCTTTGAAGAAAGCCATTTCCATACCAGTCAGAATTGAACACTGGTTTAGCGTCACAACCACTTCTGCCAGGGTTGGTAAAGATGTCATCTTGAATTTTTGGGTTCCATCTGAAATAACAGCTTATCATTGGGTTTGTTGTATAAACTGCTGGACAATCAGCTTTGACCTGCTTGGTGCAGATGTTAGCATGCTACTGAAACTATAATAAACTGTAACATCTTACACATAGATTATGTGGTGATGTCAAAAGCATAGAGGTGTTGACCTGGCTGAAGAGCTTCAGCATCTTTTGCAGATATCAGTGTTCATTTTTATAATGGAGCTCATTTGCAATAACATCTTTTTTTCATTCAATTTTTTTAAACATGTCCCGTTTACTCACAAAGGTCCCAAAGCTTACTATTTAGTTTACCTGATGTATTTTAGCAACTACATAAAATCACATTTGTACTGTTACTTTGAAAAATGTTTAAGCTCTGAGTGTGCTTGTGTGAGTGCATGTGTGGAAATTTACCAGCCTGTCGCAGATCTCTGGCTCGTCATCATCTTGGGTCCCTTGCAAACTTCTGGGGGGGTCCCTTCAACTACAGAGTCAGTTGATATGTTGTTACCCAAAGCTGCCCACAGTGGCTTCTCTCCCCCTCTGCATAGTCTGAGGTATAGATAAGAAACACCTCTCAGCACTGACTCAACGGGATTTATGTCTTCATAAACGTCTGGTTCGGGGGTATGGTCCAGTTTTTTCTTGAGAAGGTAATTTTGTGCTGTTGTTATCTTGTTCAGCATGTTAAACAGCTTGTTTCCTGTTTGCCTGCGTGGTAACAGTGATGGCCTCTTTTGTCCACTCTACTGTGGAGACCATATCCAATTTCTAATGATGGGAAGCAGGCAGCTTGTATCTGTGAGGACCCTCTACACAGATCTTCAACAATACTTACAACAGATGTCTTCGCACATTGACACAAGCCTCTCTAGAAGCCCAGGAAGCAGAGGTGACAAAGAACACAACATCAAATGAGAGTAAAGTGTGACCAAATGGCCATGTATTTACAAATTTGTAACTGAGAAATGCTTACACTTGTCAATATATATTGTATTTCATAAAAATGTAATAAGACTAATCCATAAATTGATATTCTCGAATGCGCTGCTAGGTGGCTGCAAACCGTAGTAGCTCTGTCTTAACTTTCGTGTTTTTTGTAATATAGGCATCTTTTTTTTGGGTTGTTCCAAGGAGACCTTTCACGCTGGTAAGAAGCTGTGCTGCACAGGAGATTGTCTGCATATTTTTTCTGCTCTTTTAAAACTTGTTACTGTGAGTCTCCATGGCAACAAGTCTTATTTACTACCAATATCAACTGATAATGCTCTCCAAATTTAAGATTATCAGTGAAATAACACTTCAAATACCAATGGAGTTGAAAAGAAAGAAAAGAGGATGCAGGGAAGGGGTGAGGCAGAGAGAAAATGGTGGAGATTCAAACCACTTCTTCCAAATGTTGTGATGGGTAACATTAGACCATCTCCTCATCTCCCTCCACATCAGGATTTCCTAAAACCCCCTCTGCCTCCACCTCCACTATGTCAGTGTAATTCCAGTGATGTGGAAAACATCCTGCCTTGTTCCAACTAATTTGAATTTGAATTTGAATTTCATTTTTCATTTTTATTTAATTTCACAAATTGGCAAACATTGCTTCAAACCTGATGTTGACAATCAATTAATACAATGGTTCTCATACAAACAATGAAAACAACATGCATCAGAAATTTTCTCCCAATTGAAACTATTGCTTTACAAACGAGTTCTAGGGAAAAAAATCCCCAAAGTTTTTTCCAAAATACAATAAAAAAGTAGTGTTACTTATTCATTTAAGCACTCTTCTAAGTAGAAACAAAAATGTAAAGACTAAGGATGGAATTTGTTGTTAAATGAAACGCTATGGCACTCAAGTGGGAACCTGTTATACCAACATGATCAATATAACCTCCATAGCTTAAACACACCTTCTAAAAAACTAGAATTTTAAGCGGAAATCTGAAACCCAAAGAGAGAGACAGATAAGGACTATGTGCATGAAAACTGCTCAATTCTGCAGCCATGAAGGGCTGAAGAATTGTCTTAAAAGGACTGTATTAAATGGACAGAAAGACAGAGACATCTTTGCTGTGGTCAGATGAGTCCACATGTCAGCGGCTTTTAGAAACAAACTGATGTTTTGCTCTGCGTGCCAAAGAAAGATCCAGAATGTGATCCAGCAAGACAAGTTTGTTTATATAGCACATTTCATAAAAGAAAGTCAAAGTGCTTAACATACAAACATTAAAAGCAATACAGATGGTGCAGGGAGAAATGAAAATTAAAGGAATTTGAGAAAGAGAGATGAAAAATGCATTAAATAAAAATTACAGCCTGAGAAATAACAAATATTTTATAAGTGAATTAAGTGATGAATGATTAGCAAAATATAGCAAATTAAAAGTTTAGTAGTGCATCAATATCAATATGATGAATGAATGCATGGCTGGTAGGATGGTATTGATACAGAGGAATCAGATTAACATCTCTTTTCCAGGATGTGCTTCATTCCTAACAGTGGGCATCCTTAACTGGCCTGTCTGAAATCTATTCCTGTCCTCCTATTGAAAATGTATGGCACGTTATGAGTAGAAAATTAAGTGACAATAAACACAGAATGTTGAGCAACTAGTCAACCTGCAGCCATCATTACTATTATCATGTTCTTAATGATATTTGAGGTGAAATTCTAGAGGGAACTATTGCAACAGAAGCTTAAAAGGCAGCTCACACACCCATTTGACAGATTTCTCACTGATGCAGCACTGTAATTAACTATATATTAATATATTTTAGCATTTTCCAGCAAACATAGAGATACAAAGATATAAAATTGTCTTTATATTTTTTTTTAAAAAAAGCCTTTTAAAAAGCTTCAAACCTCACATTGTCTTTATGTCTGTGTCAAACAAAGCACTTATCAAAACTGGATCTCATCATCCCTGCATGAAAAAAAAACACTCTGTAGCTACTGGCACAGAGCAGGACAGCAGCCAAAATCTGTGCAGAGGAGTGAAGCCTTTTGGCCAAGGCTGGGTTTTCTCCATTTTATGCTCTCATACTCTCCATTGTCCTCCACTCTCCCACAACTTGCCATCTGTAAGGTTTCAAAAGATCCTGTGACATTGCCTCATCCCTCTGTTTGCAAAGCGCCCTGCTTTTTCTGCCTCCGCCCTGTTTGAGTATGTTTTTTTTTCTAAACACGAATTAACGTTATCTTGCATTTTGCCGTAGTTCTATCTTGTACACTCCATCATTCATTTTTTCTTTTTTGTTTTAAGATTCTTCCTCACTTGATTGATCATTTTCAAGTGTGAACAGTGACCTTATTGTTCCAAGGCAGATCTTGTCTGTTATCATTGTCGACTGTTTTGTCTGCAAGAATCGCCATGGTAGCTTGAGATCCTTTCAATGCCTTTGTGAAAGCAGATTTTTTTCTCTCTTTCCTGTGTTGACACTTTGCAAACAAAAACAATGAAGTTTGTTTTTTTGCAAAGTGCCAAGGTTCTTTTCTTTTTTGCAGAATAGAGATGCAAGGCTTTTCCAAATGTCCGACTGTCCGTCATATTATAATCCTTGTTTCTTTTGCTTTACAGACGATAAAATACCTTCATTTGCTTTCTTGGTGCGAATCAGATTAAAAGATAAATACCCCTGTCAGCTGTGTATTTGTTTGAAGCCATAACCAGTTCCTAACCTTGTTATTTTAGCTTACCATAAGAACTGCAAAAGAGGGGAATATGGTTTTAATTAGGGAGTTTTGGGAGGTAGGTGGGTTTAGTTACTGCTGGACAGAGCCAGGTTTGTTTTTTCCCAATTTTTTGGTATTTATATTATGCTAACCGGCTACTCGCTCTGCCATGCTGCCATGAGTGCAACTAAAGTTTCAAATATGACTCAAGTTGGATGAAAATTGATTGAATCTCTTAAAGTATGAAAATAATTCAGGGTTGTAAAAGCAGAGAAATGTCTTTCCAAGGTGGCAGGACAGGTACTGTAAATAAGACCACAGAAGTCATGTGGATGCAAAGGCTGTGAACACATCCATCATCTAATCCGTCAAAAAAACACATATTTTCTGCTGTGCACAAGTATCACTTCTTAGAGAAGTTATATTCTCAGCTGCATAAACGCATTGAAGGGTTGGAACTCTAATTATATCAGATCTGACAATATGCTTGTCAGTGTGAAATCTTTATTGTGCATTTGTGACTGTGGGATGTAAACGTGACTAGTTTCACAGTTTTAGTCAGGGTGGAAAAACTATATTCAACAATTGTGGTGTAGTGGTTTTGGAGATTGGCTCTGATTTGCACCCCAACCAGTTGTAAACACTCCAGCTAGATCCTCCAGGGTAAATCTCTGCAAAGCTTTGGCCACAATATTCTGTCTTGTAATTTTAATCTTTTCAGGGTTTTATCCTACATACAGACATGCTTATTTTACCTCAGGTCCTTTAGAGATGCACGGTCATGCATGACGGTCCATGTGAAGCTCAGTGAAATGAGCATTATTGTGAATTTACTAAACAGTCATCACTTGGTGGACCTGTGATTTAGGGATCACCATCTGACCACATTTACTCTGTCTGCCTCCAAAGCCACTGTCACCAGACACGCTGCTCTACATTTCACTCAGCAGATGTATTTTCCAATAGCCCCTAAGTGCTGCTGATGTTGACAGTGTGCACCATGCCAGCCCGAAACCCCTGCTTAAATATCTATTGCACATGCCCAGCATTATGTCATTGTATTTGCTAGCAGGCCAGAAACAAGACTCCTTATAAATGATGATGGTGTTTCCTAACTGCTGGATGAGTTCATAAGTGATCCATAGTAACTTAAAATGTTCAAACTTTGACAAGATGCCAATATGTTATTTACAACTTGTTTCATAATTATACAAAGTTATTTTACCATAAATTCATCCTTTATTATTCTGTAAATGATGAATTAGTGAAAATAACTACAATGTCTCCACATTTTTAAAAAATGACTCACAATATGGAAATTTAGCCCATTATGTTGTTATTATTCTGTTGGGTGGATAAATTTGGGAAAAGATTCAAACAAAATGGGATAAATTCCAGTTTAGACATGAGGAATAGATTATACTGCTGTTACACTTGCAGATGTGACCTTTAGTGTCCACATTGTGGTAGTGAAAACAGTAACAAAATCATTGTCAGAAAGGCTTATGGCACATGTTAAAATAATCACATCAATACTAATCTCTCTTTATCCCAGTACTCCAGTTTCTTATAAATCTGCAGGAAAAGAAAGGTCTTCTAGACAACGCCTTGGCTTTTCCACATAGACTTCTAGATACTCCCGATTAAAGTCTTGTGCCATGTCTGAGGATTAATTACAACAATGATATGTAAGTTATGTTGTTTGTTATTACCGACACCATTTTGTCTGCTGCTGCATGCCTTTTACAATGAGAAGATGACACTGCCCATTGTTTTCACCCACTTTGCTTGTAATTTTAATGTTGAAAACAAACTTGTGAAGAGCAGAAAAGGCTGCAGTGAGTAACCTACATACAAAATCCCCACAACACCGGCCAATCCTTTTGAGTGGAAAAAACTTTTATTTTTTTTTCTTTCTGTTGTTATACGTATATGTGGGGTCATTATCTTACCAAAAGGTGGACGTATTTTCAAATGTTTCTGTATTTATCACCATCCATCACTATTCGATTCTAAACACTTGACCTGCTGCTTAGAGAATATCTCTACAGCATGATGCTGCCACCACCATGCCCCATCTGCAGATTGCATTCTCATCTTATCCTTGCCTTCTGAACATGATTTTATTTTGTTTTGTTTTGTTTTGTTTTGTTTTGTTTTGTTTTGTTTTGTTTTGTTTTGTTTTGTTTTGTTTTGTTTTGTT
>JBAMHX010000022.1:17538092-17578714 GCA_037177515.1 Pseudomugil tenellus
TTCTAGTAGTTTCGACATGAATGGAACCAGTGAGACCGGTCGGTAGTTTTCAACCTGGGATGGGTTGAGTGTGGGTTCCTTAAGCAGCGGGGTGACACGAGCTTCCTTGAAAGCAGAGGGAAAGATACCAGATTTTAGAGAGGAGTTGATGGTATGGGTTAAAGATCTGATTGTGGGTAGGATACTCTGCAGGATACCTGCTCTTAAGAAACCTACGGGAAACGTGACATATGCTCTGTCCAGTAATTATATAGTGTCAAAGGTTGAAGACCAGAGGTGTAATAAAAAAAAAAACAAAACAAAAACAACTATTTCAGATGATAAAAAGATTAATGGAGAACAGTATTCCAGTACAGGCCTCCTCCTTTCTGATTGGACCCCATTTGTTTCCAAAATTCACTTCACAGCTTGACTCTTATTTCTGAAATTTGAGGGATTCTTCAAATGAAGCATTGTAAAGACCCGAGCACACTCTTGCCTTGTTGATATGGTCTCAAACCTTGCGAAATTACACTCCCCCCCCAAATCTTTTATTACCCAGATAATGATTCGTTACAGTTGCAAAGCTCCACACAGGGTTCTAACAACTGATTATTCCAGTAAACCCCAGCCTGCAAGTCTTGCCAATAAACAAACATACTGCAATTAGACTACTTAAAACCTGAAAGTTGGAGATTTTAGTGCTCTCACTCGGTGGCCTTTAGATTCCTTTACTTTTTTTATTAGACCGCTTCACATTATGGATTCTTGAATGTTTCAGTGGAATCTAAAAGCTGTTTTTACTGCTGGTCAAAGGAAACTTTTCATGGTTTTAGATATATCAAGGACTAATATAAAGCTAACTGTACACATGATACAGCTCATCTCATGACCTTCTTAGATGCAAACCCTAAAAAGGATTTAATTATTTCTTCAAAGAAGTAGGTACAAAAATCAGCTATTCAACAGTTTAACTAGACTGTGTTTAGCTCCTTCAGGGAAAGCCCGAGGCTTCCTTAATGCAATTATTCTGAGCAGCTCCTGCGCACAAGGGAGGCCTGACTCCTGGAGAAATTTGATCCCACATTCGGCCCTTTAAAGGAAAATGGGATGAGTCTGTTGAATGGAGCTGTGTGAGTGAGTGAGTTTCACTGACGGCTCCAAAGAAAGCGGAGGAGCAGCCAGCGGGACTGACCGGCACGAAAACACCGAAAGGAGAAACGAATGAGCGAAAGGAATGACGCGGAAAGGAAACGTTATGAGCCGAACTGCGACGATTTACCGGGGAAGGTGTCCGTGAGCGGAGAGACCCGGCAGAGGAGGAGGGTGGGGGGTAGACAACAAAGTCACAAGGTAAACCCGCTGAAAAAGCCTCTGTTACAGTCTGGAGGGACGCAAGGAGAGGGGGGGCTGTTTGACTTGTGTAGTTGTGTCCATTCACTCATTGTAACGGACTGAAGGACACGTTTAACTCGTTTTTCTGGGGGCAAAAGACGCCGGTGTGTCTTTTTAGATGTGTGTGCATGTGGTTTTTCCTTTTTCTTTTCTGGCGCATGGCTGCGTACACCTGTTCCTTGTGCTTTTTTTGCGCAAAATTTTGACCAATGTGTCCTTGGCGTTGCCCTTAAAACAGTTGAATGCAACTTTAGAAGCAAGAAAACAAGTTTATTACCATTTACTATTTTTTTGTATAATTTATGATAACTTAGACAAAAGCAATAAAAGAAATGTTTCTGTGGACTCGCTAAGAGCTTCTCTCCATGCTCTGCGCAGGAGACAAGAGGACAGGAGAGATGCAGAGGTGGATGTTTACACCTCAGTGCAGAGGAATGTCAGGGTCTGTGTTTAAGGCTCAGACTGATAATGAGAGTGGTCAGTTTGCTGAGGCCTGTCATTAACCTGGCCAAGAGGAGAGCTGCAGGTTTGCTTGCCCAAAAGGTTAGAGGAGGAGAGGATGTAGTAGGAAGGAGGGAGGGAGGGTGGGAAAGGAGCTGCAGGAGGAGTTGGAAGGAGACCAAAGATAAAGTCAATTTTCACAAAGCAGGCTGGGAGCTTGAGTTTAACAGTGTTTTAAATGTAACTTAAACTTGTTATTACGAGATAAATACTGGTGTATACTTTCATTTCCAGGATTTTATAACATGGTCCTTTTGCACCTTCTCACTTCAACCTTTTCTATATATAAGGTCAGAGGTCAGGAAATGTGAAGCTGCACTGGAAATATTCACCCCTTAGCTGTAGATGTCTGTGAACATGTCTGAATTAACAGCCCAAGGGTTACTTAACCGGATGAGAGTAGACAGAGAGACCCTTTGTCAAACATATGTGGCCACGCTGGGGGAGATAAGGCAATATTTAACACACCCATACTTGACTCCTGTTGCTCTACGATCATTTGTCTGTGTCACCTTAAGTACACACAGAGATCTGCCACGCTGACACAGATCCGCAGCGACTGACTGACCCAGATTTACGCTCCCGTGATCTCTTCTTCTTCTTTTTTTCTTTTTCCACAACACAGGGAGGCCAAGTTGGACCTCAGTAGAGGCAGCAACAGTGGGGATTTAAATTATCTGGTGGGGATGATATCACTGAACCACCTAATCACTTACATCACCACAGCTGCATGCTCAGCAATGTGTCGGTGTGTATGTGCTTGTGTCCGTGTGCTCTGTTTCCAATCAGTTTCTCTGCATCTCCATCTGTGTCTGTCTGCACTCTGGTGAGCAAGCGCCGAAGAGTTACGACTGCCTAAGGAGTGTGTGTTTTGAATATGTGGCGATTAGGGAGTTTCCAGTTAACCAAAGGTCTGACTTGAGACTTGCACATGTGCTCACACCCTCAGTCCTTCTCGCTTTATGAGGAACAGCCAAAGAGTTAAACCACAAAGTGCTGTCCCATCCATGTCGTTTTAATGCAATCTGTGATGGCTTTCAGGCTGCCCGCTGGATATCAAATATCACTCACTTTGAGGAATAATACGACATAACTGTCAGTAGTTGATAGAAATCATTGGTCTGCGATAGAAAACCATCCTGCTGGGATTGTTGAAGTGACATTTCCATTCAATCTTCTTTCGCCAGTGTTTGCTCTGGCTGTGTGAAAACTTTTGCAACACATTGGAAGCAGAGAAACTCCTGCGGCTGTCACGTCTGCCTGGAGTCTAGCAAAATATTCACAATTCTGGAGACATCTCTCCAACTCTGTGTGGCCTTAATGTTAACAAACATGAATCTACTGGGCAGATATTTGAACGCTTCCTTAATGTAGGGCTGGGCGATATGGCCTAAAAGTAAAATCTTTTTTTAAACCAAATCCGATTTCCGATTTTAAATCGATTTTTTCCCCTTCTGTTAAAAGAAGAAATACAAATTACCAAAATTATTCTTTTTCAAAAAGGCTTTTTACTTTTAGACTTTTAGATTTCATGGTGGGGTTTTTTTCTTGGTGGTTGCTGGTTTAACATGTCGTAGATGCACCATTTCTCCCACTCCGCTGAGTGCCTCTGTTTCAGGTGTTGAAATAAATTTGTTGCACTCCCACCTTTAGTAGCAACAGCCCTTAAACAGATTTTGCAATGAGGCATTTATTGATCCAAATCCATGTTTGCAAAACCAAAGGAGTTCCAAATAATAAAGGAAACTGATCTTTTTTGGGAACAAGCTCTTCTTTGCTAGCTGCCATGTTGATGTGTTTATGCGGATTTGTGGGAAATCAGCAGGAGTACGCTGATATTACTATGATGTAAGGAGACCCAAAAGGTGCTGGGGAGGAAAAAAAAATCTCGATTTTCATAAAAAATAAATCTTCATAAACAAAAAATTTGAATTATTGATTAAATTGATTAATCGCCCAGCAATACCTTAATGCCGCCAGACACCAGTAGAGATGCTGAGCAAGAGAACAGTGTTCATCAAGGGATAATGCTTGTAACTGTAGCTTCAGCGCTGTGAAGCTGAGTTTATCGTTGCTTGCCCTGACGGAGTTAAAAGCCATTAGACAACTCAAGTTGTCTTGCTCCTTCACAGCTTTACACTTTGTGATCATTCAGATGGCTTCCTGGGTCAGTTTGGGACAAGCTATGAAACCCTTCCTGTGTCCAACAAGCAGGGAGTGCTAAAGGAACTACTTCAGGGAGAATTATCATGGCAGTGCTAAGTGTGTTTAACCAGCAAATGGCTTGTTTACACCCATCTGTTTTAGTTCCGGGAGGAAGGCTCAGCTTTGTCTGTCCCGTTTGACCCTGACTTACTCAGCTTGACCTATCCCAGCTCTTCTGTTGAGTCCCCAGAGAGAGGAGAGATGTTTGTAGTCAGGCCTTGGCTGTCCAGTCTGGCTATGGCGGTTGCCTGGTGAAACCTCTGCAGCATGACTTCTGTAATTTGTTTGCCAGACCTGTATTTATGAGCATGCTAATTGTAGGTAGAGCCACGGTGCACTTATAGTTGCTGGACTTTGAGTCGGCGGCTGTTTTGCTGACACTGTCTCATTGCACTTTGATTCCCTCTGCAAACTAAGCCCTTCTAACATCCCAGAAAGGAATTTTGTTTTCATCATATTATCACTTCTACAAGTTCCCACTGTGGGGATTTTCACCTTTTTTATGAATGTGTACGTTGGCAGAGAAATTTGTCACTTTTGAGTCCACCTGAGGTAAAAATAACTTCACTGACCCAGTTTCCCACATTCAGATCTTGGCCCATTCATTGTCACACATTCTTTCCTCTTTTCTCTGCAGAGGCAAGCCGACGGCCCCCCCCTCTCTCTAGCTGTGACGGGACTGTCATGCAGAAAGACACTATTGTGCCGTGCAGGATCCCGTTTCGCTCCTTCCTTGTAATTAAGAAGGATTGCATGGTCAGGGAGTTGTGGGTGGGGAGGGGGCAGAGAGCAGAGGATTGGGTTAGTAGGTAATTGGGCTAAAAAGCAGAGTTGACCTGCTTTGTGGCTGAAAGGCCTGGGAGCCAGCAGCTCCCCCACTGACGGAGCGTCCCTGCTGAGGTTTTGTTCTGTGTGTGTGGGCATGTGAAGAGCCAGTGGATGAAAAGAGAACAGATATTCAGGTTCTGGCTGTCCTCTAGTTTCTCTGCACTCATAAATGTTTATGTGTAAAAGATGCAATAATCATTAAGGTCAAGTCATTTTGACTCATCGATAATGTTAACTTTGTTAATGTTTCCTCAGTGAATCATGGGAAATGTGGTCAGCGTAGAGGATGTTAGCTGTTGAATCACTTAAGTGAAAACAGAAGCTGGGTTGCTTAAAGACTTTGCAGGTCAATATAATGGATTTTTAAACGGAAGGTTAAAATCACAGACACATCTTTTTAATAGGCTCTTCGTCTTTCAGTCCAGACAGAGTGAAGAGGCCTGAAACCACACCATGGCTGACGTGTTGGAGAGCAGCGCAGCAGGAGCTGTAGGAGCAGCCAGTGTGGACTGGGAAAAACGCTGCATCGCTCTGGAAATGCAGCTGCTGAGGTTCCGGCTGCAAGCGGGAAAAATCCGAGAGCTGCTGGCAGAGAAGGTGAGAAAGAAGTGCATAAAGAGCTATTGAGAGTGTTTAATACAGCATGAATATTGGAAGGGACTGTCCGAACAGTTTGGTCTTGGTTTTTGCGCTGTTTCTTGTTTTTTACTGGTGATCTCAAAGCTGAAAAAGCTCATATGGAGCAAAGGATGCCGCACATCATGGAAAAATTACACTCAAAGAAAAATGTCCAAAGAAAATCGAACGATGTCCTGGCAGAGAATTACCGGGATATCCTCCTGTTAACTGTATGGATACTTTGTTGATCCATAAACACAAAGTTTCTACTACAGTATTTACCTTGTTGCATTAAGACATATCTATTAATTCAACTAAGGAAAATACTGTGCTTTTACTGCATATGTTCGATTACTTTAACAAAACAGAGTGGATGAACCAAATACAACTATTTCCTACAATTGGTATCAATTAATTTAAATAAAATTATCAGACTGGCAACAGTTCATCTATTACCTGTTTGGTTTTGAGATGTACTGGAATCTTGAATTTCCCTCTGGGGATGAATAAAGTATAATTGAGTTGAATTGAATGTAAACATAACACAGGCAGTAAATCGCAAAACTCACATAGTAATCACAAAAGGTGTTCCTGGTAAAAACGTCTTTTTAAATCACATTCACCTGCTAAAGCAAGCGGGTTAACACTTTCCATGTTGTGTAGTGTTATTAGAGTTATTATTACTTCTCTGAGACCTAGAGCTCACAGGTCCAGACAATGTTTTCTTCCCAGATATCTCATGGGAATGATAGGATTATTTCTGATGCAATGACTGGAGTGCCATTTTCAATGGACCACAGACATCATACCCACACAGTGGAGTAGGTAATAAGCTTCCAGCCTAAACTTTAAGATGACTTATTTTAAAAGTTTTTCTTTCTTCTTGTTGGTTATTTGACAGCATTTTTGTAAGATGCTATGATTGACTTTTATTTCTGAGAAGCTGTGCCCAATTTCGCTGCCCCAATCACAGTGTCCTCATTCCAAATGTACATATATTCCCGAGCATTAGGATTATATTGATACCAAGCTGGAATCTACCGTTGTTGGAGATTTACACCTTGTTCCTCTAAATGCCAACTAAGAAATTTCACAATGAAATCCAAAGCCAGATTTGCAGATGTCAGTGAGTTTTTTTTTAACCTGTATTAAAGGGGCTTTACAAATCTACTGTGGCTTCATTAAAGTTGTTAAGAATAGTACGTGGGTCTGCCTTGTGTTATTACTAATGGCACAAATATTTTTAAGGTCAAAAAGAAAAACATCCACCACCCAGCATTCTTACGTCCATTTTATAAGTGCTCAGAATTTACAGTGGCACCTAAATGGCATATCAGGAATCGACATATGGTTGCATCATTCAAGGGCTGTACAATGTATAAACAAATGCATTGTTACTTCAATATCTGCATGAACAATTTGTATCACAAATATAATGTGATGAAGCTATGTGATTTATCTATGCTTTGTCTTTTAATCCGTTCCTTGAGTTTCTGCTCTGTCACCCGATATTTATACTTTGCCGAAACTGTGGAAGAAATTATGCCATTTCACAGAGCTGTTCTCACAGTTTGTCCTTTAAAATGTGTCAAATGGTTTGATACTTCTTATCCATGTGTATAAATGATACTCTATGAAAAAGAATGTCTCCCTTGTGGAGACCGTTAGATTCTAAGTATAAAACTTATAAAGTGCAGCTGTTATTTTATGGCCCAGATGTCTTTGTCTTGTAGAGTTCTCACCAAAACAAGGACATTTTGAAAAGAGACAGACATAGGAATATAGTGTTTTCTGCTTAGTGGGAATTGTGCTTTTCATGTTTTTGCAGCCAACTAGTTTGACAATGTTCAGAAAAGAAATGTTCCCTGTGCAGGTGAAAATGTCTCAATTTAGCACCACATTTTTAAGCTTTGTTTGTTGATGTATTTAACTTTTGCCTAAATAGAAATAGTTGTAAAATGTTATCTTTTTCAAAGAAGACCTGGCCAGTAAAGCACACAGTTGTCAACACATAAAAACACAGCACACAATGAAACAGGTTCAAAACAGATTCAATTATTTATGGTTAAATATTTATAGATATATTTCAACTAAGATTCTTATCACAATACTCGACAAAGATACTTCATTTTTGTTCTGACACCATCATTTAAACTCAAGAACTATTAAGGTGTAGCTAGTTAACAAAACAAGATAGAAAAAGATACATGCTACAAGTCTATCATTAACTTGTGCCGTTGCCACTGCTATGAATTTTAATAGCTGTGTTTATACATACATAAACAAATTAGTGCTTATATGTTCTGCATACTCTACATGGAGACATCTTTCCTTGTAGTTATTGACCAACCATCGACAAAGTTTACACCTTGAATTTATCTGTATTTCGCCATTTTTATTGAATCCAAAAAACACCTTTCTAATACTAGTGGCATATTTTTGTTTTCTAGTAGCATTATTTGCTAGTAACGTTGTTTGCTAGCAGCATTGTTTGCTAATAGCTTTGTTTGCTAGCAGTATTATTTGTCAGCAGCATTGTTTGCTAGTGGCTATTGACAGTATAAATTACTGGATAGCGCGTACGTCACGTTTCCCATAGGTTTCTGAAGAGCGAAAATGAAGCCAATAGGTGGGTCCTACCCGCCATCTTGCTGTTTCGTCATTATCGGAAAATCCCAAAATGGATAAAAAAGTAAAGCTGAGAGGGCTCCGTCACAGTAGAGCCAGTAGGAAGTACGCCGCTGTAATCAGTGATAGCGCTCTAACACACATCAATCAAAAGGACACACCTCTAAATTTAAGATTAAAATAACATAGAAACCGAAGCGTTTCACCTGCTCCAGAGTTTACATTACGGAAAATTGGACCTATTAAACCGAAAAAAGTTTTTGGAGCCACTCTGTAAACATGTTTATTTCAGCTGTGAAATCTGACATTTTAACATGGGAGTTTATGGGCATTGCTCTCTATTGCAGCCAGTTATGTAGCACTTCCGACTTCCGCATTAGCGTCACCATCGGCAGCCAGAGATTGCCGCCTGCTGGTAGCATAATCTGTAAGCGGCATTGTTTGCTAGTAGCATTATTTGTAAGCAGCATTATTTGCTAGCAGTATTGTTTGCTAATAGCTTTGTTTTCTAGCAGTATTATTTGTGAGCAGCATTGTTTGATAGTAGCATTAACATGAGTGTGCTGAAGAATGCGTAGGCGACTCTGTAGATGTATTGACTAAAAATAAACAGTGCTTTTCACTCAAATTTGTATAATTTTATTACAATAGAAATGTTAAATAATTTTAGCGTCAAGCTGTAGCTTGTTCTACTGCATTTTGAGGTATTGGAGAGAAAGGTTTTCTCTATCTTTTTTTGTGTTTGTGACACACATTTAAAATGTTGGTAAATTGAAATAACCCACCAACAAAGTTTCCTTTGCTGTTTTTAAATAAATAAACTGTTTTGCACAATTTCATATAATGAACTGAGAACTTATTGCTAAATAAAAACAAGACCATGAAAGTAACCCTTCAGCAGTGTCAGGCAGCTGGGTATTTTGCAGTTTGCAGATCTTTTATGGTCATCAATTATGTGAGTAAAGTGCCACTAAGTATGAACCTACCTGCAAATTATTTTTTCCATCTCTTCCTCTGCCATCTCCCATCCAGCAGAAACCACTGTAGATGAGTTTAAAATATTTTACTGAGCATGGCGTGAGAAGAAAGATTATTAGAGTATCATGAGCCAATAATGAATATATGCCAATATACAATTAAAGATTGTTTGATTACAAAGTTCTGAGTCATATTTAGCAGAACTGAACTTTGATGAAATGATCAGAAATACAAAACAAAACATTGTTTTGTTTTATTTTATGCTACATTGTATGTCACATGTTTGAAATACTGATGTCAAACAGAGAAGATGTGGCATGAATAGTCTCTTTTGACCTGTATGCACCGCTGTTTGAAAAGCAGCAGACATTTGGAAATTAGATTTAAACGTCATGCCATTTTCATCTGCAATATATGACATGCCGCTAGATATTCTAACCAAACACTGTGCTGGTCACACTGATTTGTGATTTGATCATGTTTTTAAGCGTCATAAAGTTTGCACAAGGAAGCAATGAGAGGCCATGGACCAGTTTGAAATACAGATGTTGGTGACTGTTTAGTTGCGGGAGAAGAAACTGATGAGATTGCCTGGCTTGTTGTGGTAAATACTTGATCCACTCATTATGTGTCACAGTAGTTAGCTGTAGTTTCAGGAAAAGAGAATATTTAACTGTTAACTCATCCCTTGTGGTGCCTTCCTTCAAGTTGAGGAAATGACCAGCAGCTGAATGCTTTTAAAATTGTGGGCTAGTGTAAAAACACCAGACTGAATGCCAGACACTTTAAAAAGTAATCGGCTGTCTTCAGAATATTCAGTTTTACTCTTAAGAGTTTTAAAGAAAATATATGAAATGTTTAGGTTTGAGGAAAATATGAGTTTACTATTAGAATTCATTTTTCACTTGATTAATTTTTTTATTTTTAAGACCCTGTTACTGTCCTCTATACTTGTATCATATCTCTAACTCCTGAACAGTTATTTTCTCTGCAGCTGAGTTTTTCTTTCAGTAAGCAGGATGTTGAAAGTCAAAACATAAGGAATCCTTTGCCTGATAAGAGCACGACGACTCCTTGCTGTGTCCCATGTCAGGTCCTGTAAGGCTTCCAGCTTCTCCGTAAGATCCCACAAATACGCACAAACACATACATACTAACTTTTAGAAAGTGAGACCGAATTGATGTGCCTCTTTATTAATATATACTTGGATGGGGATACTTAACAGGCAAATTTAGCCAAATATGGTTTACCTTTCATCCAAACCCTTCTTCACATCCTCTAAGGACCATACTGAATAAGATACAGCTTTTCCTCTCACACACTGCAGAAAGCACAAGGATAGTGTCTGTTAAAGGAAAAGGTGAAGTTTTTTTCTATGCTTGATAAAAAAAAAAACTCAGCTCATCACAGATAATGTGATGTAGTGCAG
The DNA here is from genome assembly GCA_037177515.1 of Pseudomugil tenellus. Classification (NCBI taxonomy): domain Eukaryota; kingdom Metazoa; phylum Chordata; class Actinopteri; order Atheriniformes; family Pseudomugilidae; genus Pseudomugil; species Pseudomugil tenellus. The sequence goes on from JBAMHX010000022.1 coordinate 17,548,655, forward strand.
TGTTCTCTATGTGTTTTTGTTTTATTTTTCTTATTCTTTGGGTCTCCTCCATTATTAAACACATGTATATGAAGTTAAAAATATCCTGTCTTGGGCTTATTGATAATCATATCCATTAATTAAGGAAAGAATTAATAGATCAGAATCACACCAACTTTCTATATCCAGCCATCTGTCATCAAAGTAGGCTTTCAGAATTGAGCTCATGTTTCTCTGACTGCTCATGCTGCACATTGACTGCTGATGGAGTCTGAATATAAAGCACATGTCACTTTCAGCAGGTCAGTAGCGATTAGGGAGTGATAGTCTTACAAGAAATCATTATATCAGTTTAATTATCAGGATGATGGAGACGTTTTACATACGTACTATGCCAGATTTAAACAAACGCCAATGAAACAAGTTTTTTTTTCCTAAAACTTAGTTACTGTGTTGACTGCTGACAGTCTGTTTCTCTGTTTGCATTTGCACCACTAACTGTAAGGATAAGGTGTCTTAATAGCTTGCTGATGGGTGGTAAAAATGCTTTAAAACACAGTATAGAGCAATGCTGACCGTATCTTTATTTGGTAATAAAGTATGGTGCTGTGATGGACTGACGACCTGTTCAGGGTGTTCCCTGCCTTTTGCCTTCTATATGCTGGGATAGGCTCCAATACCCCAACCGCTGCAACCCTCAATTGGATTAAGCGGTATAGAAAATGAAGGAACATACACACATGTACAAACATTGTCTCTATGCTTTCGTCAGCTTTCTTTTTCTTTGTAAATGTTTCATTTCAGCCATGATGCCAAAAAAGGGGAGTTCAAACTTGAAGGTGGAGTCATTTTCTCTCATTCCCACTCTTCCAAAAACATGCAGATTTATTGTCAAATGTTGTTCTTGGCCCTGCTACCAACAACATTTTGAAAGAATAATTAATCTTTCACTTTTTCTTCCCCTGCTCGTGTTATAAACACTGATGCACACGCAGCACTCAAACACAAACATGGAGCGCTGTTTAAGTGGATGCCCGTGTAGCTGAGTGTTTCTTTTTGGCCGGTGGGGGGGAGGTGTGTTGGGTAGGTGGGGTGCTGAGTGAATATCATTCCGTCATGTTATTGCTGTTTGGAAAGACTGCTTCATGCTCTTCATCTCCTCTCTTGCCAAGTTAGGAGTGTTTTACGCATTGACTCTCTTCTGTATGAAATAACATGATATGGTTGCCTGTGACACAGCATTTATCTCCAGCTGCTCGATGTGAGTCAGAGAGATGAGAGGGGAGATGGAGATGCCCCATTTTGCCTGTGGAGAATTGTAACAAGGACCAAATTGCATTTATGAGTTTCAGGCTTAACTGGAAAAATCTATAATGGTCTTAGTTTGCCTTACAGAATTTAAGCTTAATGATTGCTGACACAATTTTGGCAGAGAGGTGGAAAAAACAATAGAGAAATGTATTAGACAACAAATAAACCAAAGGAATCAAACATCAGTGCAATAATAATTTGTTAGACTAGCTATTTTCATTTAAATCCCTGGTTTGAATTAAAAAATGAATTTCTATTTTTAGTTGCTTTTTTGTGATTTGTATGAATGGAAGTGATTCCGTTCAGCATGTTTCCTATCAAACGCTTTCACTCAGAGGTGTCAATTCCTGGTCCAGAAAGTAAAAATCCTGTTTGGCAGCTGTTTAGATCAGTCACCAGACAAGCTGAATTTAATGAGCACAGTTTATCTGCCAGTTAAACCAGCCTGTTAGTGAAAACACCTACTCTCCGGACCAGGAATTACTGGCACTGAATTAAAAAATGTCAAATATATTTTAAATGTGTTTCTTATGCAATGTGTAGATGTTTGTGTATATTGGCACTCTATTGAAAAAGTATTTCTGTCAACATTGGTACAAACGTCTTCTTTTTATGGGTCAGAGTCTGTGATTTTATCAAGCAGCATCATTTTTCATTGATTGTGTATAAATAATATATTATGATCAAATTAGGAACGATTATAAGATCATTACCAAACCATTATATCCCCGAACACCCTGACCGCGTCCGTCGCAGATGCTTTGTGTTAATGTGATAACTTAAATATTCAATTTATAGTTTTCAGGTTTTGCATATGCATAGATGTCTTAGAGAGAATGAACTGATTCAATTTTGAGCCATTTATCATTTACAGTTTTGACGTTCAAACCTAAAAACTGTTTTGGCTATATCCCTGAAACTATCCGATTGACCTCAAATCAAGTGCAAATGACCTAAAGATGTGTCACATAATGACGTTACACCTTAATGTTTCTACGTTTGTATATGTTTTCAAAGATTTGGGAAATTAAGGATTGGGGGTGTTTACACCTAGCTGTCGACTCCGACATCGGAATTTCTAGTTTATAGAGGAAACAGCATGTCGTTTTTAAGTAAGCTTCCTTGGAAAAACATGACTCAAGATTGCCTCTTTCAACCCCTCAAACCTCCAAATGTGGGCTTTCTCTACCTGTTATTTATTCATAACGTCTGGATAAAATGCTGTCATGCTGCGTTCTTCAGCCGTTATTTTCAAGACAGAGACACTGAGTGATTAAATTTCAGTCTATGAGGCTGTGTTGATACAGAAGAAACTACAAAAAAGACTGACAGCTATGAAAACTGCACCAGGAATAAAAGATTAACGAATACCTCTTGCAGAGGAATTTCTCATTTGGGAGATATTCTTACTTCATGCTCCTTTTATTGCTCAGCTTATTGAGTTTTTCACAAATGAGATAAATCTCTACCACCCATCTCATGTGGCTCAAGAAGCGTAAACTTTTATTTGACGTCTACCTCTGGTATCAGTCAGGGAGGAAAACGGGGATGTCTGTGATGTCTATAAACGTGAGGGACGTGCTTGGCTGGCTTAGCTTTGTTTTACTATTTCAGTAGCAAAAGTCTGTGTTTCTTCACAAGTGTTTAACTGTCTTAGGGGCAAAAGTGAGTTTGTCTCTTGGAAAGTTTTATCAGTTGCCTGTGAGATTAAGATATGGTTCCTTTCTTAACTGCTATCTGTATATTTTTTCAATGGGATTTAATAGATAATCACAGGGTCTTAGCCATAAGAATAGTGTGTATATTTGAAGTAGATTTGGAAGTAGAAAATGTTGATTTTGTCTGTGCAAACATGCTCTAGCTTTTCCAGTATTGTAGTTCCTCTCATATGGTTGTCTCCCGTTTTGAAAAAACGGTTCACTGATTGAACTGGAGCCTTTTACGAAAAACATCAGCTGTGTAATGAAGGTTAATGATTAAACTTGAGACGTCGTAATAATTCTGGATGACATTTTTTGGACAATGCTTACTTGGTGCTTATTTTGTTTCCCTCGTGCACAGACAAGGGTTCAGGCTTTCAGAATACATTTGTGGTAAACTGAAATGTCACTGATTTAGGTGAACAAGACACTGGATTAGGTCAGATCTCAGACCCATTTCAATGAATGGATATGTAGCTCGGTTTGCTATTTAGAAAACACACCATCTTATCTTATGTCCTTATCTTCTTATCATTTCGCTTGATGTTATCAGTTCTCCAGAAATTCCCAGTGAAGCAACGAGGAACATCACCCTGCGTCTTTACAGAATATTTTGGCGATGCTAAATTGCTTTTATTTTTATTATTGCTTTTATTGGAGACCATTTAACAGTCTTGCTTTGAAAGAAACAAACCTGTATGAGGAACTGAAAACAGACAAGTAATTATTAGACAATTTCACTGGTTTTGTTTAAAAAAGCATTTATTTTAAGAGCATATTTATCTTTTAAGAGAACAACTCAAAACGGCTAATGAGCAGCTTGGAAACATGACCCGTATTTCTTCCCGGCTGCTAGTGTGTTGCTCTGTGGACCAAACAGATGCGGGATAGCTGACATTTCAGTCTCATGCCAGCTCAGCAGCTCCTGCTCTAACAGTTGAACTTTTATAGATACACATAATGATTTAAAGCTATCCCTAGCTTACCCAGTTAATATCTATTTCTGATTTACTAGCCAGGCATGTTAGATGACTGAACTGGTGGGAACTAACTCATTACCATTTTTAACACTATGAAACATTCAATATTTAGATATTTTCTAAGTTATGTAAATCTAATTAATGATATGTGATCATCTCATACAGACAACTCGTGTTGGAGGTAATTATACATCAAGTTGTGATCCTCCTTTTACAAAATTGACAAATTCCTTCTGCCGAATTTAGAGCAAACCTTTAAAAGAGGGCTGTTTATCCTTTAAACTGTGTGGATTTAAAAGACTTTATATTTGCACAGTTACAGCTTAATCCGGTTTAGTATAAGTAATTAATGCCTTTAGTTCTGTATCTGTATACAGTGTGTGTGCGTTGTTTCTGCACAGACTAACTCATCTGGTTCAGTCTAACCCTGTGGGCTGGATCACACTTTGATATAGTATCCAGTCACCACTGTCTGACTTCTAAACAGGACGTGGCAGCTGTTCAGACTCCCATAATGACCTCTTCTTATCTGAACGTCTCACATATGACCTCAGGGGTACTTTTACATTTACCTCAAGTGTTTGCAGCTTCTGTTTTTATTTAACAAATGGAGGATGTATATACTATTTACTCTTTTTTGGCTGGGGTTTACTGAAGCCTTTGACTTGTGATGAGGGTTTTTGACCCCAGTGTGAGGAGTCATTCGACCGCTAACTGTTGGTCTCCACCCACGCCTCCTCCTGCAAATACACTCTGATTTTAGGGAGTGTTAATCTGACTGCAGGGAAGCGTTCAGATATTGTGAGTGTTGTGAATTGTGGGAATCAGGGAGCCTTTGTGAAGTTGATGAGGAGGAAGACAGAAAGAGACAAAGGCAGGCAAAGTTACAGGAGGAATTTCCATGCATCTCTCAGATATAATGAATCCATTAGTATTTTTGTTCTCCTTTCTGTTGGGTCACTGAATTCACAGGAAAGGCTGTCCTGTTTACCTACAGATGTATGCATGCTTGCATGATGGACAGTGTTAGGCTTTGAAAGCATGAGTATGCATGCTTGCACAAAAGATGACTCAAGCTTGTACACACACACATACACACTCCAGCATTCTTCTACCACTCTGCCTTTTAACCAGCAGTAACAGTGTGAAAGATGTGTAGCCTCCTCTGAGAGCCTCATTGACATTTCTTCGGTATGTGTTTGTCTTTCTGCTTCAAATGCAACTCCTCCAACAGTTATCAGGTTGTTTTTTTTCCCAGCGGGTCACTTCTCGTGGGTTTATTCTAAAGGGGATATATATATATATATAAATATTAACTTGTGGCATTTTTATTATTTTGTTATTTCCTTTTTGTTTGTCATATCCAACAAAATAATACAGTTGAATGATCATAATTTATGAATTATGGTTTAATTTTGTCTTATTCTTAAAATTTGAATGAAGGCTAAATACAGAGATTTGCGAAAAGAAAGACAACATACCTGAAACTGAAAGTGTGTTTGTTAAGTTTGCCTCAGTTTCCTATTTGCAGGGAAGACGACTGTCAGTGTAATTCGGATCTCATGCTGAGATTTATTTGAACCCGTGTCTATTTCAGATGCAAGAGCTGGAGAGGAGGGTAGTGGAGGCTGACCAGAGGGCTGAGAATGCTGAGAAACAGGTACATGGATTTTTTTTTCCTTTTGGGTACACATAGTGGTAGTAGCATTCATTCACATCACTCACAAGTCCTGCAAAACATTAGGCGCAATTCTTCAGAATAGAAACAAACTTGTTTAATGTCAAGAAGAATTTTCACCACAGAATTGTTTGCAAAGGCATCCTGAATGTGGGATTTATAAAAATCAAAAGCAGACTTAACAAAAGCAATGGTGGTTTGAGGATTAGAAGCCTTGTATGCATCACACACACTCTGTCTCTCTTGCTGTCAGGTTTAATCACTAATTTGCTGCTATTACTGGCTGTTCCAGGTGTTTTCTGTAGGTAGTAATTTAATGGTGCCCTTTCTTTAAAAACACAAAATACCTCAGGGCTTAGGAAGCTTTTTTTTCAGCAAAGTTGGCAAATGTTTTTCTCTTGGCTTTGTCTGGTCCCTGTCAAAGCTAAATGAACCATGTAGATCTCAGCTGTCTTTAGACTTGGCATATGCATTCACTCCTCTAATTGTGCATTTCAGATCCATGTCATGGAAGAAAAGCTGAAGTCTGCAAACATACAGCCCAGTGAATCGGAAAGCTTGTTCTGCAGAAAGTATCAAGACCTGACCAATCAGCTTCATGAAAAAGATGCTGTAATAAAGAGATTAGAGATGCAGCTGGAGAACCAGGTATGGATGGACGCGTCGGATCAAGAAGAGAATTGTATGTGCATGAAGTTCGTGTTTAATTCCTGCAAAACCTACATTTTGTCAACAGATCATAGTCAGAGCCCAGGAGGCAAAGATTATTGAAGAAAAGGCTGCCAAGATTAAAGACTGGGTCACCTTTAAGCTCAGAGAGGTAAGCTGAGATGTGCATAAGCATAAAGTAAGAGACTTTTCTGCAAAATGGAGACTGATAAATTCTCTCCTATGCATCTGTGATATTACTTTTTTTTTTTTAAGCTTTCATTTCAGGCTAAAATGGAAGTATTTGCTTGTTTTGAGCACACCAAATTCACCACAATTGTATCATGTACTTAGCCTGTTTTAAAAGCTGCACATACTTGCAGATGGAGCAGGAGAACCAGCAGCTGAAAATGGCTAACCTGAAGCAGACAGAGCAGATTGTGTTGCTGCAAGACAAACTCCAGAGTGAGTACTGCTGTGCATCTCCACAATGATTCTGTAGACAGTTTTAAAAAATGTATCTTTTGTGTTTTGTAAAGCATCAATCAATTGTCCATTTCCAGCTTGAACGGGTGCATTAATTATTCATGTGATATGTTGCATTTGTAATGTTTCTAGTGTTCAAATGTTAGCCAACAATAACCACCACTACTAGACAGAGTTATGGATATTGTCTTTATGTTTCAGTTTTCCTGGAGAAGCCATCGTCCTCTGGATCTCCTGCCACTTCTCCTTTGATGGATACTCACCTAGTGCCCAACAGCCCACTGTTTCCTCCCAGCTGCCCTGGCACACCACCCGCTCAGGATGACAGCTGGAGACAGACAGGTCCCCACAGGGCTGCCTTTAACGTCGCAATGTTACCCACAGGTATGGACACAGGAAGCTTTGGAATCAACTGGTGGAGAGATTGTAGACCTGATTAACGTCTAAAGCTTTAAGCTGCTCTTCAGCGACAAAACAAAAGTATTACAATTTTTTCAGCCTTCATCCTCTGCATAATGTCATTAATATTTTAAGTGTGTTCAGAATACCCCTGTTAGGGTGCGGGTAGGTGGTGGACCCAAATGCAGGCGAGGAGGAGAAGCAGGAGGCAGCCAGGGTGAAGCTTAACAGGTTTTATTGCCCACACAGACACTGGAACTAAGACTCAAGACTAACAAGTTAACTTACTTGTGTATGTGTGTAATGATCCCGCAACTAAACAGACAAACCAAGGAACTTAAATACATAGGAACAAACGAGGGACAGGTGAACATAATAAAGACAGGTGAAACTAATGAACCAGACATGAAGCAAAAAACATAGGACAAAAAAGGAAGACTACAAAATAAAACAGGAAACCAAAACAACAAAACCCATCAACCCTAACAACCCCAGTCTCCCAGTATCTACAGGCTCATGCTGTATGATTTCGTATGCTTGCACACATGAAATTGATCTAAAATTTAATCTCCTCATGTATAAAAAGGACTCCTGAACTGGTCAATAAAGGCATTTGCTTTGGTGATGCTACAGGTTGGAGCAGAGAGGGTCCCAGCAGTGGCATCAGTGGACCTGTGGGCTCTGAAGGCCAGGCGGAGTGCTCTGACAGGGACAACTCTTCTGATGAGCTCAATAGCAAGTTCCGTTCTCAATGCCTTCATTCATCCTCGTCATCTTCATCGTCCTCATCTGCATATGAGATGGCACACGGACCCCATTCTCCAGAGCCAGCAATCAGAATAACACCTAAAAGCCCACTACTCTCCCGATCCCCCTCTACCAACAACCCCTTCCCCAATCCTCCTCACCATCTGTCTCACCAGTCAGGCACCAGCATGACTTTACCCAAAGTGCGGACTCCTCTCACCCCCCGAGACAGCATCCAGCTGGTCAAGAAGCACTACAGCCAGCCTCAGCCCAGCCTGGATAGACTCCATCACCTCAACGTTAGCATTGACATCATGTCACCATCCTCCACTTCCTCCACTCTGAAGAGCACAGGTACCACCACCTCTCCATTCTCTCAGCTTGTTGAAGAGACGGACATTGATGACGGACTTCCGGACAGCATGGATGGAGTGCTGGAGGGGCCGCAGTCTGAGGAGCTGGCTCAGGATGGGGTGTCCTTCGTGGGACTTTCAGAAGAAATGGAGCAGTTGGATGCAGAAGTTCTTAAACCACCAACTCCACCTTTGCATCGCTTCCCTTCATGGGTATGAGATACTATCTTCAATCCTTTATTTGTCAAATGATTATTTCTCTGGTTTCATCAAAGACAGGTTACACAGAAATCAATGTAAAATGATAAACTTCAATTCTTAAGCTTGCTCTTTTGTACAAATGAATCAGAAAGTAAGTAATGAACGTGTTTTTGAAGAGAGCAAACATTGCATAACTTCTCCTAAAGCATCTGACATATTAAGGTAAAGTGATTTGGATTATCTTTCCAGGAGAGTCGGATCTATGCTGTGGCTAAGTCAGGAATGAGAGTATCAGAGGCCAGTGCTGGAGCCAGAGGCCCCGGACGAGGTGAGACAAAAGAATCAGTTTGTACATTCACCCACTGATGCAACAGCCAGGAGTCATGTCTATCCTTATTTTCCCTTCTTACTGTTTTAAACTATGTGTGTGTGTGTGTGTGAGTTTGTTTGCGTGCATGTGTTGAGTTGTGGGAAACGAGTCAATACTTTGAAGAGACATGTCATTTAACTGAGCTTTGGCTGCTGTGTAGGGCAAGTGCGGCCTGTTTGGATCTGTCATTGCTGCTTTTGATGTCACTTCCTCTGGCCCGAGGCTCCTCACACCTGTACAGGTGTGGGTTCCTCTTCGAGAGGGTTTTTTCTTTCTTTTTGAAGATCCATGGATGATAATAGAAGGGAGGAGGAAAAGAAGAGCACAGGGAGATGCTGCTTTGTAATCAGTTGCAATGAAGGGACAGGTTCTGGGTGTAATTATTGCTGTGTTTTCTGTCCCGACATCACCCATTTTGCCAGGATGCAGACAGTGAGGTTTGATACAACCTTGAATTTTAAATCTCTGACTGCCATGTTCGTGTAGCTGACTGCTAAATTGCTATGGAGGGTTAGATTTTGGCTTGTTCAGCTTAATCTGCTTCCTGCCACATTTTGCCTTAAGGTGCTTCTGCTGTTGAATAATCATTCTTTTAAAACTAAATATCATGTTTTGCTTCAAGACTATTTTAAGAACAAAGCTATGTAAAAGTGAAGCAGGGACAATCTTGTTTTTTTATGTTCTTGCATGGAGTCAGAGGTGGCAGGCAGGCTACTGTTTATCTACAACAAAAAATTGTGTCTGAATGCAAAGTATGTCAGAAATATACCTAAAAGATTGAGTTATTCTTTAGGAAACTAAATATCTAATCTATAAGTAAATGATTGGTTAGCTAATAAGTTAGCTAAAGATGCAGACAGTGCCATGCATGACATTAGCATGTTAGCAAACTCACCAGTCCTTTAGATTTTACAAACATACAGTCACAGTTTGTTAGCTAACTATGAAAGTAAACTAACACGGACATAACAGATACCTGATTTGCATACCCTGTTTTCAAAGTTTAATACTTTATTCCTCTTTCTGTGGCCTCACAGACACATGTTTAACTGACAGTCATACATAAAAAAGTGCTCTGTTCTGTAATCTTATTGTGTAAACATTTTCTCTTAACATAGATGCTGATTTGTTTTTGCAGGGTCCAGCTTACCTGTCTGTCCTGCGACAGGTCCGTTCACCCAGCTGATCTATAAGAATATCAATGTCCCAGTGTACACAACACTGAAAGGTGTAAGTAAAATGTAGCTTGTGTCTTTATAGAGATTCATATTTTCAGTTATCTGAACATATCTACTGAAGATACCCTCTCTCATGCTTCAGCTTCAGGGTTATTAGCTCTGTGTGCTGACTAACTCCTATGTTTTGTGATCATTATGTTTTTATTTTTTTGGGTTTTTTTTGTAGAAAGCCACTCAAATCAGCAGCATGCCGCTGCAGGATGATGACTCCGGGTCAGAGGACGACAGCAGCTCTCTGGCTAGTTTACGCACATCCATCCTGAGCCCGGACAGGAAAGGCAGCATACCTGGAAGCCCACGGGCGGTCAAGAGAGGTGCAGTTGATGGTCTCTGTAGTGACCATAGTGAAGCCTCTCTCTGTTGTTAGTTGACTAGTTACCAATAAACAGTTTCTTTTTTATTAGATTGGTTTCAATATATTAAAATAAACAAAGAATAAAGTTGTGCTTGTAGATACATTTGTAACACCTCAGTTTATGATTTAAGCAAAAAATCAGGCCTGCAGCCCTTTTTCAATACAGCACTGTTGTATCTTCACTGACTAAACCCTAACCCTAACCCTGCTCTATCTTGTACTGCACAGCATTTTTATTCCATATTCCACAAACTGAAAAATATCATCTGCAATTCTGTTGGATTTATTTCTGAAAACTTAGTATTATACATGTTTGTACATGTTTGTCTTATATTCAGATTTTAAGATGAAATAAGGGACACTGTAATTACAGTGGCTGCACTTCATACTGCACACATGGGTCCTGTCACAGTTATGCTGTTTAGTTATGTACATTGTGTGAATTCAGAGAGACCGTACAATGACAACTTGCAGCAGACTTCAGTAAATATTATGAAAGTTGAAGAGGAATAAAATCAGCTGCAAGCTAAGGTAGAAATCTTGTGGCAGATGAATTTCCAACACATTTCAGAAAACTGGGTGGGTGTCATTTGAATGAAAACAGCAGTCCTTATAGATATCAGGGTGCTGGGACTTGCCTTTTATTAATTGAGAAATTATATCAAAATATTGAGCTACTTCTTGGCATTGGTAACCGTTCCTTCACACAAATCAGACTCTTTGACACATATAAATTTTAGGATCTGGTTGCAACCTTTTTTTTTTTTTTTTAAATAAACCACAGTTTTTCTGTAGCCAAACACAAATCTGGCTTACTTCTTGTGCTGCAGGTGTGTCCATGTCCTCCATCAGCTCAGAGAGCGATTATGCAATTCCTCCTGATGCCTACTCTCTGGACAGCGACTACTCTGAACCAGAACATAAGGTCCAGCGCACATCTTCCTATTCTTGTGAGAGCAGTGGGCCTGTAAGTAGACCACTCCCTTTCTGACAGTGTAACCCGCTGATGCCACTTTCACAATGATGTTTTAGCAGTTTAAGCAGCCTAACCAATCCAGTCACTGGGATGGGGTAGTGTTATGTATCAGCCATAGGCACAATTCCGTTTGTGTTTGTAGGAGATGCTGGAGAAGTCTGGCTACCTACTGAAGATGGGAAGTCAGGTGAAAGCCTGGAAGCGTCGCTGGTTCATCCTGAGAAATGGAGAAATCCTCTACTACAAATCTCCTGTGAGTATGTCTCACTTCCAGCATGCATGTCTGCTTCCTTCTAAGGTGATGCTCTGCTTCGAAAACATTGCTGGAATATTTCAAATGTTTTTTTTGCTTGTATGTGGATGGCAGCAGACAAAGGCACACGTACCATCTTTACAGACTGAACTGAACAAGAATGTCGATCAATAAATCGTGGAAGTCCTGATTTGTGTGTGCTTTCAGAGCGATGTGATAAGGAAACCTCAGGGTCAGATTGAGCTGAACTCATCCTGCTGTATAGTTCGTGGAGAGGGAGCGCAGACATTTCAAGTGAGTAGGAATACAATTTATCCTCCATGATTGGTGCATCTAGACAGTGCTTTTAGGTTTTGAAACTATTAATGAAGATCCACTGTCTGCGGCATACCAGAGAAGCAGCTTGAGATGACATCAGGTGTAACAGTTGACTGGAATGCTTTCTCATCTCTTCAGACTGATTCTAATCTCTTCTGACATGATGATGCTATCTCAGTAAGCTTGGTTTAGCATCCCCCCCTCCTTCTTATTTCTCCCTTTTAGCTGATTACAGAGAAAAAGACCTTTTATCTGACCGCTGACTCACCTAACATCCTGGAGGAGTGGATTAGAGTTTTGCAGAACATACTCAAAGTCCAGGCGAGCGGTCCGATCACAGTGGAGACGAAGGCAAAGCCTACTGCGAGGGGTTGGCTTACAAAGGTCAGAAGTCATGATTCATGGTTTAAACTGATCTCCTTGGAAAACGTACCTTATACATGCCATTGCGTTGTTGTAAGAAATATAGAAAGCCGGGTTTTCTCCTAGAGGATGATGCCAGAATTATCTCATGTCCTCACATAACTTTTCAGGCAGACTCTTTAAAAACCTTTTGCATTCAGACACAAAATCAGATCAGTTGGAATGTTGGACAGCTTCCCCCCTCTTTTTTTGTTTCCACCCCTTATGTTAGAGGCCCGCCTGCTGTTAAAATAGACACTTTTGATAGGCGTGCATGACAGGTCTCTGACAGATGACTGACAGTCTCAAGCTGAGCTTGTGAAGGCCACGTTCTCTCATCGACACCCAAAACCCCTTCCTGCATGATGACTTTGATCTTCTGGTGGTGACATGATGGTAGTTCAGACAAGAGATGCTCTTCCTCTCAGAATGCGTTTAACCTTGGCGACCCCCTTCACGCGGATGCACAGCTGGCTTCGTCTGGAAGCCTCCTCTGACATCATCACCCCATTCACATTTCTGCAACTGTCTAAGAGAAGTCATTGTCGGAAATAGATGTGTTATTTTTACCTGCAGCTGCATCCCCAGTTGACAGTGACAGGAGAGTGTATGTGCGGATGGATTGTTTTCATTTTTTCATGCTTTAGTTGTCACCTTTCTTTCGACAGAACCTTTCTTCCATGACTGCTTGCACATCTGCTGCTTAGATGTAAAAGTTTTCTGATAAGTGCATATAAATTTATTAATTTGTAATAAAAAAAAAATCTTTTTTGAATGTATTGTAACGCAAACCAGAAATATTATAATTTTATAACGTGTTATTTTTCTTTACCAGGTCAAACACGGACACTCCAAACTGGTTTGGTGTTCTTTGGTTGGAAAAGTCTTTTTCTATTATCGCAATCAGGAAGATAAGGTTAATAAAACAAGTCTCACTTCTTCTGCTTTAAACTTTCTCTGCTTTTAATTTAGTCCCAACGTTTTCTGATGATCCATTTCAAAGACTTATTAAACCAATTCCGATTTCTCAGCATTTGTATTTTTTTAAAAATATTTTTTAACCAGTTACGGATATTTTTTCTGTCTCAGGTTCCTCTGGGTCAGCTGCAGATCCGAGAAGCCTTGGTGACGGAAGTTGACCGCTCCTGTGATTCAGACGAGGACTACGAGGCGGGCACGCGAGGTTTCCTCTCATCCCACTGCACCTTAGTGGTCCAACCAAGAGACCAAAGTCCTACATACCTTCTCATTGGCACCAAGCCAGAGAAGGTAGCACAAAACATCTCAATAAATTGCAAATTGGAAAGTAAAAAAACTTTTTTAAAAATCTCACGCTAACTGCATGTTTCATTTCACAAAGGATACATGGTTATACCACCTGACTGTGGCAGCTGGTAGCAGTGCAATGTTCAAAGTAGGCACAGAATACGAGCAGCTCATTGGAAAACTACTAGATGCGGATGGAAACACAGGTGAGAAATGTTTGTTCTACAGTAAAGAAACCAAAGCTGTGTTTGAAAAAGTCCCCGTTATGTTGATTTGTTGTTTGATGCATTTAACAAAAGACAAGCTGGGGTGACATCGTTACATTGTAATTTCTCAGGCTTATATAATCCAGCTAAAACTGTGTAGTTTTGGAACTTCTGCCAAGTTAATTTGGTAAAAAGAAAAACAATAATTTACATTTAAAATGGTAGCTTTGACCATTTGACCAGGTATTAGGTAAGTGTGTTTCCTCAATCATCAAAATGCTGTGTGTGAACAGAATAAGGGCACCCAAAATGGAAAAGTTGTCATTTAAGGACAACATCAAAACACCAGCGCGTTAGACAGGAAATAGCACTGAATATTTTTCTCTTTTCAAGTACTTTTTAGCAGTCTGGAGTTCATTATGTTACTGCCTGACTATGTTTACCCCTGCTGCCTTATAAAGCTAAAAACTGGTGTTTTATTATTCCTTATAATTACTTTAAATGTGTTTTGACTTTTACCAAAACTGAGTTTTCAAGCTTGCAACTTTCCAGATGTATTTGCAGATTATTCCATGCAGACAACACTGAAAAACCATTTGCAATGCTTGGATAATAGATACATTTACTGAAGGGCACACACACCCTCAGTGGGATGTTGCATGTTATTCTGATCTTCACTTTGCAGCCACACTACAGACGCTGTTTACGACTTCAAAGTACTGTGTGTGAATTTTTGTCAACTGTTACAGCTTTGAAACTGAATTTTTGTTTGTCCATAAGCATTTGTGTGGGTTTAAATACATGTATGTTCCTCTGCATGTCTTCCCAGAATCTGTGTTGTGGACAAGCGAGACCTTGAGCTTTTGTAAGGAGGGCCTGCATTCGCCTCTCACCACACTGCCATCTGAGGCTCTGCAGACTGAAGCTCTCAAGCTTTTCAAGGTTATTCGCTCTACCTCTAATCCTTCTATGTTTTTTATTCTTCCTCTTCCTTTTATCTTTTCTCCTTTTCTGCCTGTCTGTGTTCCTGTGAGGGTCTGTTGAAGGCATCATCTGCCCTTAATATTTTCCCCCATGGTAGCCCCTTCTTTACTTGTGGATGTGCTCTGTTGCTCTTTTTCTCTCCCACTCATGTCTCTAAAATAGATCAAAGGCTCAAGGCCGAGGGGCCCAGCTCATCAAAAGTGTGGAGGACAGATAATGGCCCTGATTATCTGCTCTGATTGAGGCTAACTCTTCTGTGGTTTACCACCAGTGTGAAGGAAACCCCCTTTAAGAGGAGTCATGGGAGGTCAGACCCTTTAGAGAATGACAGCAGTGGATGTGGGAGACACAGGCAAAAATTGGATCAGAGCAGAACAGGGAACCTTGTTGGAAGATGGGAATTTCTTTTCCTCTTGTTTCAACTCTCAATGATCCATCCAAGCAGTCCCCTCCCCTGGTCAGTCCAAGCTTCAGCAAAACACCCGCTCCAATGGGGCTGCAGCATTTGGGGCTGAATGGATCAGGTTTTTCTTTGACCAATTAGCCTCATAAATTGTCCAAAACACACAGACAATGTAATAGAATGACTGGGGGTGACATGCTTTTTCAGTCCATGACTACTTCATGTCTTTTGAAGTATTAATGAATTGTGAAGGGAGATGAAGAGTGTTAAATGGGCTCTTTGTCTTCAGACATCTCAAAAATAATGAGGTGTGCAAATCCTTCTTCACCTGTATGTCACCATCACCATTCTTTTTTTATTTGTAGCCTTAAGCTGCATTGCAAATGTGCCGTGGTCATGGTACTTTGGATTTTCTTGTGTGTATTTGTCTCCACCTGGTGATAGCTTAGTGGCAATAAGGCTTGTTTGTTTGCATATCTGCAGCTTTTATGTGCAGGACAATTGAAATTTCTTCACATTGAGGCGCAGGAAGGATTTAAAACTAGTATAAAGAAGAAATTAAATAAAATGCATGACATAAATGTTTCATTGTGTTGAATTTAAACCTATTTTGAGAAAATGTGGCAAATAAAACAGTTTTTCCTTAAATTTAAAGCAGCTGATAGTTTCAGCAGACTTGTAGTTTTCTGGGAGTTTGTTCCATAAAGTAAAAGAACTGAGTGCTGCCTCCATGTTTAGTTCTGACTCCGAAAACAGAAAGTAGACCTGTCCCTGATGACCTGAGGGATCTGATTGGTCCATAACAACCAGAAGGTCTTAGTCATCTAGCCTACTAAAAATAAGTGCATGGACATGTTTTTTAGTATTGCTGAGACATTAGTTCCTTTATTCCTTGATATGTTCTTTAAGTGATAAAAGGTGACCTCACAACTTTTTTAATGTGACTGCTGAAGTTCAGCTCTGACGCACTGACTGCACTGAGAGTTCTGACTTGATCATTAGTTGAATATCCTGCTCTCTCTTTCTGCAGTCCTGTCAGCTCTTCATCAATGTGCTGGTTGAGTCGCCATCTGTAGATTACCACACCTCTCTGGCTCAGAATGCTTTGCAAGTGTGTCTGACCCACCCGGAGTTGCAGAATGAAATGTACTGCCAGTTGATCAAACAGACTAACCGCCGGACACCACACAATTACTCCCTCACTCAGGTCAGCCTCAAGCACAGTCGTAAGTGATCTGTTAAAAAAAAGAGAGTTGGCTAAGGTTTATTTTGTCTTTGGTTTAGTGTTGGCAGCTGCTGTCTCTGTGTGTGGCGCTGTTCCTTCCTCAGCAGCATTTCCTCTGGTACCTGAGACAGTACCTGCAGCACAATGCTGATCCCAGGTGAAGTAGCCCTGATTTATTGGCAGAAATAACTAAAAAATGTTTTTATAATGTTGCTTACATTTCCATCTGTTTGCATCGCTGCATAGGACTGAGGTGGGAAAGTATGCCGTTTACTGCCAGAGATCTTTGGAGCGAACGCTACAGAATGGAGAACGGGACGCTAAACCTTCACGTATGGAAATAGTTTCCATCTTGCTCAGGAACCCCTACCATCATTCACTGCCTTTCAGTATCCCAGTTCACTTTATGAACAATACCTACCAGGTAGGTTCCAAGTGTAGTGCAGTTTATTTGCTGCTATGCAAACACAATTCTTTCTGAAGCTGCATCCACCTAATGAGTTCATCTCACACACATGTAATACCCTGTAATTATATTAATAAGTCATCTATCATATTTATTCATTGAGCTTTACTGAACTCAATAATGAAGAAAGTAGACTTTATACGTTAACCTAGTAGAACCAGGCAGGTATGATGTCATTCCCAGATGCTTCCTAATGTCACAGCCTGTCATTTGCACTTGAATTGAGGTTAATCTAACAAATAGTTCCAAAGATATGGTCAAAGTTTTTTTTTCTTTTTTTTTTTTTTGCTATAAAACTCCACCTGGTGTGAAAATATTGAACAAGGCAAGTTTGATGTCATGATTGGATACATCCTGAGGTCATGACCTTTTATTTGCTCTTAATTTAAGGTCAATGAGACAAATCGCTTCTGAGATGTAGCCAAAAATCTGATTTTTCTTTTTCTTTCCATAAAGCACCACCTGGTGGGGAAACCGTAAATCCCAAAATTGTAAAATTTGATACAGGCTCGGGGACTTAAACAGGTATACTGAGTATCAAAATCCAATTTTGAAAATTGTTTAGTTATCGCGCTCACACTAATGATATCCAGCAGCGGACACGGGTGAAACCATAATATCTCTGAGCGCTGAGTGTCGGGGATATAAATATTATATCTTATTATTATACTGTATATAGTGGATCTGTATTTCTTATTTGCTTATTTGTTATGTTTTTAATTTATAGCAAGTAAGGCAACTTAAACTGAATCTACAAGTTAATGATGATGCAGTTTGTGATCAGCTTTCTGTTTTCAGCAGCTTTAGACTCCATGAGCTCATTCCTACAAATCTTTTCATTACATGCCTGCTCTTAAATATTTGTAGTTGCAAATGCAAGTGAAATAATTACACTTATTTATGTTTTGATTTAAAGGTGGTAGGTTTTGATGGCTCCACAACAGTAGAAGAGTTCCTGAACACGCTGAACCAGCGGATCGGCATGAGGAAGCCGCAGCTAACAGGGTTTGCCCTCTTCACTGATGACCCATCTGGCAAAGACCTGGAGCATTGCCTGCAGCCATCAGACAAGGTAGGAATGTGGGTCACTCAGCGTACATGGATTTAAGAAACCCGCTGTACAATGTTGAGAGTTTTCTTTTTGTACAAAGCCAAATCATTGTCATCTTGATCAAGTGACATTTCACTGAATAACTCAGAGGATTAATAATGAGCAGTGTGTGACCATTTTCAGTCTTAATCCAACATAAAATGTTCTTTATTTGCTCTGAAATTCCACACAATCGTGATGGATGTAGCTTTCCTCTTCCTTTTGAATCAGTAAAATTGTTTCGTTATGTTTAACCGGAAACCCTTTGTATCCTCTTCTACTCCATATACTCCATATAACAGTATCTGGTCATCTTTTAATTAATCAGAGTTGACCTGTTGAGTGAATTAAGAAAAGAGAGTTTAGTTTTCATAAAAGAATTTTCTTTTTATTTGCTTTGCCAGATCTGTGACGTCATTTCCAAGTGGGAGCAGGCTCTAAAGGAGCTGCATCCTGGGAAAAACGAGGGGACACGGATTGTTCGATTAACATACAAAAACAGGTATGATTTCAGATTAAAGCATAAAAATAATACTCAGATTAAAGATTGATGCTTCAATAATGAGAATGAAGTCTGGAAGTTAGATTCAGATGCAAGAGGAAGGCAGAACAAGACATGATAGATGAATAAAATGCCAGACAGTTTAGACAGTTGTGTTGGGTTCTGATGGGGCAACGTTTAAATGAACACACATGCAGTGAAAAGACAACAATCACAGAGGTAACTGACTGATTAGTTGGCTGAGTGAATATGGAAACCTAACGATAATGAGTATGCTTTCTTTCAAACAAAACAAAGACCCCATCATTCTGGGAAAGCATATAAAAATGTATGTTTTATGTTTACTTATAGATAGGTAAATATTTTATTTCTTTTTTGTGTGTGTAAATTTTTGTTGTGGGACGTGCAGACTCAGTTTCAGATCTCAGGTAAAAGGGGAGACAGAGCGAGAGCGCCTCCTTCTGGCATACCAAACAAATGATGAAGTTCAACGAGGTCACTTCCCCGTGAACAAAGAGCTGGCTCTGGAGGTGGCCGCCCTCATGGCACAGGTCTGTAAAGGATGCATCCAGGCATCCGACTGTCTGGAACAAAAGGCTTCTGTTGTCATCAATAATCCTTAAGCTTAGCAAACATTCAAACTATTTTTTTAGATGTCATTTTTAAAACTTTATTTTAATTGAAAAATTTTATTAAAGAATATTTAGTGAACAAATTTAAATAACTGAAAGATAAAAAATGAGGATCATTGATCTAATGTCATTTGCATTATTTCAGCCATTTTCTCATGTCATTAAAAAATACACTTTTATTTTAGGTCTTATTTTCCTAATTGATTTTCTGTATTTTGATGTTTATTTAGGTTGAACATGGCGATTTGGAGCGATCAGGTGTCTCTGTTCCCACTGGCTCTCCTCAGCCTAAATCTCAGCTGCTTCTTCTCCAAGCATTAGAACGTTTCTATCCAAAACACTACAAGCAGGACTGCAGCTCAGAGCAGCTCAGGTAAAAAAACAAAAGGCTGTGATAACATAATCCGCTCGTATAACTGCGGCTTTGTTTGCAAGCAGTTCTTGCAACAGAATCGGACAAATTGCTCAGATAGATTTTGTTCTGTTTCTTTTGTGCTCTTCAGAGATCTTACTGAGTGTCTGGCCACTAAGTGGTCAACGCTTCGCGGGTGCAGTGCATCTGAGTGTGTGAGAATATATCTAACCGTGGCTCGGAAATGGCCTCTGTTTGGAGCCAAGCTTGTCAGTGCCAAGGTATAAATAGTCGTCGGCATTTTGCTTTCCATGTCCTTCAGTGGGTAAAATGTTACAGAAATGTTGAGATGACATTGTCGTGAAATGGCGCTATACAAATAAAGTTGAATTAAAAGTTAAATTACAGCTTCTTGTCTGTTTTGTGTAAGTAAAAGCAAAAAGTTCCCCTAATTCTGGCACAATCTTTAATTCGAAATGTAGATTTTTACTTGTCATGAATCTGAAAACTGAGACAGTTTGAAATAGTGAGAAACTCAGGAAGAAAGGAAGATGACATCTTTGTTTTTTTCTCTTTGTCTACAGCCAGTCCCACCCTCGCCTTTAGAGCAGAGCCAGGTGTGGCTGGCAGTCAGTGAGGATGGACTGTGCGTGCTGGACTGTGCAATGGTGAGTTTCAAGCTGTGAAAAGGAAACAACACAAATAATAATAAAAACAGAACATTTAGTTTATTTAGGAATAAGAAAATCGGGTCTACTTGGCATCTTATGGTGTTTAACTTCAAAGCTCAAAAAAACTGAGCTTGGTTTTAACAGCTGTGTTTCACAGCTGGATAAACCACAGCTGCAGAGCGGCTTGAGCCACTGGCATGGGATTATTTTTATTCTGTGGTGTTACAAGAACCAGAAGTCCAAATGAAAATAAAATGGCCTGCCTCAGATTGGACATCCTTCTCACTGACAGACAGCCGCTTCAGCATGTAACCAATATTAACCTGAGCTCTGTAATTTTGTGTTTTATCCTTTTCATTCTTTGGTCTGGTGTACACTGTTGCTCATGAGCTTTCAGGATGTAATGGAGGGAAATAAAGCGAAAACTCTGCCACCCTTCATTATATTCAACACAGCCTTCAGAAAAGCACAAATCAAAATGAATTCTCCGTCTGTTTCAGGATCAGCTGTAAAAGCTAACCGCGCTCCCTGTTTGTTTCTATCCTCTTTTTTTGCTGACATTGCTTTAATTTCTCAGGACACCCTTCTCACGTACTCCTACCAGTCAGTGATCACCTTTGGTGGCTGTCGTGATGAGTTCATGGTGGTCACAAGCCAGCAGAGGGAGCCTGGAGCTGTGAAGAAGAGTGTGGAAAAGCTAGTCTTTGCAATGGCGAAACCAAAGGTAAGCACGCCGTGTGAATAAAAGCTTGTGATTAATCGACTCTTTTAAATCATTTACTTTACTAATCCCAACTGGGAAATTAGGCTCTGCATTTTACCCATCTCTAGTAGGTTTACTGGAGAGCAGTGAGCTCCCATACAGTATTTCTGTGCCCAGGGAATAGTTTGGGTTCAGGGGCCTACAGTGGTTCACATCTGTTGCCACATCAGAGACTTGAAGTCCTCCAAACCATTAACTGTATAAATACTGGACTGCACATACCATCAGGTGACTCATAGATTTCTGAAGAGCGAATTTGAAGCCAAAAGGCAGGTCTCACCGTTGCCATCTTGGTGTTTCGTCATTACCGGAAAATCTAAAAATGGATGAAAAGGTAGAGCCCACCTCTGTAACCACTACGCTGGCACTCCCCCTGCCCTCCGCCGTCCACCCAATTGACACACTCGGTTCAAGCTGTAAAAAGTCATCCTATCAAAGCAAAGTATATCCACAGTAGCAATTCTCATATTTTTCTTATCTTGTTTGCTCCTGAACTGAAAATAATAATGGACTCTAGTAATTATGTTGATATTTGGAGAGGATACTGTGAGGAGGGCTCTTTTTGAGTCCGCTGTCATAAAAAATTAGTGTTTGAATCAGTCTGCGGACTTGAAAAAAGGACATATTTCCATTTTAAAATGTCCTGCTCATATACACAGTGTAAATGTATTGGTTGTTTATAGAAATTAAATGCTTTAATATGCCTCCATCTGAACGTCTTCTAAGCTCCTCACTGATGAAGAAAACAGATGCACTCAGTGGAACCTTAAAGTAGAGTTGGATTACTACTGGATGAGATGATAATGGGACTACCATCATTTGGGTTTCTCAAGTTTTCACATTTTCTCTGAGTAAATCTGGGTTTCCAGCTCCCTGGTCTCAAATGAAATGCATTCATGTCACAATGTTAAAGCCATCAAGCCCGCTCTGATCAGACTTGTCTATGCTCACACTTCAGATACTGGAGCTGACTCTGCTCATTGCCAGCTACATTAACCACTGGAACCCCAGCCTCCTGTCTTCCCCCAACCAGCCTATCAGCAACTGGGATGTAGATGGCAGGCACTTCCCCACCATGAACTACGCCAACAAGGGCCCCACATTATTGTGAAGAAAAGCAACAGAGAGGCTTCAGGACAGCATGTACTGTTAATCTGTATTCAGCTGAAGTGCATTGCATTGCACATCCCGGTTTTCAGTCTTACAGAACAGGTACTCAGAGATTTCTTTTTTTTTTTATTTTAGATATGTCTGACGTATAGGAATGGCAGTATAGATCTTGTTAGACTATTTATTTCCACTGGGTTTTTTTTACTCACATGTCATTGTTGAAAATATAGGTTAGAATTATTTTTTAGATATTGTGACCAACAATAATTAAATAATAATTAGAATTCATTGACGACAATGCCCAGTTTGAAAGGAACTAATATTCCATCTGATTGTTCAATTTAAAAGATTTTAGTGGTTTAATCTGACATAATCCCAATCTAATATTGCAGTCATTTAGATCTATAACTAACTAATTAACCATGATTTTTCTTTCAGGAACACTTATATGTATATTAAATCTTAGATGGCATTAAGTGTGCCCATATCAGGTTTCTACTTTCAAATTAACTAAAAAATCTCCAAATCTATATTATTTTGAATATTCACATTCAGTTTGCAGGGAGTTGAGAATTTATTGTATTTGCTGCTTAAAATAATTAATTTTTAACATATTTTGTGGTTCATTTACTGTCAGTCAGTTGCTAGAATTTTTTTCTCAAATACTTGGCGTTCTATGTGAAATACGGGCCAGATATTACCTGTTAGAACACAAGTGTTATTCATTTATCCTGGTTAGCTGACCCACTGAGCTCAGAGCAGGACAAAAGACAGACTAATGTGCTAGCAGTTTATCTCTGATCTGCTGCTTCAATGTTCAATAAGCCAATAAGATATAAAGAGTACAGAATAATTAACTTTATGCACATGACCTTAGTGAGTCTCTTTAATGTTCCATGGATGACATACTTCTCTATAAAACTGAGAATGTAGCACATCTTGCTACTAAAATCGGTGTTCTCACCATCAAGTTTTTTAAAAAGAGCTACAAAAATGTTTGGATGACTTGAACTGCTATGGATAAACCACTGTCTCACTTGTATTCATATTAGTTATTTATATTCTCTATAACATTTTTGGGAAATTTTACATATGGGGAAATGTTTTCCACAGTTGTTGAGCTACAAGTAATTTAAAAGCAATGTATGTTTGGTTACTGGGCTAGAATGTGCTACATGTTAAAATGACTGTTTCTGTCTGTGTGTGTGACAGAAAAATAAATGGTTCAATCATCCTTTTTACAAATTCCTTAACTTTATATTGTTTGCTGTTGTCTATATATTACTTCATTGTTATAGAAACTATATTTGCAACTGTAAAATCAAAATTCATGTGCAGCATAATGAGATTATGTCTCAGTATTTTTAAAATGCAGCTCCACAAGGTAATTTTTATATATGCATTAAATATGCACCTCTGATTGATGCCATTACTACTTGAGAACTTCAATAATAAAATTATATTTTACATTTGATCTTGTACATAAGCAAAACAATGACTGTATGTAATTGCACTTGGTTTTGTTATGTCTCGACTTTTTTTATTTGGAAGAATGTAGCAAAAACATTATGGTTTGTTTTTAAGGCATCACTTACTTTTTTGGAATATTTGTCACGCTGAAATAATTTGGCACCAAGCACTGCACTATATATTGAGGAAACCCGGGGTTTATTCAGCAGTAACAAAATTCATATCTCACTCAAACTCCTCTTAGGAGAAAAAAAAGAACACTGCTTTCACACATTATTTCACTAAAAAGCATCTTTTCTGATTCATTCTGACCATAAACTACATAGTTACCCTCTGTGCTGGCCGTACACAGCTTTCCCCGTATATATGTTTTACTGGAGTTGAGTTTGTAAGGGTGGAAGCTGTTCTGCTATTTCTTATCCAGGGGGGTCAAAATGGTAATGGCATTTTCCTGCCAAATATATGCTGTAAATCCCAGGTTTTTATGGCTTGTCTGAAGCTCTTGTTGTTCCATAGCTGCGCTCGGACAGAATGAAATGCTCATTATAAGGCTCACTGCTGAATTTCTGTGTGCCTTCATTTCTCATCAACAAAGATTAAAATAACTTTTTCAGTTTCCATGCTGCCGTGCAGCTTCAACGGCACACTTTATAAGAGTTTAAATCATGTTGAATATATAGGTTTCTTTTCTTTCTTTTCAGGAAACAAAGATTTTGTTATCTGTTCAGAATTTGTGGTCTTATTTGCATGTTTGAAAGAATTATGAAAGAGACAAGATTCAAAACTAAATATCTGCAATAGTGTGCATATAGACAATAACTATATAAAATAATAAATCACATTCAGTATGATTGCATATTTTGGGGAAAGAAATGCAAGCATTTTCATTCATGAGTCAGAACTTCTATAATAAATAATGAAGATGATCGGGAAAAATTATTGACCAACATTTAATTTTTTTCCCCCCTATATAAGATGTTTTGTTCTTTTGACCTTTTGGCACACAAAAAAGCTGCAAAGGAAGGCTTTTTCACACTAAATAAGTTGCAGACCTGCTGAATATTAACGTTACTAGCAGGTTCTTTTCTATGCTTCAGTGAACTCTTGTGGTCTTTGACACTTCTGTCCCAATTTCACGAAAAGCAATAAAATACTTCCATGGTTTATCTATTCAAGGTGAATGCGGTTATGTACTATATTCAGTGAAACAGCTTTAAAATTCATCAAAATGATTAATGACTTACATTTTACAGTGTTCGGTATTATTAAAATGATCTATTAATGAGATTTTGATCAATTCTGAGTTATTTCTTCTCTAAGTGTTAAAATTTAATTGCAATATCTACACAAAATATACAAAGTAGTATTGGTTTAAGATCTTCCATTTTCTCTTTGTAGTTTGTCAGAATGGAAACACATTACTGTATCATTGAGCAGTTTTAGTTTATAAACTGGTGTCTGGAGATATTAAGAGGATTAAATAATTTTCTTTCTTTCAATATTAGTTAAGCATTTGTACTATTTTCCACTATATGTAGAACAAAAATAATTATTTCAAAATTACTAAAAGACAAGTTTACTGATCTATTCAATGGCTATGAAATGAAAATCAATGTTTAAGGTAGTAATAATTTCCCAACACAGTACGGGTTCACTATGATCCATGGTAAAGATTTGGTGGAACTTTTTAATAGTTTCTTCACATGCAACTAACTTTGAAGAAACAGGTGAGTTTCGAACTCACCTAATCATTGTGCTCAGTGGCCTAAGAACTTACTAATAAGCATTTGACTGTATATTCCTTCATTAATTTCACATTCGATTGCATCATGTTTAATATATTAGAGTAAAAATATTGCTGATAGCTGAGGGGAAAGGTATTTGCTCTTGAAAAATGTGTCACTCATTGCATAAGAATACAACATAGGCACCCTTTTAATTATTTACATGGGTCTCATCGGGTCATTCATCACGTCTATAATAGATATTTGTAGTTGATTCAACAAAAAAAATAAATCGTACCATTTCACTGCCAACTTCTAACATGAGTCTGTTACTGAAAAGTAAACAGTAGCCTGTTTCTGAAGCCTTTAAAGCAAAACCTGTGTGGTAATGTGGGCCAGTGTGTAGACAGTCTCAGTTTAGCTGGGATTTATTTTCAGGAAAATAATTTATATGCTTATTAAGGGATTGTTTGCTTCTAACCCCCCGCTGACTGGACTTTTTCTTTTTTTAAAAAAAAATAAAAAACATTGTGACATTTCAGTTGTGAGGCCTTATTAGGGCAGATTTAAACCATAAGTTTAGTGGTGGTAATAGACTCCATGTTAGCTTAGCTTAGCTAGTGAGCACACAGAGACACCACTACTGCTCTCTCTGCAGCGCGTGCAGCCGCTATCGGGGAAGCGCGTCCTTTTGATCCTGCGACACAACTTTTAATCGAAAATAATCACAGCAGGACACAGAAAGGTTTTGTCGAGCTGTAACGTTGCAGTAGGACGTCTTCACGGGACAAATTATTTCCCCGTGGGTTCAATTTGAAGTTAGCTAGCTCCCACTTTTTCCTGCTTCGGAAGGACATCTTTAACAGCAAAAATGACAGCTGGGAGGCCACGGAGCATACTCAGGGAGGCATCTCATCAAATCATTGCCGGTGGATCAGCTGGTAAGTTCAATATTATTCGACTTTTCATATTTTTTTACTCCACGCTGCAATTACGCCATAGTTTTGAGAGCGTGCACCTACATGTTTGCCATTCCAACAAAAAATAAAATCTCAAAAATAGTTTCTAACATGGCTATTCACCATGTTTATCCGTACATGTACGCGAAAATAACTATGCCTTCTGCGGAAGATGTTTCGGTATTTAAGGCAAAATACCAAGATTGTTCCCCCCCGTGGCTTTGTGCCTGACGGAAGAACCACCCGCTCAGGAAGTTGAGTTCACGCATGCGTACAAATGTATCTGTAACCATGGAGGTGAGCTACAAAACTAACTCATTCAAGTTATTTTAAAATCGCCTCTTTTTTCATTTATGTGAATATTTGCTGTTTTTGTTCTTAAATTTAGCCTGTCAACGAGTGTTCCAACTTATTTATGCGACAGTTAAATCTAACAACATTTTTTTTTGCAATACAGTGATAGTAGTGATAAGTGATAATAATAATAATGATAAGTAATAAACCATTAACATGTAGCAATTTTCAGCTCGCGCACTATAATCTTAGTTCTGCTCATGAACAGAGATATTGAACAATTGACTTTAGACCAATGCCATTTTCATACATTACACTAATCTACATTGATAATGGGGACTCTTCCTATCCAGGAAGTTAGAGGAAGCGAACCCTTTAATCCATAACAGGACTTTGACCTAAAAGCTTTACAATACGCTGACATTAGATTGCATTAGCTTTACCCATAGCATAAAAACAGCAATAATTCAGCATATATACATGTAAAATTTGATTTATTTTCTAACCTCTTATTCATTGAATGTGTTCTTATCTTTCATTGCAATGTAGGCTTATTTGAGGATGTGCTTCCACTGATTATTATAAAGGCATATCTACATAAGTAAAACATGTATAGATTATATTTCTTTTTTTCCCTTTTAGCCTCTATTGTCAAATACAGAATTTGTTGCCTGAAAAGCAACACTTTGACAGCAAGACCCTTTTCATTCTGGGATGTCTTAGGTTTGAAAGTTTTTATGGTTAATGCTTCTGAGTAATCATTGGCACTACAAAAACAACTACTGTGAAGTTTGGGCCATGACTTGAAGTGTACTAAACACGTCATTTTCAACATGCTTTTTTTTGGTGTATGGTGAATGGATTTGTTCTACATTAATCATTGCAATACAAGAAAGTAGAAGAAATGCAGCAGCTTAGTAAAAGCCCCATTGATTTCAAAACACTATATATTCATCCATGAAGATTTCTTACCACAAGAGACTTTTTTTGTGACAGTTGTTTTGTTTTTCTAAGAGCCTTCAATTGTTTAAGTACCCTTACGTATGTTTTTTTCTTAAAGGCGCGCTGCTTTAGGCTGGCTGCACCTTAGAATAGTCATTATCTGTATATGTCTGTATATGTCTACTCTGTGTTTGGTTTTGGCTGTACTGGAAACTTGAATTTCCCTCTAGGGATTAATAAAGTATCTATTAATAGTAATAATAATAATAATAGTATATATTAATTATAACAATAATAATAATGTAATAATAATAATATTCATGTGTATTGTTAATTTGCATAGTCACTTAGCTGCTGTTGGCCATTGCTTTTGGATGATGTGTTAGTTTGGCAGATTTTTTTTTCTTTTCTTTTCTCATGTCAGGCTTTGGAACCAGGAAAATGAGTTTTGGGTTACTGTGTCTATGCAGTGTCAGTTTTTTCAGACCACAATCTGACATCTGTTTATAGTGGAGACCACTAAACTCCTCCTTTACTGTACTTCATTCGCGCTTGGTGAGTTTATTCAACAAGCGTTGTCTTTGTGTCAGTGTAATGAGTTTTAGCCAAATGTCATCGTCTTGAAAGAGTATTTTGATATTCAAGAAAAACAGAAAATTGTGTCATTTAGTGTAAATGACATTTGTTTTGTGAACATTTCAGGATTTAGGAGACTGTTTTAAAGCATGATTAACGATATAGAATATTTATTAAAGAGCTACTTATAGGTGTAAAATAATTAAATCGGTACTTTCGATGTTTCTAAAGACCTTAAAATAAAATCGAATACAATAACGTCATAGTATAGAATATGCTGTAGAATATGCAGTATATTTACAAAAGGCTAAAACTTAACACAGTTGCATAAAACTATTAGTAAAGATTTTAGGGTTTTTTTCGTTTTTGGTGGTGAATTTAGAATTCATGATTATAAAAAATATTACTTATTACTTATTTAAGATGTTCATTATTTAAGTTTCTCTAAAATTGTATAGAGTCCTTCAGATACCTGCTGGCTGTTTCCAAAAGTTTATTATTTTCTCCTGCTCAGTAAGTATTTTGTTTTTCATTTAACTGTAGTAAATTAAATGCTTGTTTGTGCAGTCAGAACTTCAAAGTGGAAAAATGAAAATCGCATTCATTTTTATCAACTTTTAACCAACAATAAGCTAGTTATGTTTCATGAAACATGTGATGTAACATACAGTATTTTAGCACTGCTTTTCCTGTCCATACTTCATATATAAAGTCTGCATTCCCATCTTGTTATCACCTCACAAGCCTCTCGGGTCTGACAAGCTGCTGTCCTGAATCCTCATCCTGAAGCTGAGGACTTCTCATCTGTCCTCACCAAGAATGATGGGAGCATGCAGAGGACAGAGGTAGAATGAACTCAGTGTTTCTCCACACCTCCCCCAGAGGTCTTCTCCCTGTCTTGATTTGCCGTTAACAAGGATGGGGTGAGATAATTTATGTGCTGCCTGGTCACAGGGCTTATGTTAAATGTGATTTAGGTGGAGAAAGCTGCATTTGGTGCTCTGTAAAGTAACCTGATCGCAACTTTTGTGGCACGAACTGCTTGTCCAAAGGTTGACGCTCCAACTAAATTTCCCCTCCTTGTCAGGATGGGTTGCGAGAGGTTGTAGCTTTAGTTAAGGAAACACTGTGCAATAATTGTGGCGATAATTTTAAGGTTTGCAAAACAATTTTCCAGGAAAACTGCTTGGGAAATTGTAGAAGTCATTTGTCTATTTTATGACATTTCATATGTAGGCTGAGGAAGTAATTCACAGAATAACCTAAATACATGTTTTTTATTTTTCGAAAATTTTACGCAATTGAAAAAAGCTGAAACTTTTAGACTTTTATTGTCTGTTTTTATTTTCAGACTTGTGCATTTCATATTTTGTCCATAAGGGGGCAGTAGCTGCGTGCTATATGTCTTCATTATAAAGTTCTGTTGCAACTTCTTGCTGGTTAAACTTGTGTAATTACTTTTGAACATAAAGGATTGGTACATGAGTGCTTTGTTGCTTATATTTAAAGTATTTTTTTAAACAATTTATGTTTTCTTAATATTAGATATTAAGCAGAAGTGTTTTATGATAGAGTAAATTATTCTGAATAATGCAGATTAAAGTCGGTATAAAAATGGCACATTTTAACAGTTCCATTCTTTTTTAATGTACAATTTTCTCTAAGTCTTTGTTATTTTTTTTGCTAGATGGGTATTAAAAAAAAACAAAAAAAAACGCCATGAGTAAATCGATCTGTCTCCAGCAAATGGACTGTGACGACATGAGACAGACGCCTGGCGTGTGATTGCTGCAGCCTTCTCTGCAGAGCAGGCCTTTTGATTTAATTGGTTTTAAACACTGAACCTGAAATCAGTAAGGAAAGAACAAATAAATTCTGTTAACTTAATGAAGTAAAGGAATAAAAGAAGAACGGAGGAATAAAATAAATAAAGTAAAACAATCCTATATATATATGTGTGTGTGTGTGTTTGTGTGAAAGAGAACAATACCAGTCAGACTGACCTCAAACTATTCATATTCTATCCACAAG
>JBAMHX010000022.1:17578814-17605686 GCA_037177515.1 Pseudomugil tenellus
ATCGACATGTGGAACAACCCTTTTCCCCCACACGGCTCTCTTCCTCTCTTGTGTGTGTGTGTGTGTGTGTGTGTGTGTGTGTGTGTGTGTGTGTGTGTGTGTGATTGGGCTTATCCATTCACAGACGCTACACTTTGCAATTAATTTTTTCTTAGCAATTCCTGAAAGGCTGCACCAATCACTTTAGAAATAGGTCTGATATTTATTTCCAGAAACAATGGTACATGTTTTGCATTGACTTTGATTGAACCACTGGCAGACATGTTGTAGACAGATGTTTAGATGACCTCATGTTTGAAGTAATGTTGATTCTGGATGAGGCTAGTCCTCTAAATCAGCTCCTTCTGCCTCTCATCTTTTTTGTCTGTGTCTAGGGCGCTGTGAGGCTCCCGTCCCTCATATTTAATGTGTGCTTCGGCTCACGTTAAAGAACCCCCATTCACTTTTTTTTTTTTGGTTCCATCTTTGACAGACGTATGTCCACGCATGCGTTTGTGGATGGCTTGGTTAAAATGAGCCATGATAGTGCTGAAGGATGGGCTACTTAACTGGACACATGTGCCTTTTGTTCTTTACACGTCCATCCTCTAACAAGAGCAGGATTTATCATCAGTGCAGCGACTCTGTCAACCTCGTAAACATGAGAGAATGCCTTCTCTCGCTGATAGACTTACCAGTTTCCTGTGACATTATTTTGAGTGACTTTCTCTTTATGTTTCTGTAGGAATAAAGCATATGCTGAAGGCTAAGCAGGCTATTATTAAAGTAACCCCTCATTGAAATTTGAAAAAAATCAATCCTAAAATAAACACAAAAGATTTATTATCTTGGTCAACTAATTACCGTGCACAGCAACTGTGAATGATCACAATGTCATAAGAAATTAAGTGAATAGGAACAGAAACCAACTTAAAAAGTCTTAATGAATGCAATGCAAATGCCTCACATCCAAAAAATGATTTAAATCCAAAGAATTGTGGTAAATTAAAAGATTAAATGATAAATGTTTTCACATCCCTTAAATATCCTTTAATTTTTTACCATCCTAAATTTATTATATAGAGGCTATGTCCAATTTATTTACAAAAATATTAGTTGTCTTTGAAAAAAAATTGTGCAAAGGTCCAGTGTCTTTCCCTCTTATGTGCACTGAATTTTTAGTTTGCATGCAGTGTGTTTCTCATCTAATGGCACTGCTTAAAAAAGACGAGAGCTAGTGGCTGTATTATACACAACTGCTTGCATTTAGCATGAAGTCAAAGAAACTTAAGAAATTTGGTTGTTATATTATTTTAACATTTTTCTAAAGCATGGCTATCAAAGACGTTCAAGGTTTTTATCGCAAAATAAATAACTTTTACAAGAAACAAAATTTTGTCTTTGCTTTTTTTTTTGCAAGCTACCTTAAATACTATCAGATATACTGATTTTTTTTTTTTAAAAAAAAACATTATTATTATTATTCCAATATAAAGAACATACATCAAAATGTCTATCAGATATATTGAATATAAATAAACACTTTGTTATTCAGAAATGAATTAGAAAAAAATAGTTGTTTGTTTTAGGTTGTAAATTATTATTATTTATAAAAAGGCACTGTTTATATTTTGTAAACCAGGACAAGCAATAACCTTAGTTCTATGTCATTGAGCGTTTATGATGTATGAGCTTCCACTGTGCAGGCGACATTGTCTTAATGATGTGACTGATGAAAACAGCTCACTGGCTCAGTTTCAGAAAACAGACGCAGGCCCAGTATTGGATACAGAGGTCAGGTCTGCTGTTATCGCAGATATGAGTCCTGGCAAGACGCAATGCATACTTAGAAGAATGTACAAGTTAAAGCTCACACGGGCATACATGCTTGACTTCATTTTAGCTTGAGCCAAGTGGGGCGCATGCACTGCGGGGACTTCTGAATCGCCTGAGGACTCCGGTGGGATATTTAGAGGAAGCTACATGTGATGGCGTTATTACTTACTGTTTAATATTACATAGCAGCAGTTGGGCTGTTACAGTTAATGTCCCTGAAAAGCTAGTAGGCTCACAAATGTTTAGTGAATGTGAGTTTTTAAATTGATAATAGACTAATTTAGCCAAGTAAATGTTCTTCGAGCAAAGACGGTAAAGAGTAGCCAACACTAAGCAGTCTACTCTAATGCTGTTATAGATTTGTAGAAAAAGTCTCTATCAAAGCATTTGGTGGAAACTGGTGTGAGGGTTTACATTTAAGGCAAGCTCACAGCATTTTGCTGTTTCAATCAGACATCCAAAAGAGATGGGGTGATTTCTTAACTGCACGCACAAAGTGAAGAGTCTGATACAAGATTAAATAAATCCAGCTGTTCATTGAAAATAATGAGAAACATTTTTTTTTTTTGCATTTTTCTAAGCAATGTTGCAAAGTGTTGTACCAAAACGATGAAAAGAAATCAAATTTAACAAGGCAGGTAAAATTATAAAACTGAATGTTCACAAAACAGGCAACGACAGATAAAACACACAATAACAACCCGCAGGGCTCCATCCAATGATCTGGAAGGTCGACAGACGGATACGAGGTCAATAAATCTGAGACGTATTTAGGGATGAAGCCATTTAGGGCTTCAAAGGTGTGCAGTAAGCTTTTAAAACTTGACTTAAATCTAACAAGGAAACCATGCAGAGAGGCAAGTAGAGGGGTGACGTGATCATGCCTTTATCTCCCAGTAATGAGTCCAGCATCAGTGGTTTAGACCAGCTGGAGATAGCAGAGGAAGTCCTGATTGATACTTCAGCATTGTTTTTTTTTTTTTCTCAACACGACTTAAGGCAACTATTAGACTGAAACACGCAAAACATTTGCAACTAATAGCATGATAGGATTTTCAGTTTTTAAATGTAAATCTGCTCAAGTTAATCCTAAGAGTTTATTTAAAAGATATTAGGTGGTCAGTGATGTGAGATGTGGCCATTTCAGCAGGATAGGCACAACCAGTTGTCAGGGACGATGTGGGCTGTGTAGTGATGCACGATATGAAAAATTTCAACCGATAACCGATATTTTTCTGCTTGTCATTACCGATAACTGATAAGTTACTAATATTTGTATGTTTACTCTTAATATGCATTTTGTGCTGGATGCAGTGATTGAAAACTGATATTTAAGTAGCTCCGATCTATCTGTAACACCAAACAAACACTTTTGAATGTGGTCATTCAAATAAAGTGCATCCCTTATAATATCAGTAACAGATGTATGGCTTATCTCCAAACATATCTCTGCTTAAATATGAAGTTAGACCTCACAATGCTGCGCTGCATCACTATCATTGTGACATGCCCAAACAAATTCCTCACCCCCACTCCATTTCCTGACACACACACATATATCTGTTGATGATATCGGCCCAGTTTACTGATACCGATATTTGAAAAATATCGGTATCAGTAAATACCAATATGTCGTGCATCCCTAGGGCTGTGTTTAGGTAAGTGAAAGCTCACAGATGGGCATTATTAACACATACGAGTTCTTTAATAACAATAATAATGCTTATTACAGTCGTGCTAAGAGCATACTCAGGATAATTATAATTGCTCACATAATTCAATGGCTCCAATTCCAAAGTACCAATTAGAACCAATACACTGCACTGTAGAAAGCTCAGTGGGGAGGAATTCAGAGTGGGGTGCAAAAAGTAGCTAATTTGATCGCGTCATTGCATGATTTTATACTGCTAACACCATGATCACAAAGATCCTGTATACCTTTCGCGGCATGACACTTACCCATACAGCATTCCAGCGGGGCACAAGTCATTATTGTGAGCAGATAAAGCAGCAGGATGAACGAGGGGAAGGACAGATGTAAAGGAAGACCTGAGATCGCTCAAAAAACTTCCACACCAGACAAACAGTTAAGGCAAACATAGCACGGCATATGGCAACAATAACAAAAGGGGAAGGGAAATCAGTTCAGCAAGCTCTGCTTAATTGAGCATTTAGACTAAGAATTGACGGGGTGAAAAGAGAGCGACCCGGTATGAAAACCCACGTATACAGTTGCGAGAGCGGACTGTGCGTGGGTGTGCTTGCGAGTGTGTGAGTTCACTTGCATCTGGAATATGTATTCGTGCAAAGAATAAATGGCTATGTGCATGTGCATGTGGGCGTGTCCTTTTGCATCAAATGTACGCGTTTTGTTTTGTTTTTGTACAACTGGGATGTATCTGCCAGAGAAATGCACATAATTGCACCTCTGTGGGTGGAAATATATGCACACACATGCAAGGAAGTAGATATATTTTAGTGTGAGCGTGTGATCTGCATGCATTGTGATTATGTTGTCATGTCCTTGTATATCTTTGAGTCTTCACCTTTCGTAAGTCCTATCATACTTCCACATGTGTAGTCTCCATGATGTGCGTTTACAACTCTTATCTCATTAAATGATAGCAATCCAAACACAAGAAGTTAATTCTTTATTTTATTCTTTGGTTTTTTCATATTTATGAATATGTATTTATAGATCTATCAGCTTAGCCACTTAAAGTCCACATAATGCCCTCTGTTTATTCTCTTAACACTTTGTTCCTTATGAACACTGACGTTTGTTGAAAAGTTTGGAATTGGGCATTTAACCTCCTGCCCTGTAGCTTGCAGTCGCAGTTGGTAGCAGGTCAGACATGTGGGCCTTTTCTGTTGTGGTAAAGGTAACCACTGAATGGCTTCTTAATGCTGATTTTTTTTTTCTTCTTCTTTTCAGGCTCACTGGTTTTTGATGTCTTGTTTAATAGTTCTTGTTTTGTTTTCAGGAAATCCTCAAAAGAAAAGTGGAGGTCACAACAAGCCTCATGTCATTTCAACTAAATCTGATACAAGAGTTCAGATACAATAATTACAAGCTTTTCATGCTCCTGCTGCAAGCACTGGCGTATAAATAAACTTAATAAGTACTGTCAAAAAACAAAAACAAAACCGGACAAAACTAAAACCCCTGAATTACATGGCTGTTTTCTCTGTGTATGTATTTGTGTGCAATTATGGATGCGCATGTTTGGTGTGTATATGAGAGAGAGGGCCCTGCGATTCTCTGGATGAGCTGGAAATTTCTAACACAGGTTTTTACAGTAAGCCCCAGCCAAAAACTCTAATTCATTCTCCTCTTTTAGTTCTGCATTTAGGAGACAAGCTTACCCACTGTGGGTTAACTCTATCAAGATGAACAGCATGTGGACCAGTGCAGTAATCATAATGTAATTTGTTGTGCTCATGGGCCAATTTGTGTCACTTCAGAAGATATATGCTGTGCCTGGTGCATGTCCCGGGGCAAGGCTTTAATTAGGGAAGCTCAAATTTATAGACACTTTGTATTATTTCTGATCTTGAGTGGTTGTAGGATGACATACTTATGAGAAGGATGCTGGCAGAGGATGAGGAAAAATTTGATAATGAGAAACAAAACTGAATGAAAGGTCATGTTTGGAATTTGTTTACCGTTTCTTTATCATTTTGAAATCAAAGAGTCCTGCAGTGAAATCAAAGCAGACATAAATGTCACAGTCTGGAAAGAGTTTCTGAAGAACGGTGAGAGGTATGCACCAGTTTTCCCCAACTTGTTTGAAATAAGACTGAGCAATGGAGATTCAGAAGAAGCTGCCAGGCTGTCGAGAAAAGCAGCGTGCTGGCGTGTTAATGTTCATCTGTTGGAGAGATGGCGACCCTCAGGACAACTCGACGTGTTCTAAATTGGTCTGGTTTTGATTTCCGATAAACAGACAGCGTGCAAATTAGGAGTGAGGGGCATGCTTTTTAAATTTAAGCATTAATTTGCAGCACAGCTGTTTAATGAGGATTAAAATGTTTTAGCTATTAGAGGAGACTGGTCCAAATATTTTATGAAAATGAAACTTGGAGTCAAGAGGGGCAGAAGTGAGCCATCGTTGTACTTTTTGGTCTGCGTCTGCAGTCTTTCTAACACGGAGAGGTTAACAGGTTTTAAAGTAATCTTGAAGATGGGTAACTTTGCTATGTTCTAGTTTGCACATCTTCCATTAAGTAAAACATACAATCCTCTGAATGTGAGACAATCTTTTGACATCTGTGTTTAGTTTGCCGCAGGTATCGTTGGAGATGTTAATATTAGCAGCAGACGCTGTCTTCGTTTGTTCTGAAAGGCCTCCAAGCTTTCATTCAGCGCATTTATTCTGGACATTTTTTCACCCCTGCACAGAGATCCAAATCATGACTCAGATGCAACATGCAGAATTTTCTGTTTCTGCGGTTTTCAAAACAAGAATTCACACTGAGATGCGTGTAGTAGAACGGAGACCTCACAGAAGGCAGATGCAGCAGCTCTGCCGTCTTTTGAAGCAGGTCCAGCTGTGAAAGCAGTGGCCATAACGTGGGACCGTTAGGGTTAAGTTATCAGCAGTCTGACAGTGCTAGTGCTCAGCTGGGCAACTCTGTAATCACAGCCTCTAACAGATGCTTTCTCGATAAGAATCCCCCCCCCCACCCAGAAGCTTCCGAGGGACACACAGCTGTTTCTATAGAAGAAACATCTTCAGAAGGAGAGCAGTGCATATATCCTTTCAAAGTTCCCTCTTATCGCTTGCTTAAGCTCGAGCAGGTGATTTTTTTTTTTTTTGTATTTATTTTTTCATCACGGCTGTTTGTTTTCCATGTTTGCATGTGGCGCGTAAGAATAAGTGGAGAATTAGTCCAAATTTCCCTCTGTCTTGCCTACACCGCACAAGAAGAAAACTTTTGGGAGCTCCATTGGTGTTCTGGTCTTTCCTGAATTGCGGTCCTCTCGGGTGTGTTTTATAATGGTACTTGGAGCTCTGCAGCCTGATGTATCGCGCCCGAGGGAGAAACCGTACGCTGCACCAATCTATCAGTCCTGAGTCTGAGGGAGGCAGAATGACACGCTCATGCGTATGCGATTACAGCCTCCTGTCATAGTCAGAATTTACTTTGAATTGAGGCTATAGATTTTTTTTTCCTCCTCCATTTAGGGAAACGTCTTGAGTGATGATACGCAGACAACTGTGGTTTTGCATATTTTGTTTTTATTGTGATTACTTGAGGAAACGTTGTGTTAGCAGAACATTTTCTGCTGGATTATTTTATTGAAGTTCCTCAGACATTTTTTAAGCTGCTGTATAAACAGGGAAATGTAAGGCGATCCCTTATTAGACCACCAGTTGTCAGTACGCTTTATTTTAGCAGTTCATTTATATTTACATCACCTACTCTTTCTGATTTAATGCATTTATTATTCTATGTGTTATAATGATTATGAAAATATTACTCGTTTTTGAAAAGTTTCTACTTGATGCAATAACACTATGGCTTTTGGTTTTTCTTGAGTGGAAAGGAGACAAGGTAATTACCCTTGGGGCAATTAGAGAAAGGGGCTGAGGGAGAAGCAAAGTCATTTTCTAACCCAAACATCCTGGTCCAAGGGGCCGGAGTGGCTGGACGGCCTCCTGGAGGCCACCGGTTGGCTCACTGGGAGCTGTTCACGGGCAAGCAGATCAGGGTTTGTTTTCTTTCTCTGGAGGCAGGCCTCTGAAACTTCTGCCAGATGAACTGCACCTGAAACGCAGCAGCTCTGCCGTCAGCAGAGGGAGCGATTCTCTGAACTCAGCCAAGAGTGCTTATGTGCATGAAATCCTTTTGGTCAGCTTCCTCACTTTCTAAGCAGTGGAAAAGATCAGGGAGAAAGTTTGTTGATGTTTGCTGCATTTCTGTTTCTCTACTGAATCCTGACGATATTTTGTGATGATGCAAAACCCACATAGTACTGTCAGGTCATTCATAGGAATGAATCTGTTTTCAACTTGAGGAAAATGAGCTTTTTAAGGCAAGGCAAGTTTATTTATAGCACAATTCAACAACAGGGTGATTGTTGAACACAAAAGTGTTCCTACTTTTAGGAATACTACTTTTTAAAGCTTGTATCTTGATATTCACACAAGATGAATGATGTATGGGTCCCTTTTTAAGTAAAAGTGTTTCAATACAAATAAACAATAGGTAAGATAAGATATTATAATTATTTATGCTCTTAAATTCCATGCATAAAGTCCACATTAGAAGGAAACTGGATTTATTGTGATCACTGTGAATTAATTGTTCTTTTATCTGTTATAGTAAACATGATTTTTTTTCCAGCTTCTTGTGGTCTTGACAAAATCAATCTATGAATATGTTTTTTTATAATTCTGAGTTTTAGTTCAAGATCATTTGAGAATAATCCTAAAAGGATAAGACATCATATAACCATTTAAAAAAGGATGACTGTAAAACTACATTAACTTGTAAACCCAAAAAACTCTTTGGTGACATATTGGTGTGTGTGTTTGGGGGGTGACTGAGTGTAGTACAAAAAGACAGAACTGGCTGTGATCTCACAGTCATAAGGATTCACCAGAGCCCTGTCTTA
The DNA here is from genome assembly GCA_037177515.1 of Pseudomugil tenellus. NCBI lineage: Eukaryota > Metazoa > Chordata > Actinopteri > Atheriniformes > Pseudomugilidae > Pseudomugil > Pseudomugil tenellus. The sequence continues at coordinate 17,587,252 of JBAMHX010000022.1, forward strand.
TAAATGTGAAGTACTTCATTTAGTTGCAGTTGTATGGGTCTGTACTTCAAGGGTAACCTGAAAGCATAAAAGGCAAACCGCTAAGGTGAATATGGGAAGGCAAGAAACTCCTCTAAGTTTTCACGAAAAAAAAAAGATTTTAGTGCATCTGTTAGCAAAATACAGCAGGGATTCATAATGGGGCTAAAATCTTGGGTATTTTTTCTTTTTTTTTTTTAATTAGAGCGTTTCATGATGGCTCATTTAGAAGACAAAATAAACAACTGCAATTATTTGAGTAAAACTTCAACTTAATTAAAACCTTAAATAAGTCCAATTAAACTTAGATGCCAAATTTAATCTAATTTATTGTTTTTTATTTAAAAAAATACACCTAATGATGTACTAATAAATATTTTGAGTAAAATTAAGTTTAATTAAGTAAATTCAGTTTAGTGTTTTCTTTTATTTTCATACATTTAACATAGAAGCTGAGCCTGAAGAGGGGAGGCTCTTTGCTTACCCGCTTCATGGGCTCATTGAAAAGAGAAGTTGGAAGAGCAAAGATTTGGAAGTGAAAGCAGGATTTTAGTGGGGAAAAATAAAAAAAAAAGAACAACCTGGCCCTGTGCAGCTGTCCTCCGATCCAGATGTAAATTCGATCCGAGCATCACTCGGTGAGCTGAGTCATAGTGCTGACACTGAGAGCTAGCGAGCAGCTCAGAAGCTTAACGGCTTTCATTGATACCCATCAGGGACGCAGCGGAGCGGAAAGCTCTGAACAAAAATCCTACTTGAAAAATTGGGAATATGGAGCAGGATGTGTAACTCTTTTTGCATGAAGGTGAATCAAACTGAGGCATAGTGAGCTGACTAAATGTATTTTATTAGTCCGTGCAGGGAAGTCGATTCCTTCTCTGCCATATTTTATACAGTGTACATCTTCATTAGAGCTGCAGGGATAAAAGAAAGAATGCAAGTTCGTATTTGCATTTACGACTGAGTGAGAATTAGTCTTGGCTTCTTTACAAAAATCTCTAATGAGCAAACACTGGATGACATCATTTTGAGGTTTGGGAGGAATTAGCTTGATTAGTAAAAGTGTCCTCACTCACCTTGGCCACTAATCTAACTCTTCTGCAGTGCGTCTGTTGCAGCCTCTCAGCTCCCATTTCCCTCACACTGCAACAGGTTTAAAGTGGAATAAGTATGTTGAAGACAAACGAATGCTGGTGCTGACATTTTGTTTAGCTCAATTTAGTTATTTTGTGTAACATTTTTAGCTGTTAACATAGAGTATGGTGCTCTGGTTTATTTGTTACCTAGAGTTTGCACAGCTCCCTCTCTGCTTGGATGAGTGAGGCTCGCCATCAGCTCGCTAAAAACAACAAGCCACGCCTGCCAAACTTCCTTGATAATTAGTGAAGCATCTCACACCCTGCAGAACATCAAAAAGGAAATGGAAAACTGACAAATTAACATGGTCTCTACGTGGTCTTTGTAGAGAAGGAGGGGCTTTTTATACAGAGCAAACTTGGTGGAGGTCCAATGCGGCACATGGTCAATGTAATGTTTTGTCCAATTTACTCCAATCTGCAGTGATGTGGCTTTTAAAATCCCCTGGTTTCATTCTTACAAAGCATTTTTATGTTGCGTTCATTAGAGCTAATTTATTTACATTTGTTTGTTGTAGAAGCTGCATATCTGATCGTAAGCATCAAGATAACCATGAGAAGAATCTTTTTAAGTGTATTTTAATGCAACATGTCTTCAATGGGATCTCTAGACAGAAAGAATGTTTTAAATTTGGGTAACGCATTTCCTGGGTGGGTCAGATAGACTCTTAAAATGCAATAAAATGCTATGTTTCAAATGGAATCAAAAAGTGTTCATTGTGTAAACGTCTCATTTGTGTATTCTGTGCTTGCAAAAGAATACGAAGCAAATCTCATTTATAATGACTCAGCTGACCGAGGTCAGAAAAACACGCTTCATGTATTGTATTTGGTATTTAAAGTGACAGTTATGTTTTTTTACTTAACTATCAGCACTCACTCAAACCAAAGGAATAAACATGGTGCTTGTCAGATGACTATGAGTATGAAAGAAGAATTTACTAATGGAAGATTAATTTAATTTTCGCAATTGTTTTGGGGTCTGAAAGACATGATTATTAGCAGATAACTTTACAACTGAAGGGATGCATCGTCTTTCATAACCGCTCAAAGATTGTGAATAATAATTAATTACAGATAAAAAGATAGAATCAACCTTAACATGTGTATCTAACACATACTGTTTATATAAAACTGCATTGAATTTCACACAAATATAGCTCACACACATTCTGATCATTGCTGCCTCCCGTAGACCCAGCCAATCAGAAACAGCCAAGAGACCAAACTGTCACTATGTCCACTGTTGGACTCTGGAGAGTTGAACTTGACTGAAACATATGTGTTCAATTTTAATAGCTCTCCATTCCCCCAGATGGCCTGAGGGAGGGGGTGGGGGGTGGGATTGCCTGAGAAGCTGCATTTCATGTAAGAATAATTTGTGCTAAGTAGCTGGGCGATCTGTTTGTTACGCTAGAGCTGACAGTTTGTTTATGTTTCTTGAGGAGTATGATGGATGGGGCTGGAGTTGATGCTAATTAGACCAAATTGTTGCGAAGAATGCTGAGGGTCTGCGCTGCACTGCTGAGGCCACTTTCCATTGTTCCTGCGTCTTCGCACTTTGGGCATAATTGAATGGAGCTTGGGCCCATTCATCATGGCAGTGAGAGTCTAGGGCAGGAAGCAAATGGCTGGACTTGGATGGAGTGGTTTGGGGAGAGGGATGTGACAGTGGGAAAGCAAGCTGTTGGAGTTAAAAGATGTCTACGTCTTCCTGCAGTCCAATTAGGACAGACACAACCTGACTCCAGCCAGCCATGAAATTATGTTTACCCATGACGAAACAGGATTAGCAGCTTTTCAACTCCTCCCCATCAGTTGGACAGATGTGGTCATCGGCAGTTGACCACATCTGTCCGACTAAGGGGGAGGAGTTTAAAAGCTGCTAATCCTGTTTTGTCATGAGTAAACATAATCCACTGCAGATGATGGCCATTAAGACAAAGCATCATTGCCTGCAAGCTTCAGCAGTTTATGCTGAATCTCTCAAATATAAAATATTACCCAGTGTCCTGTATTTCACTGTATGTACCTGCAGCAAGTAAAGCATAAATAAGTTTTTGGCTGTATTTTGGCAACTTTAAGCCCATTTTTTATGTGTAAGTATAGTTTCAATTAGAGCATTTATAGAACATTATATTAACAGAAAAAAGACAACTAACTTTTTTAAACATTTCAGTTTTTGTACATGAATCAAATTGTGATTTTTCTTTTTCTAAGGTTGGTCCACACACCATGTGTTGGAGTTGTTTTACTCTTTAACCTAACCAAAGCAGTTACAAATTAAAGCTGATATTATCCATCCATCCGCCCATCCTTTTTTTTTTTTTTTAACTGCTTCATCCAATATAGGGTCGCAGGTAGCTGAAGTAATCAAGTGAGAAACAGGGTACCAGTCCATCACAGAGTAAGCTGATATTAAATGTCCAATATTAATTAAAATAAATTTTCGGAAGATTTTATAGCAGTACTGCATGTCACCATTGCTTATGTATGACCCCCCCAAAATGAGAAATTCTTTCAGATCTATAACCACTAAGTGTATACCAATAAAAAGTCACATCATCTTCCTTGAAGGGTTGTGGAGTGGGTGTGGGCAGGCTAATGAACATTTAAAGGCTCAGACATGGAACCAGCCAGTTCTCACTAGACTTTTGGAATGGCTTAATTTAAGGAGCTAGGCTTCATTTGGGTTATTACGCTTTGTAAACCTCTGATATCCATAGAAAATAGTTGAAAAAGTATATCCCCGACACTCCGCGTTCGTAGAGATAAACAAATGGGAAAAGGCCCAGTAAGTTTTAGATGATAATCTGTCTGCAAAAAGTAACTTAATACTCAGTCATTATCACATTGTTAATTGATATAACATGTATTTCTTGTTTTCCTAATATCTTACAAACATAGCATTAATTTCAAAAGGACACATTAGTCAGAGGGACTTAATGAAGCTTATGACAAGATTACAACATGATGGTAAAACATCTGTTAAAGAAGGCGAGCCTGTCAAAGACCCAATCCAATCTAATTTAATCCAATCCCAGGAGTCTGGGATTGGATTAAAAAAGGATTAAGGTTTATTACAAATAAAGAACAATGAGCAAAAATACAAAGTTGCAACAATGGAGAAGGTTGGACAGAGATATGTTCAGGTCAGAAGTCTGTAAGCTTCTGACCTGTGTACATGAGTTTACAGCTGGCACATTTGCTAAAGACATAACATTTATGAAATGATTGTTTGTATAATCCTAGTGTTCCCAGATAGAAATGTACCAGACACAAGGATGTGTTACGTACTTTATGTACGCCATAACAATATGAAACCAGAAAATTCCACAACACATCTTAATGTGAGATAAAGCCAGAAATATATTCAGGTCAGTCTCCAGTGAGAGGCTTCAGACTCTTTCTCGTTGATGCATTTGGTAAGTCTACTGTGGCATATTTGCAATAAAATGACATTTTAATTGGCAATAACTGTAATCAGTTATAATCAGACGATTTTTCAAACAAAGCTGCAACATTTTCAATTACAGATTCTCACGGGAGACTCTTGCTTTTCTTACCCTGACACTGCAGTAATCAGTCATTTGCATGGCATCAAAACTGTTGGTCAGCCAAAACAATATCATCTGATAATGAAACATGCAAATAATTTTGGCAGTTAGTTCATGTTTCAGTATTTATAGTGTTTGCAGCCTGCGTAAAGCCTCAACAATGTTGCTTCTGACTATAGAGCTTTTCTGTCATTGTGTATCTGTTCTTTTGCCATAGCTTCTGCAGGAATATGTCAAAAATAAAAAGAGAAATGTGAGGAAATTAGATTACAGATCAGTTAAGACTCTAAAGCCTGCCAAAAATGCTTTAGGCATGCTCTGACCGTTGCACATACTCTATGGTCAAAAAGTAACACAATTACACGTATATTTCTTTACTCTACTTCCTCTTCTCATATATAGTTGACTGAGAATATTTCCGCCATACAGTTTGAAAAGGTCAATGCAATTTTCTGCATCAGAGCCAAGTGAACATGTGTGTGTTGGACCCAAGAAAAGAGTCTCACAATACAACCTACTTGACCCTCTCAACTCCACCAGTGTTTAACACTCTCATCCTGTTACTTCCTCATCTTAGAAACATACCTGACACTTCATCTGCAAGTCATTTACCCTGAACACAGCCAACACAACAATGCTGTAAACAAAATGGTACTGTCACAGTTTCTACCAGTTACAGCTAACAGAGAACAGAGCTGGGCTAGACCCAGCACATGTTCAGCCTCACATGGGCTTGACAAGGGTTTACCCTCCTCCCACTTGTAGGCTATTTTAACTTGAATTAACATCTGCGTTCCTCCAGTTTTCCACTGTGTAAGTAAATAAATTATTTAAACGTACTGTACATCTTCTTCCCTTGGATACTAACCGAAGTATTTAATTAACAGTAATACGTTTTAATTTTTGTTAAACCGTCTTTTCAAGACACTTTATAAGCATCTTTTCATGACATCCAACATCCCAAAGGACTGAACAATTTAAGTAGAACAGGTAATAGGTATAGTCAGATCAACACATTCACATTAATAATCAGTGTAATGTCCATCTTGACTGACCTTTGTCTTCAGGTCATTGCTGGGAAGCGTGTGCACTGATTAAATGCATGGACTTGGGGCAGATATGAGGTGGAGTTAAGATCCTTTTCATTGTTTTTGTTTTTCACTCCAGTGTAGGACACACAAAAAATAACTCTTGGTAGTGTAATAATAGGTGATGGTTTTAACTAATTAATGTAACTGCACAAGTGTAGATCTATGATCAAACCAATACAGCACCAGCAATGTTGGAAGCTGCGATGGCTGCTGCTTTATTGTTTGTTGTGTCAGCTTATTTGGCAAGAAGTTAGTGATTGTAATGTTTGGGAGAGAGCAGCAGTCTGCTCTGTTTCAGCTAGCTTTGGATAAGTTGCTGGTTTTTCAAATTGATCCAATATCCAGTATTGATCCAATTTAATCAATGAGTTTGGCATAATGTCCAGTTTTTGGGCCACAGAGATATCGATACTAAAACTGGCACTTTGTGTTGTTTTCACACCAACTGTTTAAATTAAATCAAATAAATATATATAGTTTTTTTTTATTAAGAAAGTACAATATAATAAAGTATTTGAGTAAAATAGAGACTGGATTATAATTTGTTGTTGTGGCCTTATTCCTTCCTGCTCCTGTTGGATTTCTGACCATTATCACCAGTCGCATAGACTGAATATTCATGTAATAGTCCCACTATTATAGTGCTGTCTTCTATTTTCCATTTAATGTGTTAAACATATTTCAATGTCTCTTGATATGTTGGTACTGGAAATTTTAGTATTGCTTTTTCACAGTTGCATGTGATGACTTTTCCATTACGTTTTTGCCTTTTTTGTTTTCCACTTCTACCCTCAATTAAACCCACATGTAAAATTGACATTGGATTTTGCACTGTCCTTTGCTGTCTATCCCTGAAAAAGGCAGTGCAGGATATCCTAAGACTTTTATTCTGGTTGCATTTTCACCACTCTCACAAATGAAAAGATAAATCGAGGTAAAAGGGCAGCCAGAAGTTATTAGACAAAGTCTATATTTATTGTCATATTGCATTTGCAACAAAATTGTGGGTCTAACTATGCACATTGGTGTAAAGCAAGGAAAGTTTATTTGTATAGCATCTTTCATGTACAAGACAATTCAAAATGCTTTACATGAAAACATCAAAAACCTTGCAGATGTTGTAAAGAAGAATAAAAACAGCAACAAATGGCATAAATCACAATAAAAGCAGACGTTAAAAGCAAGATCAATTAAAAGTTATGGTGCAAGACGTGCATGTGAAAAGAAAAGTTTTTAATCTGGATTTAATTGTTTCCGCATTTGGTGAAAGTTTTATCTCGACTGGCAGTTTGTTCCACTTTTTTGCAGCACAACAGCTAAATGCTGCTTCTCCATGTTTAGTCTGGACTCTGGTCTGGACTAGTTGATCAGAATCTTTGGATCTAAGAGCTCTGATTGGTTTATATTCTCTGAACATATCACAGATGTATTCTGGACCTAAATCATACTGGGATTTATAAACAATCAGCAGGGTTTTCTTGTGACTGACTAGAAACCAGTGTAAAGATGTTAAAACTGGTGTGATGTGTTCAGATCTCTTAGTCCCAGTTAAAGCTCTAGCAGCAGCACCTGGATGAGCTGCAGATGTTTTATGCTCTTTTTGGGAAGTCGCAGTAATATACCATTACAAACTCTTAATTCTGTTAATGTTTTTGAGTTGGTAAAAAGATTTTTTAGTCACAGCTTTGATGTGGCTGCTGAAAGTCAGATCTGAATCCATCAGCACTCCAATTTTACAGACTTGATTTGTAGTTTTAAAATCCTGAGTCTCCAGGTGTTTACTGACCCTGGCCCTCTTCTCTTTGCTACCAAACAAAATTATTTCAGTTTTATCTTTATTTAATTGGAGAAAATTTTCTATCATTCAGGTGTTAATTTGCAAGCAGTGACACAGTAGATCTATTGGACTGCACTCATCTGGTGACAAAGACACATAAAGTTGTGTATCGTCTGCGTAACTGTGATAATTGATGTTTAAGTTCTGTAATAGTTGACCCAAAGGGAAAATATATAAGTTAAACAAAAGAGGCCCAAGGACTGACCCCTGAGGTACAAGTCATGGCCACTCGCTCAGATTCATAACTGCCGATGGTAAAGGAATATCTATGACTTTGTAAATCAACCTGAGCCAGTTAGGACCACTCCAGAAAGTCCAACCCAGTTTTCCAGCCTGTGCAACAGGATTCTGTGATCTACATAATCAAACACAGCATTGAGATCCAGCAGAACCAGGACTGATACTGTACCAGAATCGATACTGAGCCTAAGGACTTTGACCAGAACTGTCGATGAAGTCAGAAGCCTGACTGGAATTAATCAAGATTTCCACTTTCATTTAAGAAGTCATTAAGCTGGTTAAATACAACTTTCTCAATTATCTTGGATATAAGGGAGGTTAAGGGAAATATAAAAATATGAAAAGTTAAATGTAGCACTAAGTACACATTAAATATGATTATAAATAAGAGGTAATTAAGAAGATAAATTGAAATGAAAACATTTCCTAAATACCCTGAATGAAAGTTCATGTTCATAATTTTGATGCAGTTCTGAAAATGTATTTCGACAACTCAAAGTGCATGTTATGATATTTTGTGTTAAAAATAGCAGGTTGTTGACATTTTCCAGTGGAGTCAGACTTAGAACTGCATGTTTTAAGTAAACAAAGCTAAATCTAAGTCATGGCTAGGCCATGAAAAGGCCTGTCCACTGTGTAATTGCTTTGGTATCACTATGGAAAAATGTTTTGAATGTCCAAACTGTTGAACCAAGACACCTCTTTTTTCTTAGCCTGTTTAGAAGACACATCAGTGTTTCTTGGTGGTGCAATGCATTGTAGTTTGTTAAGCTAGATGGAGATATTATTATGCCCCCCGCCTCATTTTTGCTCCATGTTATTTATGTCTGGTACTGACTGAAAATGGGACAATTGGTTTTAAATATCGGCGAAATTTCCCTCAAGCCTGCCAGATAATTTTGTACCTGCAGTGGAAATAGCTCACTCTGACGTAATGTTTTGTGGTATTTTAGCACTTTTGTGAAAACGTACAACCAAACAAATAAATGGAGAAGTGCAAATCACATTGTCAGTTGTCAGTTTGATTTAAAGAGGGTTTTTCCTATAACTTCATGGAAGGTCATATGTTTCAGACTCTCTGAAGCTACAGATGTGTCTTTGTTAGCTTAGGTCTCCTAAAAGTATCTACAGCAGTCTGAACAAAACTGGGTTGTCTGTTATTCGCTTAATGCTCTAATGTACGTTAAATTCAGCTATTTCAGTTTTAGGAGAGGAATTATTAGAAAGTCTTTCCGTCGTACATGTGCTATACATTGAAACAGGAACCAAAACTGTATGGGTGGGATATGGGTTAAAGACTTTGAGAATGGGGGGGCAGAATGAGGGGATAGCAAGAGGAAGCGAGTTAGCCTCGGATGGGCGAGAGTGAAACCTGAGAATGATTGAGTTAGGGTAAAGGAGACAGGAGCCCCGAGGCTGCCAGTCAGATGTTGTGTGTATGTGTATACATGGTGCTCTTGTCATGTTGCCCTGTTAGCATGAGGAGATTGTGATGGAGTTATCTGGCTTGGTCCTAAAAACGGCTTGTCATCTTGTGTATACACAAGGAGGTAGCGTTAGTCTGTGTGTATGCTTGTACGGTGCCAGCAACATTACTCACAGGCCTTTTGGGACACAAGCAAAGCCTTGCCTGGTTCCTTTCCCTTTCAGTGGAAATATACTCATTGCATCCTCTGAGTTCTCAGAAGATGAAGGTTATACAAACAGTGATGGAAATTAGGTCTTAGAGGGTTAAACTATTAGCTTTCTTGTGGGAGTCATCTTCACCTGCTTTTCAAATGGTCTGTGACAAAGCTGGAAATGTGAATGAATCAAACCTGCCACATAAAAACAACTGATTGCGTTTATATATTAGAATTTGTGCTACGTTTTGAAAAATATTTTTTAGGCTTTATACACGTTTGTTCTTGTTCCTGTACACAATGCTTTTTAAAATGTGTGTGTGTGTGTGTGTGTGTGTGTGTGGGGATGTCCCAAGCGCAACACAGTATGGAGCCTTTACTTCACACTGCAGCAGCACTAAGCAAAAGCAGATGTTATAAAGTTTACAGAAATCAGAACATTATTTTCCTGTTTCCATTGCATTCTTCTAAACACTTAGTGAACAAGCTTTGAAGTCACCCAAGAAATCTAGTCTGTGGGTGAAATGATAGGATCTCCTGGAGCAATGGAGCCTGTTGTATGGGGGAAATGGAGGGATGGGGGTCTGAGACCGAGAGAGGGAGCGAGACAGCGAAAGGAACAAGTCGCTATGGGAGAGGATGGCTTGATCAAGAAATGCTTCAAAGTTTTTGCTGTACTTTGTTATAATTTAAGTTTCTGATTAGGGCTTTTTTGCACATCTTTTGTAATTTATCAAACCTTTTTTTGTCAAAGGCTGATGTAAAAAGGAGATAAATTGTGTTTATGCAGGTCTACTGTGGGTCCTACCATAACATCAGATAAATCCAGAGTGTGTTGGATAATCTTAAGGCAGGCAATGTGCACGACTGCCAGGAGCCTAGATTAAACCACTGTAATGCATGTGACGGCATGGTAGTCATGCCCATTTGATGCCTTTTTAGAGGTCGTGCATCTGTCTTGCACCTATCTTGCATCAGGCTACTAAAGACTATAGACGTTCTTTTTCCTTAAATGTTCTCAAATAACTGAACAGTTCTTGTTAATGCAAAACGTGTGTGTCGATCAAAGTGGTTGCTACATTATTCCTAACACCCCCCTCCCCCCCACACACACACACATACACACACAAGCATGCATAAGCAGATTCAAATCTCTGCATTTGGCAAAAGTAATGAAGCAGCAGTGCAGCAAGCTTTCAATAAAAAATGTGACATGTACGAGGGCTACATCTGCAGTGCATTAGAGTTCAAGCATGCTCTCACAGGTTAACTAACTAACTCTTCATGTTACCTCGACTGAGTCTACTGAGAAGCAAATGAACTGCAGTGTGTCCTAACACAAAGCACAAGAAAGCGCTTCATCATTTTAAAAATGCATCAGATTTCTGTGTCACCACCACTTGGTTTTGATTTAGCTGTGCAAATCACCCTTGTTACCATGCATTATGAACACAGAAGAATACAAATGCCTTGTCCCTCTCCTCTAGCATTTCAAGCCAATCTGCCTCCTCTCAGCCCTTGTTGTACCCTAATACAGTGTGGCATATGAATCATACTCATAACACATGTCTTCATCCGACCTTTACAGACAGGACCTCACAGGACAGCCACTTTAGCATTTCCTGCTCTCTCATCTTCGAGGCTTAGTAGAGACATACATTCCCTTTTTCTGTGTGCAAATCAATAGAGAGTTTGACAATCACGATTACAGTGAAGACAGAGTAGCCTGGCGGTTTTCCTATGGCAATATGGGATTACGAAACTGCACCCATTTATGTGGTAGGTCCTTGCACTGATGCATTGTGGTTGGGTTTGACCCAAAAGACCCCCTTCACTGCTAAACAAAGTGCCTGCAGAGAAATTCTGGAAGATGGCCAGATTGGATTGCCACTGAAAACCCATGAGAACTTCTCTATGGGCTCTGAGCCTTGAGGATTTCTTTAAGTGTGTGAGTTAGGTAAGGGATCTACCTCAGAGCCTGATGGGAAAGGAGAGGATGATGTATATGTATAAAGTAAACCTGCAGGTATTTCCGTCCAAGAGGCCTTTTTTCTGTGTTTGCCTTGTTTCTTCTCCACATGCTCCTCTGTTTTCATTGGCTGCTTAGCCGATGATGCGGCAACACTGGAAAACGGCCGGTGTGATTTTTACGGGAGGACAGGGAACATGGGTCATAAAACTTGCCTCCTTGATTTTCCACTGCCAAAAAAAAAAGTGCCCCCTCCCCTTCACCTTCTGTCAGAGCACAATATGTCTGCGGGAAGCCTGCAATGCAGGAAGATGAACACTAGCACACACACACGTATTCTGATTAGGAGGTTTTACTAAACACATGGATGCGCCTTCATACACCACAAGAAAACCCGCAGACGGGTGGGTTGTTATGTGATGTCACAATATGAGAGTTTTTCTGTGATTTTAGACGTTTAGGTGGTATGATGATGTGTAAAGAAAATCTTAAGGGACCTTAGAACAACAAGCAGCCATACTGGTCTGAGGTCTCCTCAGTGAGGGCATTCCTAACCTTGAGGCAGGCTGTCTAACCCAGCCAGACGGGGAGACCGTTCACCTCTTTGCCCTCTAAAAGCCCTGCTTTTGCATCCATGCCCAGATAATCTTTGGTCTTATTACAATGAGTGGATGAAACCACTATACTGTCATAACCTTAAGAATAAGCTTTTTAAAAATCTATACATTCATTTTAGAAATTCTTTACTGCACTAAAAAAAAAAACCAACCTTCAAACATGTCTGTGTGAAGCTCAACATGGTGAACATTCCCATTGGCTTGACCTTATCCCCATGTCCAACTGGCCAATGGCATTTATCTTTCTTTTTGTATGTGTGTGTGCACGTCAGATTACTGCAACAGGAAATCTGTTCCGCTGCATGCTGGTTGGGGGTGTGAAGGAGGGGAAAACATGGGGCGAAAGATGGTCCTGTAGGACCTGAGCCAAGCCATGAAAGCTTAAGTAAATAGCAAGAAGGGGGATAACAGTGGTGGTATGGGGTCTTCCCCACCCTCAATTGCACCCTCCCTCCTCAGCTTATGTGTTTCCTCTCTTATGTCTTGTTTGGACAACAGTGTGTTATGATGCCCCAGTGAAATAATTTCTTTACTTGCCATTGCGAGTTATTCCCAATTCCAAGCAGCCACAGGTGTCTTAGGTTTAGATCGATTCATTAAGAGAAGTAGGTGAGTCAGGAAAATATACACTATTGTGCAGACTAGCTTCTACTCAGACTTTCCAACCAAAATGTTTTGTAATGCTCTACATGTCACGATTTCATTGTTGCAGAAGCTTGGAGCACATAAAAGCTTTGCACTGCTGCATGTGAAAAAAAGAGAGTGATGCGTTATGAAAAGTGTATTCATGTCAAACACAACATGTGTTTAATTAATTAAGGATCATTTACTTTTTTTTTGTTGGAAAACGGTAATGTTCAGTGTTATATTTCCCACTTTTAGTGCACAATTTTCAACTTTTAAAATAGCTCATGCGTAGTAAACATCTGCAATTAGTTTCTGATGTAGAATCTGTTCACACCCCACATTCCAGCTGTCTGTAATGTCCAACATAATTAAACACAGACCAATTTGCTTCTAAAAATTTAAACACCATGTTTTTTCCCAGTGTGTTTGGACCAGTGAAGCATTACTGCACCACTCATTAACGTGCTGGGGGTGTTGTTGTTGTTGTTGACATCTTGCTAAAAGTAGAACTGACTGTGTGTGTTTCTGGGTGACGATGTCTGTCCAGAACCTTAAAATTATGCATTTAAGCAGCTCTCAAAGAGTTTATGTGTAAGAGTAGTGAGATGTCCCTGGATATATGTAGGTATGGAGGTTGATCATCCTAATTGTAACTAATTGCAACAGGTCTAATGATAATTGTATGATTGAATCATTAGGTATGACTTTTCAGTATTTAAGAGTATAGAGAACTGTAAGCTATATGAAATATAGGTTAATGTTTTTGCATTTTTGGAGTGTTCAATATATTTCAAATATTCAGTTAAAGCTACTTGAAATTAGCTAGTTGAAATTATTCAATTCCATTTAAATGAAAGATTTACCCTATCTATTTCTAGAAAAGGACTGCTAAAAAACCTGTTTTCAGGATTATTAGATCAACGTTGTTCTTACTGAAACCTCTGCAGGAGTGAAATATGTTATAAAACCAAGAAATGGTCAGTTTGTCTAAAATCCAATAAGAATAAACACACTGGTTTGTGCTGTGTAAATTAATCAGTTTTTGTAGCTCAGAAATCCCTCACCAGGTGTCAAAATATGCAGGATAGAAAAAAGAAATAATTAATAAATACCATTCTTTGTATTTTATAGTGAGATCTGGTAGGGTGGAGTGTACCATGTAGCCGCATGAAGGCCAACATGCTGCATGGAGTTGCTTCTTGTGGAAATCTGCCTTTAAATAACATCTGCCTGTCCACTCAGCTGTTTTTGGGATCATTGTACTAATTCAAAGACATTTCCATAGTTGAAACTATTTTTGGCTTTGACAGTTACTTTGCATTTTATTCACTTCAGCCACATGATTAAAATTCATCATCAGGCTTGTGAAACATTCCTCCTGTGTGGAAATTCTCCATCGAGCAGGTGTGCATGCCTTTTTGGATCTTTCCCACCGTGATTAAATTGGCGTGTTTTCGATTATGCTGTATTTTTTGGCTCCCCGCCTCTCGGAGGTTCTGTGTGTATTCATTTTGAAGTCATTGCTGTTTCTCCTTTTCATGCGCTGCTGGGCTGAGCACCTTAGCTGGGAGCTCTGTGGCCTGAAACAGGCTGCATTCAAGGAGCCAAACCTGGATTGCAGCTGTTCACTTGTGCTCTGTGTGATCTCAGGACACCTTGAGTTAATAATGATAGGAACATCTGATAGGATGAGCAAATTCACAGAACAAATGTGCTTTCTATTAAATAAAAAAACAAGTTGGTAGAATGTTTAGGATTTTTATAAGTGGTTTTGCAGAAGCATCCAACAATAACTGCAGATGAACAGTTAAGCTTCTGACTAAAATGCTAAAAGCAAATATACAGGCTTGTTATAATATTATCAATGTTTAGAAGTCATAGATGATTTTTCAGAATTAAAAAAAGAAATGGATATTCTCAAAAAGATTACAGGCGGAAGGATTCCTGATACTTATTGATTTCCTTGAAACCAGATGAGGACATTAAAATTAGAATTAAGCCTTTTGAAGGTTAGATTCCCTTTGAGTGCACAAGAAACCAAAATAACGTTTCTTTTTATTATTCTTACATGAGTCATGAATCAAAATCAGAATGACTCTCAGATCTGTTAGAATACAAAATTTTAGCTCAAATTCAGACTAAAATGTCTATTCAGAAGTAACAAATCAGACAACTCTGTCTAGTTTCAGAGTATTCCATCCTGATGCAGCGAAGACCCTCGGTCTCTATAGCTGAGGGCCGAAACCTCAGCTCTAAATCTGTTGGGTGGATGTAAGAAGAGAAGGATGGTAAAATAACAGAACGTGCACTTTGTTCACCCCCAGCCTGCAGTAAAAAGCTCAGAGAATTACAGTGTGAGAGACAGTTTAACTCTGGGTCGTAAATATGTGTTTGGAAGATTTTCACTTTTTCCTTGCTCCTGTGACGTCTCTGTTACCGTGATACACAGAAGATGTAGTGCATCCGCACGAATGCAGTAGTTAGTAAGGATATTTTATTTTTGGTGATGCATATGTTTAATGCACATTATTTTTTGCTTTTCAGGAGTTCACTTTAAATTTAACCAAGACCATTTTGGAAAGGCAAATTCTACTTTAGTCAACGTTAGTTGGATAAAACCAAGAGTTAATGATAAATCTTTCTGAGACTTTGATGCGGCTCAACATCTCCTCCTATTTTTTTAAAAAGAAAATGCTGCAGATGGAAGTATCAAGTATCGTCTGATGAAGTAAAGACTTTGAATTGCAAAAAGTACAAATTATGAGGTATAATTCTCTTGTAATCATGTCATTTTCATGTATTTTCTTCCACTGCAGTGATTTAATGATACCCAACTGGAAAATAAGCTCCAGTAAATTTTTAACTTTACAACGATCCCATAATGTAAGAGGAGCATATACTCTAATATCTTTTTCTAATGTTAACAGACATTTTTTCCCCCCAGGAAGTTTCTTTCTATTTGCCTTTCACTCTTAGATACACACCTAAGCAAACTATATATGTATGTGTGTGTGTTTAAGAGGAAGAGGTCTGCCTTCTTCCTTGTTTCCAGTTTGTGGGAGAGTCCCTACCCAAACCGCAGCAGGGTAATAATCACTTAACCCAAATCAGGCACAATCAGGACGAACTGGGCTGCAGCTGGGAGGCACCCAACCCATGGGGACGAGCGTTGGCAGTGGGTGGGTGGATGGCTGAGGAAGGCAGGGGTTGGAGGAGCTAGGTTATTCAGGATTACGATGGAGACACTGATGACCAAAAGGTAGATCAAGAGCACTAGTCTTTGTTGTGTCCTCCTCATCCTCATCTAGCTCCAACAGGGAGAATTACCAGAGGGTAGTTGGGGAAATCAGAGATGAGATTCCCCCCTACAGAGTGAAGGTTAAATGCTGCTCCTGTCTGTGTGTTTTGTCTACATGTGATTGTTTCGTTAGTGCTCCTGAGGCCCCTGCTGAGTCACTGAATCTGATCTTGTGTGATCCAGTGATTGTGTTTGAAGCTATTTTTTCCAATGTTTGTGTTGTGATGTAGGTCCCGTCACAGCTGCAGGACCCACAGGATGGCACTTTCATCAGTGTGGATTCCCATCCACAGAAGTATAGATGTCCTTTTAGAGCTGTGTGTCTTACGTGGACACACGCGGCGTAGACACGCACATGTCACACACACAGTATAGTATATACTGTGCATAGAGGGTTGGGTGGAAATATGACAGAGCTTGAAATCTAGGAGATTTATTGTGCTCCCCTCCTGCCAAGATTTCCAGCATGTCAAAGCTGTGTCTGTTTTTTCATATTCCTGCTCTTCTAACCGATCTCCTCTCGTCTCACTCCTCAGTGACTCAGGCTTCTCTAATCAAACGGATTAAAACAACACTGTATTATATAAATGATCTGATCTATGTGTGGATGAGTGTGTTTGTGACTGTGTATCAGTAACCCACTTTGTAGCATATGCCATTCATTTAGCAAAGAAGACAAACAGACTGATGAAAATGACTCAGACCACGGGAACATTTCTGTCTGGATTTGTCTCTTCGCTCCAGACATCATCTTTTCTTTTCTCTCTGGGAGATGCAAGAGCAGCAAATAGGCACTTTCCCTCTTTTGTATACGCAGACGTCTACTATTTTTTAAACATAAATTTGTGCAGCACATGGACCGCATTTCAAACCCCAGCTACAACTCACAATTGAATTTTGCTTTGTCTAAACACACTTTTAGTGAAAACGTAGATGTAAGAGTGGATTAGTGGTGCATCTGTGTTTGATTTTTGTGCGTTTGACATGTGCAAACTTAAAGAAAAAAAAATCATAATGCAATTTTGAGGCTCATATTAAAGACTTTCCAAAACTATTTATTGCAGTTGCTTCAGTACATGGCAGACCACGCAGGGTGGCCTGATAGTGACAGAGAAAACATTAAACATATTTTATAAAAGCCCTTTTAGCAGAGTTTATTTTAAGATGTTTGGTGCATTGTTGATCGATTTTTCTTAAAATTATATTATCCAAACCATTTGAAGACCCCTACTAGTAACTCAAAGTGTGTCAAAGCTGGATGAGGGTGTGAAAAAAAGGTTAAAAAATAGAAGCAAAAACCAGTTTTCTTAAACAGAGTGGGAAGCCTAAGGGTCAGCTCTCCCTTAATTACATGAGACAATATAGAAGATAAAGTGCTTTCTTCACAACCTCTCTGAATTCTTTAATGACAAAGTGATGAAGGTGGACAGTTTTGCAGGAGGTTTAAGAAGGATGGGTGAAGAGGTGGCAAGGTGGAGCAGCTTACGGATCAGCTAGCTGGACACCTGCCACCCTGGAGCAAGTGACCCAGAAGACTCAGCTTCAAATCACTCATCACACCTCATCAGGTTGTATACACATAAGCTTAAGGACATGCAGACACATTGGATAACTTGCATGAGCACATGTTTATGTGACACTTCCTGAGATATTTTCGGATATTTAACCTTTAATATGCAACCAGTTAAAGATTTGGAAACACCTTTCCATTGGGTCTAACAGGGAAGTGTGTCAAAACTTTGACTGGTACTGTATATTTTTAGTGAATTCAGGAATACTAGCAGCAAAAGGTTAAATAACACAAACACAGAAACAGTTCATGCGAATTTTGGGATAAACCGTCAAAAATGGAGAGAATGCTTCCTTTTAAAATAAAAAATGACTGAATATTTAGATGGTTTATCTCTGAGCTTAAATGTAGCACTTGCAGCTAATAACATGCATGTTTTTGTTTCCTTTTGTCCTGACACCCCCCCGCCCCCTTCTTTTTTTTTTTCTTCACTTCTTAGTTTGGGCTTTGATAAGATAATGGCAGCAGTTGCACAGTGAGTGTATTCTGAAGCACCTGACCCTTAAAGAGGTGCTGAGTGTAGAGCCTGGGCTGGGCTGCTGAGACGTGCTCACTCTCTGTTGACTTAAGCATTGAGACTGAGCCATCAATCATCCAAGTGTGACGGGTCTACTGCTGAACCCCGGAGTATTTTTTTTGTATCTGCCAGCAAAGCCTGCTGGCTCAGAGTGTGCATGTAGCAACCAGTCCTGATTTGAGAGAAGTAAAGCCATCTTGTTGTTGTTTTTGTTATTCCCTCCTGTTTTTCTGCCTGGCAAAATTCGGGTTTTCTCACAAGTGCTCTCTCTCTCTCTCTCTCTCTCTCTCTCTCTCTCTCTCTCTCTCTCTCTCTCTCTCTCTCTCTCTCTCTCTC
>JBAMHX010000022.1:17605786-17619830 GCA_037177515.1 Pseudomugil tenellus
CTCTCTCTCTCTCTCTCTCTCTCTCTCTCTCTCTCTCTCTCTCTCTCTCTCTCTCTCTCTCTCTCTCTCTCTCACTCAAACACACACACACCTCCATTTTCAGTCTTATTTCTCCCAAAAGGCTGGGAATTGGTCTTAAATCCTTCCTTCCTACTTTTTCAAAACCACTGAAGCATTTGGAAAAGGTTCTTTGCAATTATATTTAATCATATACGGCTGTCCTAATCAAAGCCAACTCTAGTGATCACATTTGCATGGGTTTCAGGTTTTACCCTTAATGTCAGTGGCATACACTTGCAAGCTGCAGGGGAAACGACCACCTGGATGATCTGCAAGCTGGTTCTTTTTGCTCCTCTTCTGCTGCTGCACAGCTCACACTATTTATTTTAGCTTTAAGGAAGCAGAATATCACACTAAAACGGTAAAGATGATGAAATTTTACATATGCGTATTTGCATGTGTGCAAAGTGTTTCAGCAGAATTCCCAGCTGCTATTGCCCTGCAAAGTCCAGCTGACCACCCAGCCTGATAGAGAGGTGGGCCTCCATTTTTCTTCTCTCTGCGGGCCGCAGAGGTCAATGTGACTGTGTGAGCAAAGAAAGCTGTCATATGTTTGCCTGCCTATTTTTGTGTATTTTTTATGGCTGCGAATCAGGTGTGTACATGTACATATGCTTTTGAGCGTCATTGCAAAAAAAAAAAAACAAAAAAAACCCTGTTTCTGATCCAATGGTCTTCTCATTTTCCCAGGTGGAAGGAAAGATTCTAACTAATTTCCATTACTTCAATCTGTGGCTTGCACTCCCTTTGTGTACGTACTGTTTATACATGATTCATAATTGATAATACATAAATATATAATATAATATAATATAAAATATATATAATACGTAAAATTACCACAACATGTTTGTGTGCATGTGTTTTAACTGGTTTCCATGACCTCCAGCCAGGACCCTCCTCTGCGGCCTGCCTCGCAGTGCTTGTTTGGACAACAGCGGTGCACATGTTGGCTGAAATATGGCCGCTGTGCTCGGGTGAATTAAGCTACGGCATGTGTGCTTAAACTCAGACGGCTTGCTGATTTATCCATATATTTAAATGATTGATTTAAGAGTCATCCAGCCAACACTTGTTGAAGCCGCGTATAGAGGCTGGCTTCAGGAGATGAGAGAGAAGAAGGACAGAATTCAAATCAGAAAATACACAGCCCCTCTCACACAGGTAGTGATATTTACGCCATCCATCGTGTGGCTGAGGGACATGATTCATAGAGCTGAAATGAATTATTCAGAAGTAAAGCTTTACTTTGCACAAGATGGATACTTTTAATGATGTACTGATTGCTTTTTAACATACTCCATTTTCAAATGAGCTATAAAATTTTGTTTATTATGGTTGAGAACATGACATAGGCCATCTATTTTAATGTCAGGCGAGTCTGGAGGAAAACGTATGAAAACACGTCCTCCCATTTGCGGTGATATGTGTGTGTGCATGTGTGTGCATGTGTATGTATTTGAAGGCACATGTGCCAGTGTGTTTTATTACCTGTCTCATTATTAAATGTGTTGGAGGCCAGCTAAGCTGGGACAAAACATTCCAGCTCCTTTAATGTCTCCCTCTCGTCTCCCCCGTCCCCCTCGCTCCTCTCTTTGATAATACTTTTCCTTATGAGCCCATAAAACCAGACTCTTTCTGAGAGAACCACCTTTTTCCCCTTTACGCTGTAGAAAATTAGCATCTTATTGTAGTTTTTTATATATAATAAGTTCAGGTAAGAATGATTTTTTTTCTACATTAACGCTGAAAAATATTAGCCTGATTTTAAAACTTCATGTCTTCTCTCTTTAGTATGTGCAATTTAGCTCTAGTTAACATCTCCCACTGAAAAGCTCAAGAATCTGTTCCCTTGGCTGAAAGAAAAATGCTTCTGCTAATTTCCCCTGTGCCTTTTTTCCACTCATTTGTTTTACTGCATTTACTTTATTTCAATATTCCTGTTACTCACATCCATTCCACTCCCTCCTTTCTCCCCTCTTTCCATTCCACTCCCCTCTCTTCAGGCTCTCAGTTTCTCTCTAAAGGGTCGAGTTAAGCATAAGCGAATAATTAGGTAATTGCCCCCTTGATTGAGCTCAATAGGAAACATTTCAATTAGGCTAAAACTGCGCAAGGAGGAAGTAGGCTCTTACAAAGGGAAACATTCCTTGTCATGCAACTGTCAGCCCCCAAGCCCACACCACGAGCCAGGATTAACTGGATACTAGAGGAGGAAACGCTGGGGAAGACGGAGGTTGTGCTGAAAAGCCAGCGGGAAAAAACGTCAGGGAATAGAGAATAGAGGGGGTCTGCCGGGGAGCCGGTAGAAAGAAAGTTAAGGGACTTGAGGGTGGGGCTTTTAAAGCAGTAGATGGGGGCTGAATAGACAGCAAGAAATGATTGCTGCAATTATAGCTATATTTAAACACGCCTTCGTTCTGATATGATTTTCCTGGTGATCCCTTGTCCAGATAAGAGGGAGACCTCTCTGCCTACCCAGCTGCCTGTAACAAATTACAACCTCCCAGCCATGGAAGAGACACAGTTCCTGAGCGAGAGAAGGGGGGGAAGTGAGATAGGGAGGGCTGGGTAAATTGAAAGCAGAGACATCCATTTAAAAAGTAATATGAAGCAGCTCAGATAAAAATTGGCAAGTGTGTTTCTCTTTGACTATTTTTAGTTTGTTCAATAAAAAAAATCAAACCAAACAAATCAAATCTTCACAGATATAATTTTTTTTTCTTTGTGTTTACAAGACGGTGTCTGTGTAAATGTGTGCATCGGTGCAGCTCACATGCCATTCTGTCATCACATTCACCTTTGCAGCCCTCATACATGGGCCATGAAATTGAGGAGCTGGGCGCTGACCTCTAATAGAATACGGGTGCCTGTAGGTGTTTTATGTAGGTGTTAATGGATAGTGTGCGAATGTCTGTGTGGACAGGTGTTAGCATGCCGAGGCGGAGAAGCCAGTTCCTCTCTGTCAGCAATAGCACAGCTATCTGTGAAAGAGTGTCATGTGTAATGTATAGTGTGTGTACGTTTTAATTTGCGGTTGTTTGAATCAGTGTTGATTTATGTCTGCATTATATGCTCTTTTTTTTTGTTTATTTTTAGTGTTTTTTTTATTTACCTTCCAGATATATTAGACTTGTCTAATATATCTGAATTTATATGTTTAGATATGTGTGTGAGTGTGCGTTTGTGTGTGTATGAAAAGACTTTGGCTTGAGCTTTACATCCATGTCCCTGTGGGACGCAGTGCGGTCAGGAGAGTAAACAGTGGTCCAAGTTAATAAGCTTCCTGTGTCCTGGCCATCATACCTGTATGGGTCACCTCGACACACACTTGCTTCACAGGAGAGCGAGTCAGATGCAAACCAATACCTCTTTAAGCAACACACTGGGGAATTGCTTCAGTTTAAGCATAATAAATACAAACAGATGAAACTAAATATGTGTGTTGAACCAATTTGGTATGTTGCTTTAATAAAGTAAGAAACTTAAAATAGTTTTTTTACTTTGGAAGTTATGCCATGGTTTCCAGGATGGGGGAGTTGGTTTCTTATTGCCTTGTTTGCTGATGAGCCTATACTATGATTAAAATGAAACCATTGCGTCATTATGGTCCAATCTAGTGTTTGGTCCTACAAGATGGTGAAACACTGAATCTTAAACTGCTTTTCTAACTTTAGTTGGTAAATTACCAAAATGACAAAGCCAGTATTGACTTTTCAGATTTTAATTTTTTTATTTTCACAATTTATCAATATAAATTCAAGTTCTTACTGTAACTGTTGTAATATCCATTATGGTTTCCATTGAATCAACTTTATTTCTCTTTACATATTTTAACTATCTTCCTATCTCCTGTGTCAGCCAGTCTTGTGTTTTTATTGTATGACAGCAGTCACATAAACCGACTCGGGCCACCTCCACCCCTATGGTGGCCCAGACACCAGTAACTGTTATGACAGGTCCCAGCGCTTGTCTTGATTTAGCCAAGGCAAGACACGCACATCCGCAGTTATAATTCAGTAATTTGTGTTTGTTCATTCAGTGACAATTGTGACAAATGACTGGCCTGGGGTGAAATGCCTACCTGCCCCCCCCCTTTCGTTTCCTGCCAGGGTCGACGCTTGCTTACACTCCTCAGGTGTATGCTCAGAGGGCTTGCGTGCTGAGCATGAGTACGTCAACTGACAAGGAGAATGATTACATGGACGTGTTTGTTTTAAATGTGATTTTTATTGATGAATCATATCAGCTCTGCAGGCTTGTATGATCACGCTTAGGAAGTGAATGTCTTTTTTTTTCTTTTTCTTTCTTTCTCTCTTAAATTTTTTAAGGTGCATATGTGCATATTTTTTTTCATTGGGTGACATGTTTATCCAGCACCAAAACTCACCGTGATCATTGCAGCTAGCTACCCCCTCTTTTACACTTCCAGGTGCATTTTACACCAAATCATCTCCGTTACCAATATTTGCAGGAAGTAGAGGGCCTGTATCGGAGTGGGTTTTAGCTGAGCACGAAGTCCATTATAGAAATCAGGCAGCAAAAGAAGGGAATTCTGGTAATATTTTATCTGTAAATTGAGTTCAATTCCCATGAAAATCCTGCACTGAGTTAGAGATGTAACACGCATACAGAGTAGTTTATGTGGATTAAGAGGTCTTATTTAGTCTGTGGGGCCAGAAGGCCTTCTCAGTGCAAACCTTAGGTGGTTGACCAGTGTCAATGAAGAGGGCTCTGAGCCTTGAAGTGAACACCTCTGGTGGTGACAGTGATGGCAGCTTCACTGTTCGGCTTCCCAGAGAGCCAGCAGGTTTGAACTTCCACACCGGTGGCAAATGGACCATTTCATGGTTTTTGAATTTACTCTTTATTTCTGCTCTGTTTCTAACTTGTTTATGTAATTTATTCCACTTTTTTCCCTTTTTAGTTTGTTAGAGAAAAATATCTCGAGAAGTAGATCCTTTATGTTTTTTTTTTTTTTTTTTTTGCTAATATAAATTTGTATACATGCGTGCTTCGTAGTGTGCGTGTGTGGCTTTCCTCCATCTTTTTCCCAGAAGGAAAAGTCTCATGTTCACTCTCTAACTCGTCCTGGTAGAGGGTCAATTGCAACCAGTTGGCCGCCAGTCTGGTCCAAAGTAAACATTTGGAGAGAGGCGACTGTACAGCCAGGTACCTGGGGGCTCTGTGTGTTGCTCAATTTTGCTTTTCCCCTTCCTCTCACCCTCCCTCCCTCCCTCCATCTTTTCCCTTCTTTCTCCCCACCAGCCTTTCCAACCCTGCGCCTTCTTCATGCGTGGTAGTCGGCCGTTCTCCCAGAAGACCTAGAGACTGCCAGGGTAGCTGCTTTTGGATCCAACCAACTGTTCTGCTGGGTCTGGGAGATGGCCTGTCTCCTGGGGCAGGCTTTCAACTGACTGCTCAGTTGGTCTGGCTGCTCAGGCATGCCTGTTGTGGTCTGGCTGGTCTGGAGTACTAAAAGATCACAGCCAAAGACAAGTCAGCGTAGGTCTATTTGTTACGCATATACATGAATACACAGCACATCTCCCTCTTTGTGTAAGCTATCAGCAATATGGTTTTGATTTAGACCTCAGTGGACTGCTTTTTTTTGAGTGGCAGAGGAGAAAAGGTCTGCTACAGATTTGCTCTGATGCGTCAGGAGGGCGTGCAGCTTTTTGAGCCTGATGGTAGGCGACTCCTTTAACTGGGGCTGGGGAGCAGTCTGCACAGCTCAATTTTGCCCACATTAATCAAACTCGCATTTCCTCACATCAGCGTGTGTGCCTATCAGCGGGGCTAGCTTGTTAGCATAATGAATGCAGGTGACTTTACACAGAGGGCCACAGTCTTTGTTGGGGAAAGAATTAAACGACTCAATTCGGTCCTCTTATATTTAGTCCTTAAAAATACGTGAAACAATTTTTCTTTTATTTATTTATTTTGTCATTATTTAATTTAACTGCAAACATTTTTTAAAACATAAATGATGAAAAATTGATTTCCATTAAGAGTCCCACATTTGCCTTCTTCATTTACATTTAGTCTGCATAAAACATCAATATTTATTATTATTTCACGGCAAGTTTTAGGTAAAATGGCCATTTGTGTGTGAGGTGAATTATTTCTTTTCAGGGAGACTTCCTCTTGGTTAGAGCGAGTCGGGGGTCAGAGAGGGGAGAAATGGTCTAAGAAGGGGGAGAGAGGGGTGGTGAGATGGCGGTCTGAGAGTGAAAGCAAGCAGTCAGACAGTGGGAGAGACCTTTGCTTCGCTGTTAATTCATACAGGTGCTTAGAATTTGCAGCATGTGATTAATCATTGATGTGTTTGTGGGTGACATCTTGTTTAATGGATCTGTCCATCTCCCTTCTTTCACTATTCTGGCGAAGCAACCTATTAGTATGAAGTGTATGTTTTATTTTAACACATATTCTGGTCAGACATGTATATGAATGCTCACACTCGGAGTTTAGCATCAAAATTGATTTAATTGTAATTTCAAGCTTGTCTCTTTGGTGTAACTCAGCCCTGCAGTTAAATCTGGACTGATGTATAAGTCAAAAACTGACCAGAGAAAGAAGTAGCCAAATACAACATGTGTTTGAGGCCACCAGCTGCCGCCACACAGAGGCAGTGGTGTTTTCCGTGTGTGTTTGCTTTGGGTGGAGGGCAAGCCGGCTGGTCAGCATGGCTGTAAATCAGAGTCTTCCTGATGGAACCCTGATGGACAGGAACATAATCTGTCCCCGGTGTGTCATTATGTTAAACCTCCCAGATAGCTACAGATTCTTTTCCTCCTCTCATCTCTCCCTGGTCTACACACACACACACACACCTACACACACATATCCACAGTTAGCGAGCAAGAGCAGTCTCCTGGATACCAGAGACAGTAACAGAGGCACACATGTTGAACATAAACCGGTTTAGCCAGTGTCAAGAGTTCATCATCAACATGTGTCATAGCAAAGCCAATGCCCAAAACGCATTCACTGCTTACACCGCAACGCAATGCTCTTGTTACAAATGTACACACACCATGCAGCATTGCCATTATTGGCTTCAGTGATGGCTAAATATAAGCAAACTGACAGATCCTTGTAGGACAAGTTAGGATATGTCCCAAGACCAACAGAAAAAGCCCTCACACATTGAGAGAAGTCTGAGCCAAGGTGTCATCTGTTCATTTTATGTGCCTTTACATATCTGAATCCAAAAGAAAATGATGTATTTCCATTTGACACAAATAAAAGAAATGATCCATGTATTTTTTTTTGGGATGTTTTATGTATTTAACTATTTAGTTGTTCAGATATATATAATCAAAAACTTCAGAAATACTATAAATGGCTTTTCACGTAACATTATTATTATTACGTATTATTCCATTTCACTAATCAATTTTAAATGCTGTAATTTGTGTTTTGAACCCCTAGAAGACATTAATTGTCCTTGTTTTCATTATTCTGGTTTCTGTTGGAGACCATGTTCAGCCCCAAACCCCCTCCCTCCTCCACAAAGAAACTCAGTCTGACAGTTTTGAAGTTATTTCAGCTTTTCTGACAAATAGCAGCATAAAAGCAAACACCACATCTCTGCATGGTTCATTTGGAGTTTGTCCAACAAGAAGATCTTGACCCCTTAATTACAGAATGATGGAGCTATTTCTTCTTCTGCGTGTTGCTGAATTTCATTAACGACTTGGCGTCCACACATGTCAATGTAGGTTGGACTTAGAGGTTTTCTGCTTTTATTTGTTTCTATTGTGCATATATTTTAAACTGTTTCATGCATCTATCCCATACTCTTCAAGCATACATTGCATTTATGTTGAGAGCAGACCACTAAATGTCTCACTTTAAGATTTGTTATCTTTTACAAAAAGTTTGTCACAAAAACCAGAAACCAAAGATCTCAGGCTATAACCTGATACCCATCGTGAAACAAAACAGGGATAAGCTTCATTGACAATCAATGCACAGCTCGTACTCTCAAAGAATGTTTGTTTAACCTTTCTCGGCATTACCTCGGACAATGAGTCACTTCAGAAAGTAGTTCTGTCATTCAGTGCCAATGGAGCAGCTCCAAGGATCTCCCCTCTAATGGCAACATCTACAGAGCCCGGAGTCTCGTTTCCAACTTGAGTGACATGTGATCATTTCTACAATCATGACTTTAAGTGTTCAAAATTGCAGAAATACAACAATGTTTGCTCTGGTTTACACTGGACTTCCCAAATTTGACCTTTTTCATGCACTTCCTACCCACAAAGTGGAGTTGCTGCCCCTCTAAGCCTCTCTCCGTCTTTCACCCTATCTCTTCATCTATAGTCTGTTTGTATATGACTTAGAAAGCCCTGAAAGACACAGGATAAGGCCTGTATTGTGATTAAGCCTGAGCATGGTTTCCCCAGTATGCGACATGGCACAGGGCCATCTGCCAAAACAACAGAAGTCAGATATGGCCTGCCACACCGTGAACCAAAAATCATGCCTGCCTACTCGCCTGTGTAAAAAAACCCAAAAAAAAACCCAATTCAAATACTGTCTATAAATTACAGACATAACACAAAGCAAGGCTACTGATTGCATCATTATTGCATCCAACCACCGTTGTATGTAACATAATCACGGTCTCTCATCATGATCAAACCACTAGTGTGCATCTGGAGCTGCATTATGTAATGCTTGGAAAGACTCTGCAAGCTTGCTAAAAATATGTGTGAAGTTGGCGTGTTAAGTTGTAGAGCCGTATATTTAAATGGGATAAGGGAGTCCGTTTTTGTTTAAACAAGACCTACCTCCTTCCAGTTCCTCTCTCTGTTTTCAAGTGCTTGAACATATTGTGACTGTGTTTAAGCAGTGATGGCTGAGTGCATTTACACTTTGATAATAGCTTCCTGCCTTTAACTCCTCTGGCTTCAAATAAGAAAGAACTGCACAGGTACTTAGATTTTGCTGCTGCCACAGATCAGGCAACTGCTACCACGACACCCTTGCCCTTCTCTTCCTTGCTTTACGCCTGCCAACCAAACCCAGTACAGAAATGACAGACCACCCTCTGAGCTTATTCACTATCTCCTCTACTATGTCACTCCTACCATGAGTAGTTTGTGGACTGGAAGATCGTATCACTCTACAAGAATGTCCGCAGTTTTTTCAGTCTTTGCATCGTTTGCATTTATCTACCTTGTAGCCCCTTTCTGTACCCACAAAGAATGCATGTTTGGAGAATGTCTCAACCATGATGCATTATGAAATGTACGCCAAAAGGGGGCTTTCTTCCAGGTGGCAAGAGGCCTGAGCCCACAGAAGATTTCTACCCTGAATTTCCAACCTAAAGCTGGATACCATGCTGCAACATTATAAATTAGCTTGCTTATGGCAGCTCTTTTAACTTTAAATGTTTCCAAACTGCTTGCTATGATGACACACATGTATCCAACAGCCTGTTAACAGTAAATGTGATGGTTTATTTCTTTTTTTTTAGATGAATCTTTGGCCTTTTGCCTAAAGTGTCCATGTACCCTGGTCTAGACAGCAGTGTGTAATCGGGGGGACTTCTACCTATCCTATAGACACAGGGTGTTAACAACTAATTAAAGAATTTACTGCCTCACTAAAACTCTATTATTGCTGTTCCCTCCCAATTATTGGCTCTATTATCAGCTTTTATGGACTCAGATGAGCTTCCAGAGAAAGTTGTACTTGCTTTGTCCAAGTGGTCATTTTGTTGCTTTCTAAAAATAACATGATAGTGGTTAAACTTATAGAGTTTAGAGTATAGTTTTTTTTTTATAAAGAGAGGCAATGCAAACTGATGGATGATTTGCAGTTGTACTTGTTACATCAAATGAAATAAACTTCCACAGCATCTTTCCTTCCCTCTCAGGCAACGACTCATCTTTTATGCAGCTCCTACATGTGCTTTCCATCACGCTTTCTGTTTCACCTCTTTGAGTATTCATCAATCTCTGTCTCTCCTCTGTCCACTAGGTGACAGTAATGACACAGCTCTCCCCTCTAGGGGCTGGGGATTGGATGAGGTATAATGTTTGTTTACACAAGATAAAATGATTAAGACCTAAAGGTATAGCCAGGTTAGGTGTGTTTCCTGCAGTAGTGATGTCATGGTGATGTGGTGAGATTAAAGAATTTGGTGTCTATGGTGAGAAGTCCAGTTACTAGCCATTTACCATCATTCTCCATATCACTCAGCAGCATTTAAAAACTAACCATAATGGTCAATTTCTTTTTCTGTGCACAATTTCAAGAAAGAATACTAGGTTTTTTCTTCCTTTTTTGAAACAATTGTATTAGAAAGTGCTGATGTTAGTTTGGATTTTTCTTAAGCAATCCCATGATAGTTTTCTGGAATTAATGTTACATTTAAAGCCAAACTCTTTGTCTGGAGCTCTTTTTCCTGCCAAAATCAATTTTTTTATAGTTATGTTTGATGCATAAAAATGATTAAATAGTTGTTTCTCTTCAGATTTTAGAGTATTCTGTGCTATGACTTATAAACTGCTGTGGATCAGTAAAAATAAACCTTAAATTAGATGCAATCATATAAACCCGCAAGTGGCAGCGGCTGTATTTAATCAATTTATGTTTAAATAAAGCAGAATGGCTTTGTAAAAATGTTCAATCTATCTCAATAAAGGCTATAAATATGTATCTTCTGTTTTGTAAATCTATGTCTTAGGACTATGAAGTTATTTAGTTCACACTTATTGAAAAACATTCAAACCCCATATTTTGATATAAGAGAAAAAGAATAATGTGATAAAATGTTTGGTTTCACCTTTTTGTTTTCCTTTTGATGGAAAATAATCTGTCACCAGTGAATATATTTAATATGGGCAGACTTGAACGCTCTAATGATTACTGGCTTAGCAGCGTGTTTACACATGTACTAGATTACACTACAGATGTTCTTTGGAAAGATGTAAATGAAAAATGAGATAATTTTATATTTGTTTCGCAAGCTGAAATTCACTGTGAAATGGAGAAAAATAAAATAGAGAATGCTTCTCTGTAATCAGATTGCATAATAGGTTACAGTAAAGAGTTGGATGTGGGTTAAAGCTGTAATCTAAATAACGGTTAACTTAACAAACTGAGTTTGGTTGTATGAATTGCTAAACAGGGAAAGACAAAACAAACAAAACATCTGTGTAATTTTTCATCCAAAATTTTGATAATTTTATAATTTGCCATTTGTAATCTCTGCTCAATTTCATGCAATTAGTTTAGTAATCAAAGGATTTAGTGCCAGCATCTAAGAAGTATGTAATTTGTGGTTTTAATGTTAGACAAAACTGTAAGAGGCATGATAGAAAAGGATTGTTTTAGGGAATCCATCCAAAGAAGCTGCAGCAGGATAGAGTGAAACAATTTGTTAGTCTTCTTTGGTAAAATAGTAATGCCAGGCTTGATTTAATTGGAGTTCAAGGATTTTATGAGCAACATAGTTGTATTTACTTGTGCTTGAGTGTCATGCTCTGTGCATCACACACATTCTGTGTACACATGTTTGAGTGCACCGTCTGTTCATTTGGAAATGCAAACAATTTACTACAACTTCATTACAATAGATACATAGATTTATAGATGTACAGATGGATGCCTTAGTGATCCCAAGTTTTAGAGATTAAAATAATATAAAGGCTTGTAGCTTTTGTAACAGATTAGTAGAGAAATCTTTTAAAGATCTTTTATGAATAAATGCTTTTAGTTGGGATATATTTAGACAGGTTGTAGGGAAAGTTTTATTTTATACTCTCCAGTACTAAAACTCAGTAGGGTTTCTTACTGAATCTCTTTTTCCCTTCAATAAATTAAAGACATATAAAAGATTTACTAGGAAAATAATAAAAATCCAAATAATGATTATGTTATTAAAATAACTCATATGGCTACATTTCTTACACTTTTGCATTGTTCAATATTTTGCAATTTGAAAAAATGCTGGAATTAGAGCAAAATAAATAAATAAAAGAAAAGAGTTGAAGTCATTAAACACCAATGGCTGGACTTTGTGAAGAGAAATTGAACTGATATGGTGAAAGTTTTTAAAAATTGCTTTAGTAGCCCGAAATCTTTGAGAACCATATCTATTCTTAAGATGTAGTTCTATTAAACTATATCTTATTACACAAAGCAAAAAATAATTGGGTATTACATCAAAGAATCTGAAAATGGACAGTAAAATACATTGCTCACTCACTGTTACCTCATTATATGACTCTTATAAACTCTAGATAGTTCAGATTAAAATCAATTACCCACCAAGTCTTGATGTTTACCTCCGCCAAAGAGGTTATGTTATCGCCGGCGTTTATCTGTCTGTCTGTGTACAACATGACTCAAAATGTTATGGATGGATTCTTATGAAACTTTTAGGATATATCCAGAATGGGAATGACCTGTGGTTACATTTTGGAGTTGATCCAGATCACTGTCTGGATCCAGGAATGTTTTGAATGATTCTTTAACATTGTAAGATAGCCACTCATGTTATTGCAGCTGAAACCTCCTACAGGTGATTTCTGTCTGCTGTTCATCACTCTGACAAAGATCATATTTGAGTGAGTTATATTTTTAGATGTGAGTCACAATATGAGGGGGAACTGTGACCTTGGCGGAGTTTTGTGCTTTCTGAGCGCTTTTTTAGTTTATTTTGCTTTTTACCTGATGGCTTTCAGATCTGGCTTTTTTTTTACTTTTTATGTAGAACTAAACAAGGCAAGCTCACTTTGCTTTGTGCCGTAGCAACAACTGATTAATACAGCTAGTTAGCAACATCTTTCCTCAAAACAAAAACATCTCCACCCTTCTGTTTCTTCCCTTTTCCCTTCAAATTGGACTGTGTGTTAAGTATAGAAAAGGAGAAACTCTGAAATGTCCAAACAGTGCAGAAAAATACACATGCTCCAAGACCAACGTTAATGCCCAGATTTCCGAATGCAAACTCTGTTTGGGAGCCAGACAAAATTTACAAAGTTAATCCCCAAAAGGCATGAAGACAGGAATGTTTATGCTTTGTCCTGTTGGATATGTATTAATGGGAGGATCACGTTTACAACACAACTTTCTAGAGATGGGACCATTTAAATACATTTTGCAGATTTTTTTTTCTTTTTTTTTTATTACTGAGTGTTGCCCTTAATTCTTGCACTTGACAGTGTAGTGATAGCTGCTAAAAGGTGGAGGTGCAGGGGAGTGCTACAGGTGTGCTAAGACATTCTCCTGTCTTGTACATTCCTATGAAATGCAAGAAGAAAAACTTATCAATTGTTATCCTGCATTGACCACATTGTCATCTGCTTCACCCCAAAAGCATAAAAAACAGTTTCTAATAGTCAGAGGATTGTCGCTTAGACAGTTTAGATTTATTACATTTAGTTCATCTTTGTTAGCATGCTAGGGATTCGAACCAGGCTTCTTCCAAATCAAGGAGTTTGTGACCACCAGGTCACCACTCCCCCAAGCGGTAAAAGATTAACAACATTGCCTCTCCTTAAAAATCTCCCCATTTATGATTTGTGACCACAAGTGAAACTTAGAGAAAACATTGAATGCAAAAAGCTCAAAACGTATTTAAAAGTATTTATAACAACATATTCCACTTCAGCTGAATTTTAATATTTTAGTTATTAAAATGACAGCACTCTTGCAGGAATTGGACAATTTGTTTAGAAATGAACCTTGTGAAAGAAATACGCTTGAGATGATGTTTCCTTTTTAAATGTCAGTTACAACAGGTTTTGCATCTAGTTTATACCCTTTTCTTCTGCTCATGTTACCCACTTCCACCCCACTTGTATATTTGCATGTTATTGTCATCTGTTGAGAAAAATATGTCACCACATGTGTCAGAAAAAACAAAGTATTAGAGTATACAAGCTTTGACACTGACATCACAACAACTGAAGACTATCATTAGCCTGGATGCTCCGGCCGGCTGCACACACAAACATAT
>JBAMHX010000022.1:17640184-17652800 GCA_037177515.1 Pseudomugil tenellus
GTGTCTTGTCCAGTGGTGGTGGTTTTCAGCCTTCCTTACCTCGACCATGTCCCTGAGTATTGCACACCTTGTGCTTCCTGGGACTCCAGTGATGTTGCAGCTCTGAAATATGGTAAGACTGGTGGCAAATGGGATCTTGGCAGCTTCACGCTTGATTTCCCTCAGTTTTTGGGCAGTTATTTTGCGCCTTGTTTTTTTCAACACGACTATTTTGAATGAAAGGCTTGACTGTTCGATGATCACGCCTCAAAATCATGACAATTTTAAGAGTGTTGCATCCTTCTGCAAGACATCTCACTATTTTCGCCTTTTCAGAGTCCGTCAAATCTCTCTTCTGACCCATTTTGCCAATAGAATGAAAGTTGTCTAACAATTATGCACACCTGATGGGGGTTGTTGTCATTAGACCATACCCTTTCTCATTACAGAGATGGAAATCACCTGATATGCTTAATTGGTAGTAGGCTTTAAACCCTGTACCACTTGGAATAGAACAACATGCATAAAGATGATGGTGTGGTGAAGATACTCAATTACCTAATAATTTTGCACACCTTGTCGCATAGTTTCCACTTAGATATTCACCAAAAATTAGAATGCATTTCACAAAGAAAATTTATCATTGATCCTGTGATATTTGATTCTGTCTTCTTTTTATAGGAATGTATTATTCAATTGAATGTTGTGGTGGTTTATCTTTTACAGCATACATGTAATTAAAGTTTTAAAAGAAAATTTGGATATGAGGGTTAAGTTGATGTGTATAAACATGAATTATTTTTGGTTTCCTTTTGAAAAATCCCTCCCTATAATTTGTATGTACAGAAATTAACCTTTAAACCTTTTTTCAGTTATGTTTTTATTTATTTATGAACCATTATTGCAGAATTTACTGTTTTTGGTTAATCTTAAAAGTTATTAAACATGTTCCTGTTTCCACCAAAGTAAAGCCATCCATCCATCCATTTTCTACCGCTTATTCCCGAACGGGGTCGCGGGGGGGCTGGAGCCAATCCCAGCTACACAGGGCGAGAGGCAGAGTACACCCTGGATAGGTCACGAAAGTAAAGCATTGTTCATTTTCGCATTTTTTCGCTTAATGCATTGGTTTTCACACCTAGGGCCGGAGGAAGGAATCCTGGACGTGATGTGCAGCTCTGATGTGGATTTGTAGCTATGCAAGGTCCTTGTATGAACACATCCTCAGGCCATTCGCTTTGGGATGTGACAGAAAGTGATTTCAGTGAGTCATGAAATAAGTGCAAAAAATATAGATTTATATATGATTTATATAGATTTATTTATGATATTTGGGATCTTTCCATGACTGTGAAAATTAGACCATTAGTGCAGGGATAAATCTGAGAATGTTGTACCTTTTTCTGCACAACAAAGCAAAGTTATTACAGATATTTACAAAACAAAATTATGGATAATCTCCACAGGGGAAGCCACTTTATCTTCCTTATTTATGAAGTTCATGATAGTTCCCAGTCTTGCATTTAGAGGCTGCAAAATGGCCAGTTTGATACATCACACAGTTAATCACACAGCCTGCGTATGGCCTCTTAGGGCCTTGAAACAAAAAGTTTGAGAACACCTACCTTTATGCACATTAAAAAAATGAGCCGTGACCTTAAAAATAAAGTACGTGCTGAACCGTGATTTTAGTGTACTGTTAGACTCCTAGAGAGCACAGATGACAATTTTCCACAATGAATACTGTCTAATTGCATTTCCCATTACTTACGCATTTCTTTGTTAGTTAACTAATGAAGATAAATGCCAAAAAACTCTCTTACTCGTTACTTTTAATGTGGTCACAGATGTTGGATGTGTAGCAAACAGTCACAAAAAGATAACTATGGAGATAGACATTTTAGTTATGGATGAAGGTACACATAAACAGCAGATGTGCTTGTCAGTATGGTTATGGAGCACCTGTAATTATTATCATTGGCGGGATTCACATTCCAGTACATTCCTGTACACTAATTACAGACCAGGAGCATTTGATTTCACTACACTCTGACTGTGCTGCAACCACAGTGCTGCCCCCCTGCTGCCCCATCTCAAATCTTCCATGTCTACATCTTCATCCTTCATTTTCCAACTTGAAGACATTTTCTAACTAGCAGAAATATACCTGTAAAACATACTTGACAATACTATAGTGACATTGGTGCCATCTGGAAATTTCTTCATGCACAATGAATACATTTATTCTTTATATCATGACAAAATTCAAGTAAATGTGCTTCATATTCATCTTGTGCTCAAAACCTAAACAATCGTATTTACCTTTAATGCATTTTGGATGATGTGTGACCTGGGATGGTCAATAATAAATAAAGACTTCACATCAAACTGTGCTGCAGTGCGCAAAAACTCTACTGCAGCTAATGTGTTTGTCAAGGTGTCAAGGACGGTGAAGGAGTCCTGCAGCAAGCTTTCCTCTTCCTCTAGGACTATTTGACTTATTTTAAACTAGCTTAAAAACTTTTGAAACATATCTTTAGGTGTGAATGTTTATTCCTGTTGCAAGTTGAAGGCAGAGACTGAGGTACCTGCATGTGATGATTACAATTTTTTTCAACTTTACAAGGCTCGTTCTTTCACTGGTGGAACATAGCAGAGCGTTTTCTTTGCAACCTTAAATCATAGTAGCTATTCTACAATTTAGCTTTAGAATCCCAAAAAGTAATTTTTTCATTTACTTCTTGTGTACTTGTGACCGTGTGAAACTGTCACATAATGCAAACTGGGAAATTTTACCCCTGTAGAGTAAGAAAAGGCCACAGGTTAAGTAAACTAGCTAAACAACAAATATGAATCCACAGTAAAATACAATTTTATTAAATAAAAAAAAACCTTTAATCTGATACTTTTTGGTATATATTAGGGGGCAGAAAGTTTTATTATTTATTTTTTTTTACCATAAAGTGAAGCAAAATGTCTCAAACATTTGATACATTTGGCTTGGTAGAATTAAAAATAAAATACATTTGTCAGATAAACACTGGAGTTGAAAGTGTGAGATTCACCCATGAAAAACTATATTTTCTTCCAATATCAAACCATTTATTCTGCTATTGATTCTTAAATGGTGTTGTTTATTGGATTAGATGATTGAAGTCTGAAGAAACCCTTTAGTTGTTGGTAATTTAATACTTTTTGCAATGAACACCAGGCTAATTAGCATGGGAAAAAAACATGCACAGCCACAACACCTCCTTCTTATGCTGGGTTAACTATTTTCTTTCTGCCTCCACTGATGACTAGCCTTTTTTTCCAATGTGGGATATAGTGCAGCTATTTGCATAGTGTTCTCTGTGACTTCTCCACATTTTGATTCTGACTGCTGTAGCACGGTCCATGAAAGGTGCCACAAATCAAACATCTGAATGTTTTTGTGTGATGACCAGCAGAAGTGAGTATGTTGGTTGCCACTTGTACTTCTTGAGATGTTTTCATGGATGCAACCTGAAGAACTGGCACATTTCTATGGATGCAACACAGACCTTTGTAGCCCACCCGACAGATATATTTTCCATACAAATGCAGACAAAGAGGCTTAAACAACGTGTCCAAAATTGCA
This sequence comes from Pseudomugil tenellus, assembly GCA_037177515.1. Taxonomy (NCBI): domain Eukaryota; kingdom Metazoa; phylum Chordata; class Actinopteri; order Atheriniformes; family Pseudomugilidae; genus Pseudomugil; species Pseudomugil tenellus. The sequence goes on from JBAMHX010000022.1 coordinate 17,643,783, forward strand.
TGACTGATTACAAAGACTCATTTTTACAACAAGAAAATAATTTGTATAGTAATATGTCATTTTAGACCTGAGCCATGACTTTAACTTTAACAAGATCTTTTTTTTTTAACTCTGACAATGATGTTATTGCCTAAATCTAACCAGGAAGTAACAGAGCTTAATTCTAACATGTTGACTTTGCATGTAGCCAAAACAAACAGCAAAACTGGATCCATGAAGGTATGAAGGTGACTTCTTATAAGTAATGTACTCATATCTCTTAAAGTAACTTTATTTTCTGCCAGGTCACATACCCTTTACCTTATCCTGAGATAATTTCCTATGAGGGTTTATGCTTCTCTGTTTTGATTAGAGCTCCTTTGTTTTTGTTTGTTTATGTCTTACTTTTAAGGAAGTTCTGAGAATAATCTTTTCTGACTGCTAGGGAAAAGTTTAGAAGACAATTTTTTAAAATGTTCTTGCATAACTTGAGAGTTAGATTTTATTGTTTTAGCTTTAGTTGTCCTGCACTAATCAAGGTGAATTTTTAAACATTTTTACCATCATTTAACTGAATTTAAATGAACCATCATTAAGTGAATTCGCCAGAAGCAGTATAGATTAATAACCCTAGAAATCTGTTTTGCCAGCACATACTGGAAATGTTGGTGAGATTGGTATTTTTTTCCACGCAAATCCACCCACATCTGCATTTACAGCTTTGTAAATTTGCCTACGTCCATTTTGAGATGTGTCAGTCAGCCAGTTTGTAATGCTCAAAATATCTGAATCTTAGTAACAGAGTGGCTCGGCCATGCTGTTTTATGTTTTAGTTTCCTAGTCCTTTCCTGTGACACGGCCCAATCACAGGTCACAGAGGTCATGGAATATGAGCAGACATCTGGACCTGCAAACTGGTCCCAACATCACCGTTATAGGGAATCAAAAGAATCGGTTTTATTGGCGTGATAAAAAGTCCAGAAAGACAGAAGGTTGTCGCCACCTTTTTCTTCTCTATTCACACACTGTTTGCTCCATAGCCTCGGTTTTACCACATCAGCTAGGTGAGGGTGAAATCCAACCTGGCCTGGTCCATACCAAGCTCTGACAGCCTGCCGTGTCACAAGCACCAAAGGTTTATCACTTCCCCTCTGCTCCCATCTTGCATCTTTCCCCTTTGACATTTTTTCCTATACCTGACTCCAGAGGCTTAACTTTATTGGCCTTCTCTTGTCATACTTTTTTTGTCAAATATTTTTAATAGTATGCTTGTGTTGTGGATTAAAATCATCTTATATTTGCTATCTTTGCTCATTTTTTTATGTTATTGGACAAAATGGTCTGTGTAAATCAAGACCACCTGGCACGTCTATTGTTTTATATAGTTTTTTTAATCACTTAGTGAAAATCAGTCAGTATTGTAGATTGCACTAGTGAGCTGTAAAAACAAGCAGCCAGTGAGGCCAGAGAGAGTTCTTTGGTTACAGTTTTTACCCTAAAGCAAGATCGAATAGCTACAGTCACAATTGGTGGGTTTTTGCCATGTTGGATCATTTAGGCCGGAAAAGTGGTCTTAACCTCATGTACCAATGCAATGGACTTTTACCATCTTTATGATCCTGCTCATTAAAATTAACTGTCTGGTTGTAAAAGATAGATTTCCTCTTTATGTTTCCTTCTGGATTGTCTTATGGACTTCAGATCTAACATGAGATATTGGTCTACTTTCATTCCTTCCCTAGTGATTTGGTGTCTTTCTTTCTACAATAATATCTCTGTTATTGTCAATTTTCTTGCATTCCAAGAGAAAAGGAGGGAGTAAGAAACTGCTTCGGTGTAGCACCCTGTCCAAATAAACACTAACACACATAAATCCTGAAAAGTTGCACAATTTAGGACATTAAATTGATTATTTATCAATCATCTATTTTTTTGTAGTTTTTATAAAAAATGGATTTATATATGTGCATAGCATTAAACATGATTTCATATCAGTTCTCTAAGACCCTAAACTTTACATAGAGCCAGTTCTTCCTGTAAATGTCACTTAGGGAATACTCTTCTTTTAATAGGGAATATTTTTAAGAGATCTCCTTAAAAGTATGACCTGCCCTTTAAAAAGTTGGCCAATCAAGCATTTGCCTTTTGATCAACATAAAAACCACCCAAATCCTTCCTAATGGGAATTTTTTAAAACTAGATCATTAATGAGCCTCACCCCAACATCTCAGCTTTTCTGGGGTGACAGGCTGTCTTGTTGGTTGCTAGTTCGAGCCCATTACCGCCAGATTCTGGGAACCACTGAAGGCTCTCAAACAAACCACTCCTGTCCATAAAAATACAAGGAATGAGTCTCTAGCCTGCTACTCTGACCCAATTTACCTTTCCTGACTTCTTTGTGGATGCGTGGTACTTTCATTTTTATAGGCATTGGACGTCAGATGGACGGGGTCTTTTGAATTATTTACCCCAGAGTGCTTGTCTTCTTTGCAAAAAGACCAACCTGCCCTCACTCTCACCCTCACCTGCCCACCTCTGGGCCTGTAAAACTCAACTACTGGGAGAGTAGGATATGGGTAAGGAGAAAAAGTGAAAGAGGGGGGATGAGTCTTCATGAAGTCACAGATTTCATCACTTCTAAGCGTACTGTATTTCCATTTGCCTTCACTGATGATTGAAGAAGATGCTCCATGCTTTGCATTTTAAAGAAACCATACGGCTTTCTTTGGGTTCTCTGTCTGTAGAGTTTTATTATCTGTCTGGCAAGTCCAAGGCCAAGTTAATCTGCCAGAGCCATATAGAGAATAGCTCTTGTTTCTCCTTGTCCATCCAGTATATTTCTTACTCGCTGAGGTCTTACTTAGCAAAAGTAGAGCTTTTTTCTATGTGCAAGCCCCACAAAGAGGACATTGAGTCCAAATTGACTAAAGCTTTGAGTCTTATTTTCCACTGTTTGTTGCTGTGAAAAGCAACATTAGCAGCTTCCTAGCCAGGGGCCTGACGGTTCCCCTGCTGCCACAAGTTCTTCTAGTTCTCCCCATTATCTCTTACTCCCTGGGCCTTTCTGTTTGGTCCTTGGCTTTTATAGCAGGGTAGAAGAGGGCCATAAGGAAATGAGTTGACCCCTGGGTCACGAGTGAAGTCAGGGGGCTGGAACCGGACCACGGCCCTGCCAACCCCACTTTCTGAAGGCCGGTTCGGGTCGAAGCAGGAATAGCAAAGGAGTCACAGGGAGATTGGGAACAGGGTGCCTTCCATCCTTGACCCCACCATCATATGATTTTAATTAAGCCAGATTTGAATTTGTTTACAAGCCCCAGTAGTCTTAAATCTTCTAGGTCTTTGCCCTCCCTCCTATACCTTTTCTTCCATCATCCACTCAAACCTTGAGCCCTTCTTTTCTTCTTCTCTTTAATATGGTGTCAGACATCTATTTATTATGCTGTTTTAACTGGTTTTCAGGAACGGGTTACAAGCTATTTGGGAATCCACCAAATAGGATTTGAGGGACGCCCCTCTAAGATGTTAATCTGTTAGCGATATGAAAGGCCGCTCACCTCACTAAAGTCCCCCTCCACTGAAACCTGGGGCTCTTTATGGTCCCATCAGGCAACCGCATGGACGACTTACTGCTGACCTTGTGACCTGGCAGTTGAAGCCATATGATGGGAGAATCTTTCTCTTGTCCCATTTCCTTTTACACCCACATTTTTATATTCCTTCAGGCTTTCGTTTAGATGCTTTTTTGATTGCAGAATAATCGAAGTTCTAGAGTATTATATATAATTTGCTTCTATTTCCTTGTTTTATCTGTCATCAAAATGACTATCTAACTACTCTCTTTTCTCTTTTAATCAAATAATTTTCCTTATTCTCCAAAATGATTTCTTATCACATACCTAAAAGTTTTTACCCCCTTACAGGCATAATGTCTGATTTTTTTTTTTTCTGGTATGATCCCCAAACTTGTCTCTCATATAAAAGATTTACACTCGTCTCACCAACCTTTATTAGGTAGGTACCTGCATGTTTGCCATACAACAAAAAGTCCCTCGACTAGCCCCATCACGTTAAAAATTTACACGTAACAGAAGAGCTGTTACATTTGGCTTACTGGCATGTTAGTTGCCAAGAAGCTTGCAGCACAAGGCCCGTTCCTGTGGTGTTGGGTGGCTAATTGGATTGGTTGGGTTAAATAAATGTTTGAGTTCTCCCCTGTGCTGAGGGGGACCTTGTGTTAGGAGCCTCTCATCTTTGCAGAGTAGGAAAAAAAGGGGAGATGAAAGGAAGAGGGGAAGAAAATAAAGAAGGAAATGAGCTCATTAATGATAACATCAAATTTGCTCAGAGTATGTTTTAAGCACATGTCAGTGTTCTTTAAAAAAACAAAAATATACGAATGGAAGCAAAGAGAATGGGGGCAAAAAAAGGGCTGACCTAAAAGTTTTATAAAAACTTTGTCATTGCAGGTTCCAAATCCAGAGGGGAGCTACTGATCCTACCAGCTACAAGAGCCTGGGTGATTGCTTCAGGACCATCTTCCGCAACGAAGGGTAAGATGTGCACAGTCACTTTTCCCAAATATAAGACAGAGAGCAAAAAACTGGAAATAATCCATTTTCTGAAATCCATCACTGAAGGAAAGCTTTAAGGATATGACATAGACCATGTTTATGCAAGTTTTAATTCCTCTTTCATTCTGAATAAAGGTTAATTTTTCTTTACATGATTACTTTTAATCTTTTTAAACACCTCATCTGAATGCAATTCACAATTCAGAATTAAACTTAATTTCAAATAAAGTGGCTGGTTTATGAAATGAAATTAAAATGAATGAAATAAAAAATACTTTATTTATCCCTTTTCAGGAAAATTCAAATTGTAGTATCTTTTTTTTGTTTATTCTTATTTTCAAGCCAAATTAAATAATTCCTCTATAATGTAAATCTTAGTTCCACTCTAAGTTAATTCTGGTCTATCTGTGCATGCTTACCTTCCCCGACACACGTGCACAGTCTTCTGTCTTCCGTCTTGCTGTTTTGTAAATGCAGAACTGTGCACTTAAGTTTTTAAAAAAGAAAAAAAGTTTGCTATGTTGACGTGTATTTTTCTTCTCCTCGTCAGCTGCTCAAAAGAGTAAGGTAGTATACTTGTGATGAGCTAGTACATAAAAAATGTAATAAAAATCGAATCAAACTATTTTTATGAGGTTTCTTCCCACCTAGCTGATTAGGCTAGAATCAGGAAAGGGTTTGTGTATTTCTGGCATATGTGACTGCATCACGCTCGCCGTCACGTCGGGATTAAGAAAAGTGCAATAAACGTGTTTCAATGTAAATCCTTATATATATTTCCATGTAAGAAGAATCATTCAATTTGGAATTATATTATTTAAGAATTAAAAGATGTTACGTAACCGTATCCACGGTGTTAATAGGACTGTGATTAACTTTTAGCACTTTTGAGGAAAGATGGTTCTCAGATTTGGTTACTTGAACGATTGCATAATTTGCAGTAACTTCCAAAATATAGAGAATCTATGTCCAAAAGCACAAGTGCAGTTTCAGAGCAAGTACAAGTCTTGTGTACATAAAAAGAACTGAAGATAATCATCATCGTTTTTTGTTAAAAGGTCCTGTTTCTGTGCTACTGTCACAGAAACAAAATAGAGTAATTTTGCTTGCAAACATGGTCATTTAAATTATTTATGACTTAAGAGTTTTAGGAAGAAATCCTCAAGGGCAACTGTCCTCCATGTGCAAGAAGTTTCCCTTTTTTAGGTAGGTATAACTGATTTATTGGTGCTACTGTATGTATCAGCCTACAAGATCCTGCTGTAAACTCACTCAGCAAATCTTATAAACCACAGTTCACACTGGAGAGGAGCAAGCTAACTAAAGACAGCCATGCTGCAGTGTTCCATCTTTCTCTGATTGCCTAGTGACAAGCCTTTGAGACAGTGCAGGTGTAGGAGGAAGTAGTTGCCACTTGCTCTGTTTACGGCGAGATGACAGCTTTACTGTGGATATAAAATTGATCTGCTGTGAGGTGTGAGCGAGCACACACTTGAAAGTGACAGTTGGAAATCCTCAGTTAGCTGGAAATCCTCAGTTAGCTGGAAATCATCAGACATGGGTATCCTGCTCCAGTAGCCATGCCCTCTTCACTTGACACAATGTCAGTAGAACTTTTATCACGTCATACTTACAGGGTTTATGGGCGTGTCGTTTGAGTGAGTTGGTCGAAATAAATTCCAGAGAACTTTGCACAATGAAATGCTTGACAAATACATTTGTACCATCAACATGATCTTTGGAAATCTCGTTCACTGTGAGCTAATACAACAAAACACTGTTCCATGTCAAAGTAAATGGTCAAAGTCCCCAATGGCAGAAGATCCACTTTTTGCCAAGCAATTATCATTTACAGTATATTTTTTCTAAGTCTGTGATCACTCTCCAGTAGCACATTGTGGAATACCTCCAGGCTGAACCACTTAGTTAAATTTGATACAAATAGTGTTAGGCCCCAGTGTTGTAGAATTATTATTAAAAATAAACATTTCCAGCCAGGTTATGGCAGCACTCAGCTAACACCAAGCCTCAGTCTCTCTTTGAGGCGATGAATGGGGAAACCTGAGCTTTCAACTTGAGTTGTGGTTAACCTGGTGAAATTGTGAAAGAGTGGACAACATAACTAAGTCTTAAGTAGCTGCATGTTTTGGGCACCCCGGCATGAGAAATTAGGAAGTCTGTAAAATATGAAATTTTTAAAATATACCATGAAATCACGTGGGTGTGCTAATGTTTGTGTGACAGCGTGAACTACTCTCACAACACTCGATTGCATATTACCTTACAGACCACATTTCTTTTTCTGTTCCACGTGAGTGCAGCAGCATGAGCATGTATTAAGTGTTTCCGTCTGGAGTCAAAGAAAAAGAGCATTCTCAAGCATTCTGTACCGATGTGCTACCCGGCAACTGAGTTGGGACCCCAAAACCCAACCGGAGCAGCATCAAAACAGTCCGTGCGTTACGAGAGAAGACTGGAAATATCGTAGATCGAGACTAATGACTGGAACTAATATTTAAGGATTTGGGGCAGAGACCACCCATGTAAAAAATGTATACTTCTATGAAAGCGAAGTGCAGATAAGCATGTCCTCCAGATTCCATATGCTGCTATAGTGAGGCAGGATCATTTGTATGATGAAGCATCCAGTTAAAGGAGAAATTTGTCATACTGGAAAACCCATTTATTTGTTTCCTTAACTTGTTTTTTTTTTTAACTCTTATAAGAATAAAACACAATATAATGTTTTTTGTATCTCTAGGAATGCTGTTGCTGAGATAATAAAATCATTGATAAAGAAATGATCAGACCAACAAATATCATATGACATAGAAACCAGATAATTTTTTAATTGTTTTTTTTCCTCCCTCTGGTTAGTCCCCTGAATTGCCCTTGTTGGAGACAATGTCAAGGTGACAGTAGTCATTGGGACAGTGAAAATATTTGCAGGTGAAGCATAGCCATTGTTTACATGATAAAATGTTCCACGGGGTGGCTCATATTTCTTATGAATGCCCTCAAAGCAGTGCTGATCGTTTTTCTCCCTTTTCAAATACAAAAAAAAAATCTTTACTACTTTCTGCATTCACTTTCATTTCCTGTTATTGGTCTGTTTAATTAATTGTTCTTTTATTATGTAGTTCTGTCACTGACACATGTTTCTCCAGATGGATGGAGGCTGTTAAAAAAGGAAAGGTTTATGAAAATGAAAGCCAAATTATACACACTAGTTCAAACAAACACAAACCTACTCGCGGGCACACATCCATTTACTCCCCCTTATTCTCCGCTCTGTGTCAGGAGCCCATTTGTTTAGGGAAGACAAAAAGGGACTTGGTGTGTATTTTACATTGGCAATCAAATTAGGATTCAAATGATGGCCACTCACTGGAGGCCATATTTATTCTGTAACAAATTTCTCTCCTTCTTCATCACCCAGTGGCTCCCCAGACTGACCACACCCGGGAAATCTGTGGCCACCATTTGCATTGACAAAGAGAGCAGAGGGAAGGGCCTTCCATCTGACTGAAATAACTTGTTTTCACTAACATTAGACAAGATTAAATTTTGGCCTCTGTTGAAGGTTTTCCTCAGCTGTAATCCCAACTCGGAGAATCATTAGAATGATTTGATATTCTGGAGCAAAATTTACTAGTTTACCGTAAATGTAAGGTGATGAATCAGCAGGAAAGAGTATTTCTAATCAACTTCAAAAATCTGCATCAAAGATTAGCTATAATAAATGGAAATTATGTCTTATGCTACAATATGATTCACTTTGGCCCAGATTTGCTAAAGGTTTGTGCGTATTAAAACATGGGCAAATTTCATAGCACACGCAAAAACATGTTGCAGCTGATTTATTAAGCGACTGCACAGAGTATTGGGCCTGTTAAACAAGCAAAATAGCATCTGCAGATAGCAAATAGCCTTCAAATAGTGCCCACTTTATGTTTTTGTCTTAAATGAATATACAATATGGGCTTTCTGCAGAGCTCCCCAGGGGACATGGATATTTTTCCTTTTGTGTTCCCTTGCCATACTTTTGCAATTCCTCGCAATAAGCGTTATGTTGCCTTGCAGTAAAGGATCATGTGACAGAAACTAATTACATGTCTAAGAATGCATGCACTCCATTATGATGATATGATATGATGTATTAAATACATTCATATTTCCAATTGAATTAATTTATGACTGAATCATGTAAGCTCAGTAAGCGATTGTTTAATATTGAAAATTAAGACGATAATTGCATCAAAATGTTAATAAATGCATTCACCTCATAAAAGATGGATGCATTGTTGATTTCTTAGACTTTTTTGTCTGCCTCAGAAGCATCGTCTGACCACTGTGATGCATCGTTAATCCGCTGTTTTCATTCCAAATCCACCAGTCAAGACAAACCAGCTTAATACTAATTTATATATATATATATATATAAATATATACATATATGTATATA
>JBAMHX010000022.1:17654458-17665218 GCA_037177515.1 Pseudomugil tenellus
ACTCATAAAAAATCAGGGCAATGTTTTTCTCATAAATAAAAATGTTTGCAATGACAACTGACATGTAGAATATTATATTATGCACTTTTATGGTAGGTTTGCTTTGCAGACCTTAACTATACATATGTCTTACACTTACAGATCATAAGTAAAAGTGATACATATTAGGTCTGGATGTAAAACAATAACAACATCCATTGATGTGTAAAGCGATGGAACAATGGCAGCTTTAATAGAAAGCACTTCACATAGAGGCTTTAGTCATTTCTGTGGCTGCACAAAGCTAAAGTGCCCAAAACAAACAGTAACATACTCTTGTAATTGTAGACTATATTTTAGGAATCTCCCCAATTGGCACCAACATGATAGAAATTTCTACATACTTATTTGACTGAGTTTGTTTTTCAACTAAATAATTGGCTTGTAGTATATTATCTGACTTAAACTCATTAATGTTTTGTTTTTTTTTTTTTTTGCAATGATTCTTGCACTTTTAATGCAATAATTTTGTTAAGCTCTTGCAAATAAAGCCACAATTTGATGCTTGAATTTAGTATTGGATATAAATTTTAAATCCTCTATGGTGGTGGAGAGAGGCAAAATAGCAAAATAACAATGAGTTTCATTTAGAAGACTTTACTTCTTGATTCAGGTCACCTGAGACAAGTGTTTGAATAATTAGTTGTGATTCACTTCTGTTTATGGAAGCTCACCTGTCTTCAGTGGATTGTATGGAAGTTTAAGTGGAAATATTTGCCAGCAGTAAAAATATTTACACTTGCTCCCAATCAGCTAAGATCATCTCTGGTGACTTAGAGAGTGTTGTCAAAACAGCGCTCATCCTGCTTTTCACAGGATATAGTCGTCACACCACCTTGTTCTTTTTGTCTGCAGACAGTATGTGCTTCCTTTAATATTCCCTATTTTATATTCCATGTGAAGGTAAATGCTGCATTCTTGTGACATTACTTTTAAATGTAAATGTTCACAGTTGAGCTTTGCTTGAAATTATTTGGATAGAAAAGAAAAAGAATGCTGTAGTTCGTATCTAAATATCTTGACTTCTGATATAATCATAGGTTAGCAAACATTAATCTTTCCACAGTGGATTAAACCTTTTCTAAATTATTTTTCATTTTTATATGTACACATTTTCTGTCATAACTAAGATATTTACATTTGAAACAGGACATGTCTTTTTTTTCCCAAATAAAATTGGCTGCATGCTTTCAGTATAGGAGTAGAATCAACATGTGTAGCGCTGAGAATAGACTTTTTCTGCATACAATTGTTTTGTTTTAGTGTTTGTTTGAATAAAAAAATGAGTTGCTGAATTGCATGATTAGTAGAAGAGTATAAGCGTGTTTTATATCTTACAATGTGTCGCTGAGCTTACAGTGTAAGAGCAAGTTAATTAAGCTAAAATATGAAATGGCCACAACAATTCTTACAGTTTTTACATGCTTCATGCATAAATATTTTTTAATCATTATCCAGCATGTGGTTTCATCAGGAGCAATATTGCGAGATATTGTGTTAAACTAAAGCACTACAGTGTAACCTAGACGATAAACCTTTAACTTCGCATAGGCCACCAAACACTGTCACAAAGCAGTAACACTGCAACAACTCATGTCATATGAAATATATTTATTGCATGTCGTGTGAACTTGCACGACATGTTTAATGGTATCACATTAGCTTTGTTATGTAGGGATTAGCTCCAGAGTTTTCCTGCTTCTTTTCTATCATTTTGATGCACGATGATGTGTTTTGAATTGTTCATTGTGATGTGAGTTGTGTAAAGACGTTTGTGAAATTTGTGAGATTAATTAGTAAAATGAACTAGCCGGATTTAGCTTCTACTAAACAGCAAAACAAACACACAGACATATACTGCAATATTCCTCAGCTTATCAGGCACTTAAATCCCATTTATTTTAATAAACACTGCCTAAAAGATGTGAAAAGGTTCATTCCATTTTGGTACATTCGCACAACAACCACTACAATACTAAGGCAAAGTAGGTGAGTTTTACATCCACATTGTTCTTTCATCACACTCCAACGGGCATATTCTTGACTCATGTCTTTCCTCTGGAGCGATTTTTTTTTTCCTGATTTCTGTTTCTGGACTTCTCAGACACTGTTTTTACATTCTTGCTTTGGTCAGCCATGAAAAGCTCTTTTTCAACGAGGTAAAAAAAAGTAGCAGAAAGCAGAGTCTCTGTGTTTATAGAGGGGTGGCCGTAAAGCAATGTGCAGCAGGTCACATGATCCCATGAGAGACGGAGCCACCCCTGCGTTGCGATGTGGTTTCTGAATAGGGCAGCCCTATCAGAGCACCAACATGTGAATGACCAGGACATTTTAATTTTTCCGCTGGTAAAATATGCATGGCTTAGAGAAAGTTTCTCTTTCTAAAACTACAAGGAAGTTTGTTAATCTAAAAGTGCTTTTGGTAAGCTAGTAGTGTCTGTAAAGAAAAATATCCATAGCAACAACTGTGTTGACTGTTTACACAACAATTAGGGCCGCCTGCTATTTTGTCTCAATTTACTTCATGACGTCCTTTGAAATAAACAGATATGTTTACATACATGGTTGTAAAAAATATTCCTTATAGTATGTATTAAAATACTTCTTATCTACTGCTTGTGTTTGGAAGTACTTGACAGTTCTTTTAAGACGTGGACCTGTATAACTTGTTTCACTTAAGGACAGTCCCTTTAAGACAACATTTAGGAAAGAGAGAAGTGTACAGGTATTAAACTGTTGATAGTGACTGTTTAAAACAAAATGAAGCTAATGCATCAATATTTTAGGAGGATTAAGGGTTGTTATTTTTTTAGGCTGAGGCAGGAGCAATTCTTGATATGGTTTTGACAACCAAAAGGCAAAATGCAACTTTGTAAGAGACAGTTCAGTTGTAATGTTTACATAAAAAATATTCAAATCAGACCAGCACCTGCATAATTTTCTTTGACAAGTTGTCTTGCATGGTCAACGTGTAAACTATACAAGTTCAAACAAATGAACTATTCTACCCATGTTTTCACTAAATCGCACGCTGTGGGAAATGCATGTGTGTGCACTTCTAAATGTATACGAAACAGCCTTTGTGCTCTCTGTGCAAAACAAAGCATACTATTATCTCCCTCATACATGTTACAAACTGCACATGAGTTTGTGTGATGATGAGTAAATGACCGTGTTTGTTTTATTGATAGCTGATCACAGAAGTAAGGAAACCATCCTCACAACTGAATCAACATTAAAAACTTAGACTTATTAGTGTATTAACAGTGGTTGAATTAAAAAAAAATAAAAATAAAAACAATTAAACCAGCTACACATTTAGTTTGTAAATTAATTTAGAAAAATGTATTCCTTTAAATGCAGTCTGTCTTGTTTGCAGACACGCATCTCAACATGTATAACTCACTGTACAGTTTTATTATTTTTCTTGGCTCCGAGTGTACTTTAAATTATGGCTGGCAAAGGCAAATTACCAGTATGACTAAATTATACAGTTACCCTCTTTTGAAATGCCCAGTATATCATAGTCTGAAGAAGACTTTTAAATCATTTTCTCATCATATACCTTTATAAGATGTATACTTGGGTTTGTGGTATGAATCTGTCGTTAGTAATGTTGCCAAAAAGCAGCTCTATGCTTTCTGTTCCTGTGTTGTTCACTTGGTTTTTCTCTTTACAAGTATTTCTGTTGTCTGCGGCTAAAACTGGAAGAACAGGAGTAGAAATATGAGAAAATAATCTAGATGATTATGACATTGTTAGGAAACATCTTCTTTAACAATAGCTTGTGCTTCAAATTGCAAGAGCTAACTTGGACAGATTTGAACTTGTGCGCTTCTACACTTATGTAGTTTGCCTCAGTTGGGAGGGATATTGCTAGAAACTTAAGGAAGTGCAGTGTTGTATGTGTTTATCCAACTGCTGAAGTATTAAAAAAAAACCATACCTTTGCCATGTAATTCAGAAAAGTTGGAGACAAAGTGACCTCAGAAATTTCTTGCCTAAGCAGTTTTTTAAACCTATTGTCCCTACGTTGAGTGAAAAGCACCTTCACTTATTTACATTTTACGAGCTGCCTTCATAATCTGTCTTCTATTGAAATGGTTTTCTATAAGCAAACCTCCTTCAATGGACTGGCAGCCTGTCCAGGGCGTACCCTGCCTCTTGCCTGCTGATTGCTGGGGAGGCTCCAGCTTTCCTGAATTGGATGAAGAAAATGAATGAATAAGCAAATGTCTGAGCTGTTTACACATATTAATAAATTCATTTATCGATACACTGAAGTCTAAATGTAGAATCTCAAGGTTTTTTTTTTTTTTTTTTTGCTTAGAAATAGAAACAGTAATACTTGCAGTTTTTACGTTTACCCAGTTTTTACTTATCTACGATTCACTACAAGTAATGCAACATAAGTTGAACGAGTTCTAAAGGGAAACGTTGGACACTGCTGTCAGTAACATGTACTAATTAAGGTGTTTAAATGTCAGAATGCAGCTTCTGCTGTAACCATTTTGACCTTTATCTTAATTTATTTTCTTCTAAGACTGTAAGACTGTAGAAAATGTAGTTGTACATTTTCCCTCAAAAACATCCTAATCATCTATCCATCAGCTATACGTCTTAACAAACGGATACTTCAATAGTTGTTGTTGTGCAAATCGTGTTAGATTCTTCTGTGTGCTAACTTTTTCTGCATTCACACATGATTATTATCCATTGGTTACGTTTCAGAAGTACAGCTACATTGTGTTTCCTCTCTCTGCAGAATCTTTGGCTTCTACAAAGGAATCCTTCCTCCAATTCTGGCAGAGACCCCAAAGAGAGCAGTCAAGGTAGTATAAAGGATGTATAAAGGATGTGCACGCTTGGCTTTAAAAAGCTGAAAAGCCTTGTGAGGTGTCATGCAATGCTATGGATCTGGTTTCATCGCGAAGTGCTCCACTGCCATATGAAAACACTCAAACTGCTGTTGTTCTGACATGGTACGCACGTGTTGATTAAACACACAACGCCTTGCACCACGTCTGCCTCCTCAGCCGCTCCTGTTTGCTCTCCTGGCCAACCAAATATTGACTTACAAGCATGTAAAGCAAACCATCCCATAAGCATCATCTTTTGATATTCACAAGAAGGCTTAGTATCACTTGCTGACATGTAAGAGATGAGGTTTGGTGGAAAGGTGGTGGGTAGCGGGGGTAATGCTTGGCATTGAGCTGCTCCGTAATGAGATGCTGGAGACGAAGTGAACTTTAAAAATGAGCACTCACACTGAGAAGATGGGGTAATCGCTCACACTGCGAACAAAGCATGCTGATGGTGAGAAATTTCTGGAGCGAAGAATTAAAGCAAATTAGTGCTTAAAAAAAGCTGCCTCTCCTGGCATTTAGCTCAGATAAACAAATCAGTGCATTGAACCATCTGCTTGTGAGACTGCATTAGAAATTCTATCAAGACTGGCATATAAAATCCAACGTATATTGTTTCTGTGCAAGTAGGGTTTTTCTTGTAACTTGTAGGTACTTTTAAGGTTAAATCATGTCTTTATGTGTATACAAAGATGTAGATATAATTTCAAAAATGTGTGTGTGGGGTGGGGCAGAAATATTTTTCATAAAAGTAATATTTCGGCTCATTGTGATTTTTAATAATTATTTTAGCTTCCTATTGCTAATTTTAACAAAAAAGTGTCTCTATTATGCATATTTCAGGCTAGATTGTTTTGTTTTGCGAGCCCACAAGGACATGAATTAATGTCGCATTTCTCCCAGACTCCTTTATTTCCATCACATTGAACATCAAACACACAGAAAGAGAGTGCACGCTTCTGATTGGACAACTGCTTTACAGAAAGGGCACATCAGCTGTTTCATCACAGAAACAGCGGAAGGACTAGTACACAAACCGAAGTTACTTGGTCAATAATGTCAACACAAAACATGCAGCCATACATTTTATAACTCAAATCGGACCCATAAAACAAAAGTGAACACATAGATGCAGCAGGACATGTGTGTTTGGTGTTCTAGCTTTCTAGTTTTAGTTATTACATTTTTAGCAACCCCACAATTCACAATTTCTTGTAGCCACTTGAGTGTTTTTAGCCCATTCCCTACGTTTCCAGCAAACCCCTATTCATATCTATCATTTCATGTGTTGGCAAATCATCTGGATGTTTTTAGCCCGCTTATTTGGCTTATAGCATTCATCCATGTACATCTATTGTTTCATGTCGCTAATGGTAATTAGCCGTTTTTCCACTTTCCTGTTGCGAAATATTGTATAATCTATGTCCATGTGTGTATGTAGGTGTCCAAGTGTACAGAGGTGTCAGCTAATGAAAGCTCTAACACTTTCTGGCCGTCCATTCATCTTGATCTTTCCTTTGCAGTTTTTCACCTTTGAGCAGTACAAGAAGTTGCTGAATTTGACCCCTTTGTCTCCTGGACTGGTGAGCTACTCACAGAAACACCTGAACACATGGAATACACCTTGAAAAGATATAAACACACAAACAGAAAACCAGAAAGTGTGTTACACCCTGTGTTAAAAACACCCACTTACCTGGCGTTTTAAACAAAGGCAGACACAAAGGAATCTGAATATTTACGTTAACGGAATAAATGAGTCCATTGGAAATAAGTATATTACTCATTCTAATTTATTTTTCTTTATGTGGCTACTTATATTGTAACCCTTCCATATTGATCCGTTGTCACTGTTTTATGTGGCTACTTTAACAGGTTTACCATAGTTTAATAGCACAGTGACGAACACAACCACGCTTTTTGTTCCTGAGCACAAAGCCCTCTTAGATTGAAGAGGACAAAAAGAAATATTTTAAGCGTGGATTTTATGACTCAAAAAGCTCTTTTGTTAAATGTGAAACACTTGATGAGTAACAGACAAACTGAAATGTCAGGAGTCTCATCACATAAAATGAAAGCAATGACAGCCAGTAAAACATGGTGAATGTTATGCTATATAGTCATGATTCTGTGATTGTGTCAGTGTCATTCTAAATCAACTTTTCTTTCTTTTGAGTTATTTTATTGCTGAATGCGATTTGCACTGGCTGATTATCAGCTGTATGTTTGTGTCTGTGTGAGCCATTAAAATATAAATGTACCTGAACAGAAGAGCCATAAAAAAAGTTTTTTAAAAGTTTTAAGGCGCCACATTGTCATAATCCAGTGAAACCAGCACCATGCCATTTGTCAGTGTTTTAGGTTTTTTTGTAATTTGTAAGAATTAACATTTAATTATGAATGCTACAAATATAGATGTAGGAATGTGTCTGGTGTGATTGTTGAGCCATTTACTTTTGTCCTTTTACATATTTGTTATAATTCAGATCATTCCCAAAATTTATTGCAATCTAAGTTACACTAAAACCCATTCTTAGAAAAGAATTTACACAAATCCAACCTGTAGTTTTTGCATGATGTTTCTATAAAACAGATTAAAGCAGGCAAAAGCATAACCTGCTTGGCAGAGGTGACAAAATGTCTGATTAGAGCAATATGGTCTGCAGCTAAACATGGTCAAGACCACAGTTTTCACCAAGTGTTAACTATCCAAGCTTACACTTTCCAGCCACTTCATAAGGTACACAATGCTAAAACAGGGTTGGGCCCCTGTTGAAGTCAGAAATACTTTAGATTTTCATTACATGCATTCAGCAAGGTGATGGAAAAATTCCTCAGACTTTGCTTTGTATCTACATGATTACATCACAACGTTGCAGCTGACTGTGTTGCAATTAAGATACATTTCTGTCATGCCAGGAGCCCATTCAGTCATTTCTGACAAATCGAGTATTTAAGTATTAATCTGGTGTCATTACTCCATATTCAGACACAGTCAGACACTAAAATGTCAGAAATTTGTCCTAGTTGTAAAACTCTTTCATTCTTTTGATACACGCCTTTGTTCTGTGTTCCTGATTTTTAATCCCCTGTTTGTGTTTGTTCCCATACCACAGTGAAAAGTTGCGATTCGCTCCAATAAAGATATGAACACACATTTTAAACTAAAAATGAAACATTAAAGGCATCATAGTCATTGTTTTATTTTCCTGAAGTAGAGTCAAATACATCCAAATCCTTATTAACATACTACTCAGCATGTTTGCATGGCGGGAGGTAATTTAGGAGACAGGTTACACCACAACCCATGAATAAAGAATGTGTTTCATACTCTTAGAGTAATCAGTTCTCTGCTATACTCAGTCAGTTGGACAGATTTGCACTGCTGGGGTGTGTTCACCTCACACCACCTATTCAGGTGGCAGCTAGGTGTCAGCCATGATGGATGGCTTACCTCCAAGTTAGTGTCAAAGCCGCCTCCGCAAAACGAATATCCTTGACTTGTTTTTGCAGCCATTGGTGGAGAAATGTTTACCTATGACATCCATCATACTCTCTTCCCCCTCTTCCTACTTCTCCTTCTTAATGTCTTCTTCCTCCTTCCTCTTTCTTGAGGGCTTCCAACTCCATATCCTCCAAAGACACCTATCAAGTACTGTAATCTCATCAGATCATTAGTGAAACTGAATTATAGACTGACTCTGAATCTCTCTCTCTCTCTCTCTCTCTCTTTCTCTCTCTCTCTCTCTCTCTCTAACTCTCTCTCTCTCTCTCTCTCTCTCTCTCTCTCTCTCTCTCTCTCCTATTCAGTGTGGCACAGCTGAATGCCTTCACTCTGATTAATGGGGACACACACAGTAATAATACAAATAAGGAATTAAAACGTGGCTGCCTGGCTGTGTAAACATCGCAAGGCATGTCTGAGAGGATGGGTCCAGGGGGTTTGACAGCAGGATAAAGACAGAGGAAGAGTAATGAGTTATAGACACGTTCTCGACATGTTCCCATTACGCCTCTCTCTGAGCATGCATGCACGCACATGTGCAAACACACCAATGTACATGCAGAAATATACAGCCTAGTGCAAATACATGAGGTGATACAACTTCCTCCTGTAATTAATGTCAAATATACACATCTGCAATAATAGTTGCACTCATTATTGCAGATCATGACAAGTTTTTTTTTTTAAAAAAAAAACTTCTTTGCATTTTCCTTCCTTCTTCCTTTCATTCACCTTCTTTTGTCTCCTATCTGTCATCTCACATTTTGTCAATGATTACAAACACAGATGTTTTGTGTGTTCAAGCATTTGCCAGGTAACAATGCCAGCTGTGACAGAGACAAATATACATTTTGTCTGCAATCAATTTCTTTTCTGTTAGGTTTCTACCTAAATATTTTCTCAACATTTTCTGTCCTAAATCGGGTCCGTCTCTCCTCCAGGCACTGTCTGCTGCAGGGCTTGGCTCAGGCTTGACAGAGGCTCTTGTCGTCAATCCATTCGAAGTGGTTAAAGTCAGTCTCCAGGCCAACAGAGATTCTTTTAAAGAGGTTGGCTAAAATAAAAACAGTCTTAACATGTAAACTGCTGGTAGATGTGGACATTTCTCTTGTAGCTCTTTGACAAGTCCTTTTAAATTCTTTCCGTTGCAGCAACCCTCTGCTTTTGCCCAAGCAAGATGCATAATGAAGTCAGACGGCTTTGGACTGAGAGGCCTGAATAAAGGATTAACATCAACACTAGGACGCCATGGAGTTTTCAACATGATCTACTTTGGCTTTTACTTCAATGTCAAGGATGCTATTCCTACCAGCCCGGTAATATTTGAGTTAAAAGTTTGAGCTCATTTTCTGACCTGGTTCAGATTTCACCTGAGTGACAGACACACCCCTTTAGCTGTGCTTTAGTGCTACTAACCTTGGCTCTTCTAAGCTTCGGCTAAGCTCAGGATGTCTAATACTCACTTGTCCATGCCACATTGCTAGAGGAGAATAACAAGTATTTAATAGTGTGATTAGTTACACAGGAGGGAGGAAGCAATAATCAGAGAGGAGCTTCTAAGATCAGCTTCGCTAATACCTCGTCTGTTTGCTCTTCATAACATCCTCAAAGTTTCAGATTACACATCCGGCAGTGCCTGATGGCCCAAACAAAAGTTAATTTTGTTTAATGGAAACGTTACCATACGCCTGTTCCACATGTACAAACTGGAGCATTAGATTAACTCCAATGAACTAATTGGAAGCAGACAACAGTACTATTTTCAAGAGGAGGTTACAGTGGGAGGCCAGGCTTCGCTATATTTTCAACATTTTTCCACTGGCACATGGATATTCATCGAACCTAGTGGTCATTCTCTGTGACTGATAATTATATGGGAGGATGACTCAAATAGCTCCCCTCTTACATTGTGGGCATCGCTAGTAGGAGCAATCCATTTGTAGCTTCATTAAAATATTGAAATGATCTTGTTTGTTGGAGTTTTCCTACGACTGACATTGTTGAGGAACATGAACTGCGGTTGCTGATAACTCGCAGACTTAGACGATAGTGGCATTTCTCCAAAGCACTGTGGTCAGCAACATGAGCAATGTGCTTACAACTCAATCATGTCAGTAGTCAAATTCAGCCAGCCGAGCCCAGGCTTCCCTTGTATGGATATTTGAATAGTACATAGGAGGCAGATAGCACACTACTATCATTCACAAGTGAATGTGTGAGGATATGTTTGCTTAAGGCTGTTAGGAAGTGGGTTGATGGGTGTACTTAGAGTATGGGTATGGGGGGGGGGGGGGGGGGGGGGGGGGGGGGGGGGGGGGGGGGGGGGGGGGGGGGGGGGGGGGGGGGGGGGG